>OY992540.1:113034253-113299620 GCA_963921195.1 Pegoplata infirma
GAAGAATGAAAAATATATACGGCAAGCTTCTGCAGCATACCGTATATATTTGTTATACTTCCGGTCAGATTATTACTAAATTTCAGCGAAATCTGTCAAGTGGTTCATAAGTTATTAGCAAAATGGGTAATTTCAGATGGGATTTACCCGAACTCCCGTGTTGAAAAAAAAAACGCTAAACACGCTTTGAAAAGGAATGGTAAGCCCAAAAAAAATAAATTTTAGAAACTATTTTTGTCACTCAAAAAAAATAAAAAAATATATTACACTCAAAAAAAAATACACTCAAAAAAATTTACACTCGAAATTTTTGTTTTTTACAAAAATTAAAAAAAAAAATTACTCAAAATAAATCAAATACTGATGTAAAAAAAAAATATTCCGTTATCAAAAATTTTTATCGAACACAGCTTTTTTCCTCTCCGATATGCAACTCCCCAATTTTAACCCACAAAAGTATCTATGTGTTTTTTTTTTGACGAAATACCATTATGATCCTCAATTACATACTTTTATTTACTAAGAAAAATCCGCTGCACCAGCTTCCCATTGTAATTAACATACAAAGGCTTTGGAGGGAATCGAACCCACAACCGCTGCACTTACTTTCAGAGTATCACGACACACGTTAATATACTGCA
Organism: Pegoplata infirma; assembly: GCA_963921195.1. Classification (NCBI taxonomy): domain Eukaryota; kingdom Metazoa; phylum Arthropoda; class Insecta; order Diptera; family Anthomyiidae; genus Pegoplata; species Pegoplata infirma. The sequence goes on from OY992540.1 coordinate 113,034,895, forward strand.
GCCAAATAAAAAATAAATAATGGAGTAAAATTATCATGGATTAACGATAAAAGAAGCGATTTATTGTTAAAATTTCTTATTATAATTATTCGTCTGTGGCGTTTGCATTACAAATCAATCTAATTATATATTTCTCCATTTCAGGGATTATGTCTTATATACTTGCCGGTCATAGTCCCAAAAATTGTTCGAATTACATAATTATTATTATGTTCTCGCAGCATATCGGTATATAAAACTATGTTTTCTTTACATCTGAGATGTGGGGTATGTTCAGCAACTTTGTAGAAAATATTATGGCAAATATTTTTGTGAAACATATTAACCCTCTAACTCCTATTGTAACAAATCTCTATTGTAACAAATCGCAAAAAACACCCCGAAAGAGGGGTAGGGTGGGGATGAAATGTTCTACAAAAATGTTGCCAATAAAATTTTACTATATACCTCAGAGCACACCAAAGCCCAAAAATTAACACAAACACCAAAAAAGTGTCAAGTTCTATGTTTTGCTTATGAAAAAAAGGACGGACGGACAAATCTTCATGCCGTTAGGCGCGGTATAGGGTTTGATTTTAGAAACATGGTTTCTTTGGGAAATGTTCTTAGAATTTCTTGTAGATTATGTTTTTGCTATACGATTTTTGACAAAAAAAATCGACCCGCCCTAATATACATATATAGCTTCTTATGCAAATGAAATGATATTACAAATTGTATACACATTTATGATTGTAACTTAAAAAATATAAAAGTTGAAGTTGTTTTTTTTCGTAAATTATTTTAATAAAATATTTGTGAAGCATATATGCAGGCGCGGATCCAAGAATTTCATTTGGGGGGGGGGGGGGTAATTTTTTTACGACAAAAAATTTTTGAAATGGGAAAACAACAAAAAATTTTTGAAAGCGGGAGGGGGGGGGGTAAGTAGTGTGAATTTTTGCTAATATTTTTAACATTAAGTACCCCATAAAACCGATTAATTTTTTTTTAAATGTATCCAGGAAAATACATAAAAACTGAAGAAAAAATAAATTTTCAATTTGAAAAAAAAAATATTCTATATAACCCCCAGTTTCTGTATGACGTTCGTCATTCGTTCGTCATACAGAAACTGGGGGTAAATCAGGCTTTAGCTTTAGAATTTGGAAGGAACCTATTTTTACCTAAACAATTTTTTTTACAAGGGCACCTTGACGGAACAATTCACTTCATAACTAAGACTGTCTATAGTAAAAAAAACGCTCATATTCACAGTTATGACTAACTATGACTGTCATAAACCAATTTTGATGATTGAATAGTCATAAAACAATATTTTTCTATACAAATCATGTTATTTGCAAATTTAAAGACCTGCTCTCGAAACGACAATGAAATTGACAAAAAAAGTTAAAAATTTTTTAATGTTTTTGTAGGTTTGTAGAGGAAAGTATTATGACTTTTCAGTCAAAAAATTGGCATATGTCAAATATAGACGGTCACAACTGTGAATAGACCCGTAAAATTTAATATACAAATTCTTATTTAAAAAAAAAAAATTAACTAAAAGTTGAATCTTTCGAACAATTTTTTTAATAAAATAAAATTCTTTTTAGCATACAAAAATTCGCAGATTCTGAAACATATTTCATAAAAGAAGATTATCAGTTACTAAAAAATTATCAGGTACTAAAAAATTATCAGTTTCTAAACTATTTTATGAAGAAATTTTTATAAACTTTTCTAAAAATAACAGTTTTCTAAAAATAAATCTTAAAAATGCTATACATTTTTCAATAGAAAAATTTTACGGTTTTAATGCCTTTAAATGTTTTCCGAGGTAATTTCTCAGATTCTGAAACATTTTTCATGTTCAGAGATACGTTTTCTATAGAAAAATTCTCAGAATCTTGCAACAAAAAAAATTTTAGATTCTGAGAGATTTTTCGTACAAAAAAATCTCAGTTTCTGATGTTGTTTTCTATAGAAAAGATTTAAAAATTTTTACTACAAAATATAGATTTTGATACATGTCCCCATAGAAAAATTCGCAAATTCTAAAAGATTTTTCAAACAAAGAAATTCTCATATTCTTAAAAATTTTTCCCATAAAAAAAATTCGAAGCTTCGGAAATTTATTAACCCATAGAAAACCTCAGATTCTGAAACGTTTTTCCTGTAGAAATTTAATCCTTTTTTTTTGAATATTCGGATTCGGTTTCGGCCGAATAGTGAAAATTTGGGCCAATATTCGTCTTCGGCTAAAAAAAGGTGTATTTGGTCGGACAATACAAATAAGTATCAAAATATTTTCTAAGGATAAAGTCTAAAATTCTGAGGGATTTTTCTATAAAAAATATTTAAAGTAATACTTTTTCCTTAGAAAATTATAAGGAAAGTTATTCGGTTTGAAAATGTCCACGACTCAATTGCCATTTAAGTTTTTTATATGCAATTTCTTTAATTCTGAAAAATGTTATCCTAAGGAGCACACATATACCTCTCCTAAGAATATTTTTACATCCTGGTCCTTCTATCTTTGTTCCTTTTCCTTCTTTTTTCCTTTCCCTTTCTTTTTTTCTTTTCTTTTCCTTTCCTTTTTTTCTTTCTTTCTTTCTTTTTTTTTTTTTTGAAATCGTTTTGGGGGGGAGAAATCCCATTTCCCCCCTCCTGGATCCGCGCCTGATATATGACACCTATTTTTTAAGATTTTTTCAGAATTTTTTTTATTAAAATTAAAAATAATTGTTTGAAGTTATTGCAGGTTTATGTGCTTTTTTGTTCTGAAAAAAATAAACAATTTCTGACGGAACAAATAGTTCGGCCAACAGTTTAACCATTCTAACCAAATACTGTAAAATATCTAAATTCTGATTAAATTGTGTTTTTTGGATAAACAGTTCGGAAAGACACTAACCATAAAGAACTAATATGATAGTATTCTCCAATATCCATTAAAAATCAACTATGCGTATACTTAATATAAATTCAAAATAATTAAGTTGTTGATCATACGCTTAGTGTTTTCATTTAGATATTTCGACAACAAGAAAAGCGGCTCTAAAAATAACTCAAAATATTTGATTTGTCAGAAAACACGTTTAAAGTTTACATTTGAAACTGGAAAAAGGCAGGTACATAGAAAATGTTATAATAGCGTGTTCTCTTCTCAAACGGCGAATTAAAAAGACATTAATAAAATTTTTTGATCTATATATATAAAGTAGTTGCGTGACTGACTGATGACTGACTGACTGACATACTAATCACGCATCATCCCACAGCCCAAACCACTGAAGCTAGAGTCTTGAAATTTGGATTGTAGTTTCACCTCCTGGAATACATATCCACTAAGGCTGGGTTTTTGGAAATGTTGATTTTAAGAGGTAAAAATGAAGGGTTGAAAAAGGGGAAAAAGCGAGTACTTTGGTACTTTTTATTTTTTCTGAAAAAAATTAAATTAATTTGAAATTTGAAATTTAGGATCCTCTAACGGAAAAACATTCCCAAAAAAAGAACTTTCTGGAAATTCGGATTCCTAAGGGTTAAAAGGGGTAAAAAATGGTACTTTGGTACTTTTTATATTTTTTGAAATTAAGGTCCTACAAAAATATTAAAATTTGCAATGGTGGTTCCAACAACGGAAAAAATTCTGAAAACGTACTTTTTCGAAATTCCGATTCTAAGGGGGGTAAAAAAACTAGTACAATATAAAGCGTGATATAGCGAAAACTTCTGTTTTATTAACTCAAAAATAAAAAATAAAATAAGTTACTATCGTCTTAGTTTAAATGTTTTTAAGAAGGAAACCCGAAGGGCGAAAAGAGAATCCTGGTCCATTTTCTGTGGAGAATTGGAGGGGACTACGAAATCCGAGACTCCATAAAGTTCTTTCTAAGGACCCCAGCACACCAGGATTTCTTAATAAACCGGACGGATCCTTTGCAGAAAGCAGTCAGGAAACCATAAACTTCTGATGGATACCCAGACGAGGTGAAGAGAGATACTCCATTGGGTACACTTTCACCAGCTGCAATTCCAATAAATGAACTCATCAAAACGATGGTGGACGAAAGCAAGATAACGTGATAACTGTTTATTGGCGGACGCCCATCCAACCTAACCTAACCTAACTCAAAAATGAAGTTTTTTGAGTTATGTAACTATACAAGAAAATGAGCGATATGTATAGAAAAACGCTAAAGACTCTTTGGAAATTAAAGTTATAATCGACGTGGCTGAGTCCATGAACACCCCCCGAAATTCCCTAAACATTTTGAAAGCAAATGAATTTGAGTTCAAAACATTTTTTTGTGATTTCAATTTTTTTAACGTAAAAAAATTTATAAACATTTTGAATTATAAAATTATATTTTTTTGTTTTTTTTTATAAAAATTAATCAGAATTTGAATAAATAAAAATTATTTATTTTTTTTGCAAAGAACGTAGCAAATTTTGCTATATTTTTTTTCAGATGCCCCTTGAAAGACCTCCCTTGTAAGGGTATAAAAATATGTTGAAAATCACAAAGTAACCTTTTTGATGATTGTTCTCTAAAAATTCTTTTAAACAAACATTTGTTTTTAGCATTATTTTCTCATTTAGTTAAAAATATGATTTTCAAAGAAAAAAAATGTAAAACAAAACTCATCATGATTTCGTCATCATTATTTTTTATATTTATGTTAAATCATCTAAATATTTCATGTTAAAAACATAAAGTTACATTTTGTATTAGCTTTTCAGTTTTTTTTATATATATTTTTTTTGCAAACATGTATTAAAACAAACCAAACAACAATAATACAACAATGGAAATAAAAACTAAACAAGTAAAAATGTTAAATTCTGCCTTGCCGAACAAAATGAGCCCTGCACAATGTAAAAAAGATTATTGTTAAAATATTTATTTGACACAAGCACGCCCGCTGGAACTTTGTTATTGGTAATACTAGATAATAAAAACTGTTTAGAATAATTTAAACAATAAAATTAAAATAAATTCACTGGCATGTTAGGTTAGGGTAGGTTGAGAGGTTGACGTTATGTCCACAAAACCAGATCCTGATCCATAGTGCTACCTCATTAAAAGAGGGTGTTGAAGGGTGGGGAGGGTTTGTGGTGGGGTGTTGGGCTTCTTTGCACATTAATTCAAGTTCTTCCGTCTTAATTTAAACCGATTGGCCTCAAATTTGTAAAACATAGTTTTTAAGTCTACACTGAAAAAAATAACCTTCCTGATATTAATGAAACGGATTCATTATTTTGTTTTCATTACTTAAATGAAGGAATTCATAAGCTGATTTAAATTTCATGCATGTTATGAACAAATTTTATGAAACTTATTTCATTAGGTTTCATAATTTCATTAAAAAATATCATAAGATTTTTTAGAACTAAATACAACTCTGCGTTGCGAATAAGAGAACGAAAACAGAAAAAAAACATACGACGTTTTATTACACCACGCGTGTTTAGTCTAATTGTAATTTTTACATGTGTGTTAACTTTTTTCTAATAAAATAAAATAATTTTATATTTTTTGCTTTGTTATTGAAACTTGTGTGTGTGTTATGCTGGTTATATCTAATTGAAATTACATGTGAAAAGTTCCGTATAAGTGTTTCTTTTGACTGTTTCTAATAAATTATAATATAATTTGCAACAGAAAAATAGTTTTTTAAGTCATTAAAATTTTGTGATGAAATGTAGGGTAATTTGTGTTGTTCCATTGCTACGTTGTTGCTACGTTTTGGCAGCACGTGTTTTTAAAGTCATCGCGTTTTTGTCTTTTATGGTTTACCTTATATGGCAATTCAGACCAATTTAAGTTTGGAGTAAAATTTTGTTGTGTGTAAAAACTAGGTGAAAACCATAAAAAGTGTGCAATTAAGGGTCATCTCACAGACTCAATTCCGTTCGGAAGTGGAATAAGTGGTTCACTCGTAAAACGCAAAGCCAATACTTTTTTTTCGGAATGAAACCACTTTTAGCAATTCAATTCCACTTTGATTTTTGAAAGTGATTTCATTCCGAAAAAAAAAATTGTTTTGCGTTTTACGAGTAACAACTTTTTTTCAAATCCGATCGGAATTGAGTCTGTGACATGACCCTAAATAAAATTTCAGTGACGGTTACAGTGATGGTTACATGTGACTTACCAAAATTGTTATTAATGCAAATTTTCACTTATGGGTGCATGATAAGTGCTGTTTTTAGGTAACTTGTTCCTAACTTGATTAGGGGCTTTCTATGGAAATTTTGATAACTTTAACCAACATGAATTTATCGAAATTCCCATATCAAACCCTTAATAAAGTTAGCAACTAGTTACTTGTAAAAAGCAATTATCATACGCTCATTACCAACTACTATTCCACATTTAATCAATGGATATTTTCATACATTTAATGAAAAACTTCATAAAACGTTTCAGACAAGTTCTACGAATATTTTCATTATTTATATGCAAGTTTTCATTGAAAGGAACTTTAATGACACCAGTTTCATTAATCAAATGAAACCTGTCTTCGGTTGAAAACGTGAGTCATTTTTCATTAAGGTTAAGTCAATTTTCATTAATTTCACGAAGCTATTTTTTTCAGTGTAGTACAAAAAAAATTGCACGGACACTTGGGAAAATTAAAAGTTGAAGAATAAATGCCAAGCTTCAGTAGCCTCAGAGTATTCCTTCGAAAGCAGTCTTTCGAAAGTTGTTTTCAGCAGACAGACAGACGGACGGACATCGATAGATCAACTTAAAATCGACCCTTTATGGACTTTAATACTTATAATTCGAGATGTTTCAAACCGAAAGACAAACCTTTACATACCGTCCATCACTAAAGTGAAGGGTATAAAAATGTTTATGGTAATAAAAAAAAAAACAAGTAAAAAAGTTAAAGTCGGGCTTGCTGAATGTTGTGATACCCTCCAAAATTTCAAAAAGATTATTGCAAAAAACTTTATTTAAAAGGAAATTACTTTTGAAAAAAAAAAAATTTCCGCGAAAAAAAATTTGGTAAAAAAAATCCGCGATTTTTTTCTTTTTTGTCAAAAAATATGTTCGTACTTGTTTAAATACCATTTGGTGTTCAATTATGTTCACATATGTCAACCAGAAGCCGAATTAAAGCATTTTGTATTTTTAGGTTATGATGAATGTACTGAAATATTTGAGGTGTGCTTACATTTTCGTTCATAACTTTTGAACCGCTGAACCGATATCGCTCAAATGCAATACCAAACTTCTCGGGAGAACTTCCAATAAATATTTTAAGTTTCAGTCATCTCTGTGCAATATTTTTTTCGTGATAGCATTTTCCACAGACAGACGGACAGACGGCCAGACTAACAGACTAACAGGCGGACATCGCTAGAATGTCTTAAAATCGATGGCGCATCATGAATATATATACTTTATGAGGTCCCAGACCGATATTTCAATGAGTTACAAACGGAATGACAAACTTATATACATATACCCTCTATCACAGCGGTTACCAACCTATGGTACGCGTACCACTAGGGGGTACGCGAAACTGTCCACGGGGGTACGCAAAATTTTAGTAATTTGGACATTTTTTTAGATTAACCTTTCAATGCTGGTTCCGCATCTGGCTTCCAAAGTTTTCCATAACGTCAGATTTTTAAGAAAGTTGAGTTCAAAGTTTACAAAAAACGTATTTTAATGCAATTTAAAGAGAATTTTTTGCGATATTTTGAGATCTGACCACTTGTTTTCGATTAACCTTTCGATGCTGATTCCAAATAAGGTTTCTAAATTTTTCTATGATCTCAGGTTTTTAAGAAAATGTGTGTCAAAGTTCTCAAAAAACGTGTATTTGGGCATTTTTCAGACGGTTTCTGATAGAGTGGAAATTTTGGTAACATTTTGTTAAGCTCAAAATGTCATTTCGATGTACATATATACGGGGTTGTTTCATTCGAAAAGTCACGGAATTGTTGATCTGCCCTTGTATTAAAAAAAAACATTTTAAAAAAAAAACAAAAATCTATGTATGATGTGTTTTTGGAACTTTTTTTAAGAGTTCAAAAAACGTCCGTTGTTTTAAATTTTGGTGTAGAATCGGTGAAATCTGAATTGCAATATTTTCAGCTGTTTTTGCTCTGCGGAAAAATCAGCTTAAAATCCGCGTTTTCAGATGCATTGAACCACCCCAAGGAGCGAAAATTTTTCCCAAAAAATACCACCAGGGGCGTATCCAGGATTTTATTTCGCATGGGGCCCAACATTTTTTTTTTAATTTTTCTCCCGCCGTCTTTCCCTTGAAATAAAATGTAACTGATTATGAGAAACCAGATTCTTATAATTTTTCTCCAGAAAATTTAAAATTTTTTAAGATTTGTCGAAGAATTTCAGACATTTTTTAAATAGAAAAAGTCTCAGATTCTAAGACAGTTTTTCCATAGAAAAAGTCCCAGCTTCTGAGACATTTGTTCTATAGAATAAATCCCAGTTTCTGTGACATTTTTCCTATGAAACAAATCTCAGATTCTGATACATTTTTCCTATAAAACAAGCCTCAGATTCTGAAAAATTGTCCCTATAGAAAAAGTTTCATATTCTGAGACTATTTATCTATAGAAAAATTCTCAGATCCTGAGACATATTTTCTATGTCTAAGAAAAGTCTCAGATTCTGAAATATTTTTCAAGTAGAAATAGTCTTGGATTTTAAGATATTTATCATATAGAAAAAGTCTCAGATTCTGAGAAATTTCTTCGTTTCAAAAAGTCTCAGTTTCTGGAACATTTTTTTTATAGAAAAAAGTCTCAGATTCTAAAACATTTTTCCCATAGAAAAATCTTAGATTCTGAGGCATTTTTCCTAGAAAAAAATAATCAGATTCTTATCAGATTTTTTTTCTAAAGAAAAAGTATCAGGTTCTGAGACATTTTTCCTTAAGAAAAAGCCTCAGATTTTGAGACATTTATCCTATAGAAAAAGTCTTAGATTTTGCGTATAAAAAAGTTTCAGATTCTAAGATATTTTTCAAATAGAAAAAGTCTTACATATTCTGATACATTTTTCATATCGAAAAAGTCTCAGGTTCTGAGTAATTTTTCCTATAGAAAAAGTCTTAGATTCTAATACATTCCTATAAAAAGTATCGGATTCTGATACATTTTTCCTAAAGAAAAACCATCAGGCTCTAAAGAAAAAGTATCAGATTCCCAGAATTTTTTCCTATTGAAAAAGTCTCATATTCTGAGGCGTTTTTTCTAAAAAATTCTGAGACATTTTTTCCTTAAGAAAGTATCTGAGACATTTTTTCTATAAAAAAATTTCAGATTCTGAGCCATTGTTTCTATAAAAAAAATCAAGATTCTTTTTCAGATTTTGACACATTTTCTGGAAGAAAAATTTTCAGATTCGAAAAATTTTCCTTCAGAAAAATTTTCAGATTCTGAAATCTTTTTCTTTTTTTTTAATGGTACATGGTAAATGGTACATAATATTTAATAGTAAAGTTAATAGAAAATTTAATTTCTGTCTTATGTTTTCAAAACATATGCTTATTTCAAGCTCATTAACTAATTTAATAAATTATCTCATCATTTAGTAACTAAAGGGTTAAATAAAAAATATGAAAAATATACAACAGTTAAAATTTGTCCATTGTTTTGATCTCCCCTAAAGCCTTCAAAAAAATGATAATACCTGCAGATCAAAAATTTCAAAATTACCTCTAATATTTATATGAGAAGTGTTTTAACGAAAACAAAAAACTCGTTAGGGGGTACGCGGCTGACAAAATTTAAAATTAGTGGTACGCGAGCTAAAAAGGTTGGTAACCGCTGCTCTATCACTAATTGTAAGTGGAGGGTATAAAAAAAATATGTGCGAGACAAGTGAGTCGAGTCGTCTCTTTTGTTATAATAACAATAACAAAAATAAAAGAAAAAAAAGAAAGAAAAAAGGAAAAACTAATTTGGAATATAACAAAAGACCGCCACCACCATAGCACTTAAAATCATAAACAGACATACGCGGCAGATCAAGTACTAAAAAGGTATGAATGAAGTGAGTTAAAGACATCATTTTTGTATGAATTATATATACAGACATATATATTATATATTTTAACAAGGAATATAAATGTTGCTAATACGCCACAATGTCTGCATAGTTAACAAATTATAATATCAGTTACACTAGGGACCAGGGTTGCAAAATGAGAACATCAAAATTGTACCAACGAGAGCTGATAAAATTGTGCTTTTTCGACCCCAATTGTACCAACATTTTTTTTTTTTTTTTATTTAAATAAAAAAGTTTTAAACTTAAAAAAAATATCTTACGATACATTATTTTTAATTTTTTATTACTTTAAATCGGTAAATCGGTTATCGAGATATTTGAAATTAAAAAAAAAATTTCGATTTTTCCTACGTTCAAAAATTTAAAAAAAAAAATCTTAATTTTTTTTTTTATTGACTGTTTAAACCTATATTGACCCAAATTCGATTTTTTAACCTATGCCGACTTTCGAACAAAGTTTAGAGTTTTTTAGTGCAAATTTTTTAAATAAAATAAAAACTTTGCTCGAAGGTCGCCACGGGTTAAGATAATCGGATTTGGCTTAAATTAATTTTATATGAAAGTTTGTCTCAAGTTCTATAAAAGGGTAAAGAAAACAAATATGTTTTTTAATTTGTTTGACCGTTGAAAAAACCGCCATTTTTTGCACATTTCAAATACCAATATCTCGAAAAGTCGGTTGAACGACTTTAAAAGTTTTTCGATATTCGTGTGCAGCGCACCAAAGTTAATAAATATAAAGTATCGCAAGGCAATTATTTTTTTTTTTCAAAAATCCAAAATTTGATCAGTGGGCGCTCATTGTTAATTTAATCCCATTGGTCGCAAATTTGTACCACATTTGTACCAGGGACAGAACTTTTAACATGTTAGGGAAAGGATTTAAAAAAAAAAACAATAAAACTTTTGGTTCAGGAGATATGGCATGTCAAAACTTTTTCTTAAATTAATTGAAAATATTTAATTGAAGCATGAATATACAATTCTATAAAACTTATAATTTTGATATTCTGAGAGAAAACGAAGAGTTAACAAAAGTACATATGTACTTATTAACACTTTCCGTGTACACAGCTGCGTTTTTTCATACCATTAACAATACTGGTAGGATGTCACTCTAGACATCACCGCCAAAGCATTGCTTAGATATGTATTGGATAAATATTCGTTTTTTCTATTCATTACTGCTTGCATTGCATATTAACAGTTTTCTACAGAGAGATTGACAATTATAACAACAGTTCAGCCGCTAGTAATTTCAACTTCACCACATCCATTTATTCAACTCGTTTGTCTCTTTATAGTTTTTGCAATCGTGTTGCCACATAGTCTGGATTTTTCAGACACATGCAGGGGATTGAATTTTTTACTTATTGTTAGCATAGTTCCACAAATTTTGGTCAAGAAATTCCTAGCCAAAAAATGTCGGTAGTAAAAAGGTTAATTTAATACGGGGAAAATAATTGACCTCGAACTAGAATAATTTTTTTTTCATTGCTCAATTAACAGGTCGAAAAAATATTTTTTTTTTTATTATTTTTAATAAAAATTAGGGAAACTTATTTAAAACAAGTAAAAAAGTTAAATTCGGTCTTGCGGAATATATTGATACCCTCCACAATTTCAAAAAGATTATTAAAAAAAAACTTTATTTAAAAGGAAATTACTTTTGAAAAAAAAATTCCGCAAAAAAAATCCGCGATTTTTTTCTCAAAACAATATGTTCGTACTTGTTTAAATACCATTCGGTGTTCAATTATGTTCACATATGTCAACCAGAAGCCAAAATAAAGCATTTTGTATTTTTAGGTTATGTTGAATGCACCAAAATTTTTGAATAACTTTTGAACCGCTGAACCGATATCGCTCAAATGCAATACCAAACTGCTCGGGAGAACTTCCAATAAATATGTTAAATTTCAGTCATCTCCGTGTTGTATTTTGACCGTGATCACCCTTTCTACATGACAGACAGACGGACATCGCTAGAATGTCTTAGAATCGATCACTAATCAATTATATATATCGTCACCTAAAATGCAAAAGGCCCTAACTAACCAAATATTTTAAATCGGTTTTTTTTTATTGGTTTTGGATTATTTTATCAACATACACGTCTGCACAAAAAATTAGGGCTGCATAATAAAAAATTAGCGATTTTATTGCCAAAATTAAAAAAAACATGTGATTTGGGCAATCGCCAATGAACATAACTAAACAAAAACTTTTTTAATATTTTTTGATTTATTTTGATTCATATTTATTAAAAGAAAGTCCTCACAAATTTTTAGCCAAATTCATGAAAAAACAACAAAGTTATTAACAAATTTAAAAAATCACTCAATACTGTTTTTTGCTTCTCCTGTAAAATTAATAAAATGTTAGTTAGGGCCTTTTGCATTTTAGGTGACGATATACTTTATGGGGTCCCAGACTGATATTTCGATGAGTTACAAACGGAATGACAAACTTATATATACCCCTGCAAAACTTTGCTAATGGGTAGTGATTATATAACACATTACAAGGTAATGTATATACCTTATTTGTAGCATTATTTTAGGATGTCTTACCAAACATTTGTTCCACAACGTATTATTTTAAAGTGAAAAATAATGCATTACTAATAATTTGCTACGTAATGCATGATTATTGGAAAAAATGTATTTCATATTTATTATTTCTAAACAATAAATCATGGATGACTTATATTTGGTTACATTATGTATTATTTGAAAGTTTGAAATAATGCATTATTTATAATTGGATGCATAATGCATTACAATAACATAAAAAATAATTATTTTATAAAAAAATGCATAAGTTTAAACTAGAGATGGGCTCACTACAGGAAATTTCTAACGACACACACTCACGAGCATATTTTATCTACTTACACTCACTTACAATCACGTGAGTAAATTTAATACAAAATTACTTTTTCACAACTAGTAACACCTTATTTATTATCTTCTGGTATGCTATATTATTTCATTTCTCGTAACCTATAAAATCTATATAAATAAAAATCAATTGTCGTTCGTTGGTAACCGCATCAGTTGATAACGGCTGAACCGATTTGGACGATTTTTTATGTGAAATGTTCGTCATACTCCAACTTAGGTTTTTACGTAAAGAAAAATTGGACACGCCCACTTTTTTCGATTTATCTAAAATCGGAAAACGGCTGCACCGATTTAGCTAATTTTTTACTTAAACGTTTGTAGTAACACAACTTAAGTTTTTACTGAAAGAAAAATCGACCACGCCTACTTTTACGCCCACTTTTTCGATTTATTTAAAATCTGAGAATCGTCTAAATTTTTTTTTAAATGAATTTTCATCATATTCCAACTTTGGTTTTTACGAAAAAAGAAATTGACTACGCCCACTTTGGCTTATTGTTGTTGAAAATGTTCGTCATAATACAACTTAGGTTTTAGGATAGTAAAATTTCCCATACCCACTTTTTTATGTATCGAAAGAACTATAACGGCTAGACCGATTTGGTTATAGTCTGTAAACGATTTTTAAGGAAAGAAAAATTTACCATGCTACTTTTACGCTCACTTTTCCCGATGTATATATTTTAAATCATGGAATGGGTGGATAAATTTGTCTAATTTTTTTTTTTTTCGTCATAGTCCTACTAAGGTTTTTTGTAAAGAATAATTTTACATTTCTACGCCCACTTTTGAATGGATGGACCGAGTTGATTGAATTCAAATAATTTTCGATATATATAAAATTTGCTCTATTAAAAAATAAACCAATTTGGATAATATTTTTGTGAATGTTCGTCTTATTCTTTTTAAATGTTCGTCTTAGGTTTTTTCGGAAAACAAATTAATCACGCCCACTTTTACGCCTCCTTTTTTCGATATATCTGAAATCGTAGAACGGCTGAATCGATTTGACTAAACTTTTTTAAATGTTTCTCATATTCCAACTTAGGTTTAAACAGAAACAAACATTTTTCACGCCCACTTTAATTTCGTTATTTCTAATACCCTATTCACACGTACAGTTTTAAATCGTTTTTAGCAGCAATATTTTTGGCACTTTCTTTATTCTATTACAGTATATTGACAGAAAATGCTAAAAACAATTGCTAAAAACGGTTTAAAACTGTAAGTGTGAATAGGGTATAATATAGAAGAACGGCAGGGCCGATTTGGCTATTAGTAGTATTTGTTGGCGTTCGTGATAATACAACTAAGGTTTTTACGTAGAGAAAAATTGTACACTCCCACTTTTTCAATACATCTAAAATCAGAGAACGATAGGGCTGATTTGGTTAATTTTTCTTTAATGATCATTATAGCCCAAGAAAGGATTTTACGGAAATAATTATTGTTCTCCCCCACTTCAAAGCCCACATTTTTCAATATACTTAAAATTTGCACACTGGTATTCCCGGTTCCGGTTTTGACGGTATTACCGGTATTTCCGGGACTACCGGTATGTATATTTTGTAAAATTTTGTTCAACTAACATTTTTTCTTCGCTTTTACAAAAAAAAAAAAATGCAAAACATGTTAAAAACACCATTTCATTCACTTTTTATGAATTTAGAAAAAAAATAGTTTCATGATTTTTAAATAATTTTACAAACACAACTAAATGTTTCTGAAATACTGATTAAATGGTGTAATTACTCCTTACTCGTATTCTTCGTTATAAATTTATGACTTATTTTATACCTTACTGGTATTCTTTGTGATAATGTGGATGCATTACTTTGAGTCTCATCGCCTGTTAAAATCATCAATGCTGCAATGTATAAAATAAGAGATCCTATACCTTATTTTATACCTTATTTGGTAATCTAAGTTTTGCTGGGACCCTCTATTACTAAGTGGAGTGTATAAAAAAGTCTTACATGTGTTGAAAAACTTGCATGTTGCGTATGATCAACATTTATTTAATAGAAAAGAAATACAATATAACTCATACGCCAGAGGGAACAAATTGTGAAATATTTTATATTTAAGGATTGTGATTGAGGAAATTTACATTCTTAGTTTATTAAAAAATAGTCCAAGGCCGCTGTTCCAAAAAAAAGTAATTCACAAAAAAAATGTTAAAATTAAAATTTCCGATTTTTTTTTTGGTGTTCTAGATTTCACATCCGAATTTCTTTTTCGTTTTGTTTTACATAAATAAAATTTGGTGAAAGTAAAACAAATTTACTTTTTTCCTTATAATTTTTTAAATTTTAATTATTCGATTAAAACTTCGAATGAAAACGTGTTCAACAAAACACTTAACTTGATTTCATGTGATTCGGAAATTTTCATGTGAAGTGAAAAGTTGTGAAAGAGAGAACATAGGCCTAAAAATGTATTTCTTGAACGCCATTCGTTTTACAAATTTCAAATAGCGATATCTCGAGAACCATTCGACCGATTTTAAAAATTCTTGTTCAGCGCATCAAAATTAATAAATGTAATATAACGCAAGATATATTATTTTTTTTCCATTTTGTCCCAATTTCGCTCTCAAAAACTTCAATGCGCGTGCGGGCACGGCAATTTTCAACCGATCAGGTTCTTATTTTTATCAATTTTTTTTACTATAAACTCACACAAAACTGGGCTCCGATTTCGGAAAATTGAAAATCATCAATATAAGCTCCATCTTTATTTACAATATTATACAAATAGAGCAATTTTAGCCATAATTTCCCCTTATTTCAATGGCTGGATCTGCGCCTGGTCAAAGTCGTAGTATGTTTGTTTAAAATATTTTTATTTCAAATTTTCTCATAATTTGGGAAATTGATTCAAAAACTGTTCATATTTTTATAATTTGAACACGCCTACGATGTAAACCTATTATTTTAGTTCACCAAGAATCTCTTGTCTATGTGCACAATAATAATAATTTTTGTTGTGGGTTTGCCAAGTAACAAAAAATGTAAGAACTGAAAACAAGACAACATCAACACAATAAAAACCATCCTTGTTGTGTTGGAAGACGTGTCGAAATGTTATAGAACAAAAGAAAACTAACTAAATAGATTTCAATTTAATGTTATTTATAAAATATTGTAACAAAATTTATTAAAAAAGATGAGAAAGGGAAATAAAATCAATGTTGTTGATCTCATTATACTGTAAAATATTGTTGTTGGTCTACTATAAACTTTAAACATCGTAAAATAGAAATAGAAATGAAAAACTATATACACTGGTTAACAAAGGTAATACTTGCATTTTTTTCAGATGTTGGTTTAGTTTTTTAAGGAGAAACTTTGAAACCATTTTGCTGATTTTAAAAATTAATCAGTCTATGACCTTAAGATATATTCTTGCCAAACGAGTCTTAATAATTTAGTTTGGAAAAATTAGGGAAAATCAGAAAAATGCATTAAAATTCATAAAAAAAGCAAAAATGTTTGGACACTGAAAGAAATAGTACAGGAAAATTTAGATCAAATTGAAAAATAAAATC
Organism: Pegoplata infirma; assembly: GCA_963921195.1. NCBI lineage: Eukaryota > Metazoa > Arthropoda > Insecta > Diptera > Anthomyiidae > Pegoplata > Pegoplata infirma. Next base: position 113,051,400 of record OY992540.1, read on the forward strand.
TAGAAAACCTCTGAAACTATGCAATGTTAGCAAAATGTTACAAAAAAATGCAATGTTAGCAAAAAAGCTTGTAAACCTAGCCTCAGATAACACAGCGGTGTTATCAATTGTACTTCAGAAATTATCAATTGTATTTTAGAATTAATCAATTGTATTTTAGAAATTTTTAATTTGTATTTCAGAAAATATTGATATACTAGTCGAATAGCCTGTCCCTGCCAGGCGGAAAACCAAATCACTTTTCTCAATAGTTCTAATATTTTACCAAACTTTATAAAAAATTATGTTTGTGCTTCAAAAATGTAATATTGCTAGATTGAGTTACATCAATATATTTCCCAAACTGGAAAAAAATTTAATGAGTATAAAAGGTTTTATTGATAAAATTTTAGAACTAAATTTAGAACGCCCATTTCGTCTCTCCGTCAATAAACCCGATATCAAAAATCCATCGTGTGGATCTGTTCCATGGTCACTCCTATATACATGGCAATTTTTATCTTTCTTTTTATCATGAAGGGTTTTAAAATTAGTTAAAATGTTAAAAAACACAAACATTTTTCCACTTAAATTTTTCCTTATAATTCTTTAAATATTAAATCTGACTTCATAAGAATATGATCCATTGTCAATACTTTATGTTTTACAATTTTCAGCTTCCTTAATCATTAGGGGTTTCAGAAATAGTTTAAATATTTAAAAACTAAATTTCGTCGTCTTCCGCCACTCCCCCTGACTTAAAGGCCGAAAATCCGGCTACGTTACAGATTATATATACAAACTGAACAAAATTCACAACGGATTTTTTGTATTTCCGCCCTTTCACTGGATATCCAGGTCAGAGTTGATCTTTGCCATAATCCGTACCATATGTATTCAAATTTTCATCCTTCAAGGTCATAAGGTGTCTTCTAAATTAGGTAAGATGTAAAAACATAATTTTTCCACGCCCATTTCTTCTCTCAATTCTCCGTCCCTACACAGAGAGAATAGTTTAGTTGTGCCAGCCGAATTTAGAGCCAACTGCATAGTTCAATAACAACAACCGAAATTTTCGGTTGCCATAACCAAAATTTGTTTTGAAAATTTAACTTCTGTTGGTTCAAACAAATTTCGGTAATCGCAACCGAAAATTTCAGTTGTTGTAATTAAACCATGCAGTTGGCCCTTAATTCGGCTGGCACAATTAAACTGTTTTTTTCTGTGTATTCCAAAAATTTTAAATCTGACTACTTTATGATAAGCTCCATCGTTAGTACTATACTCGTATCCACGCCCCTTTTCGCTCTAAATTCTCCGTCCACAGTCCAAAAATTTTAAGTCTGACTACTTAAGGATATGCTCCAGTGTCAGGACAATATGCTTGCAATTTTCGGCTGCATAGGTCATTAGGGCTTTAAAGTTAGTCAAATAAAAAAAATAAAACACAATATTTCCTTGCCCCTTTTTCCTCTCAACTCTCCATCTACATTCCAAAAATGTTAAATCGGACTACTTTAGAATATACTTCATAGTTAGGACTACATGTTAGGGATTTTCAGCTTCCGTATTCATTGGGGCGGAGCTTAAAAATACTTTAAAATGTTAAAAAAAAATAATTTTGCCAAGTCCCCTTTTTCTCGTAATTCGCCGCCCACAGGCAAAAAATCCGACTTCGTAAGAATCTATCCCTGGTGTTTTATTATATACATGCCAATTTTAAGCTTTTAAGTCCATGAGATTCAAAAAAATAAAATATATATTCAGAAAATAGATGGAAATAAATTTACCACGCCCTTTGCCTTTCTTATTCTCCACCCATACACTGGATATCAAAAATCCAGGCTCGTGTTGATCTTCCACATGAAACCTTCTATATACATGCCAATTCTGTGCATTTTCCGCTTCCTTTGGGGGCTTCAAAAGAAGTTAAAATGTTAAAAATCTCAATTTTGTCACTCCCCATTTTCCTTTCAATTCTCCGCCCACAGTCCAAAAATTTAAAAATTGATATGCTTCATCGATAGGACTATACGCTAGAAAATGTTCAGCTTCCTAAGTCATTAGAAGACTTTAAAATAAGCAAAAATGCCAATTTTCATCTTCATAGATCATTGGGGGTCTTCAAATTAAATATTAAAAAACACAATTTTGCCAAGCCCCATTTATCTCTTTATTCTCCTTCCACAGTTTAAAAAATTTAAATCCGATTACTTCAGGGTATGCTTCGTTGTTAGAACTAAATGCTATGCAATTTTCCGCTTCCTAAGTCATTTGGGGGCTTCAAAAGAAGTAAAAATTTTAAAAAATCCCAATTTTGCCACGCCACTTTTCCCTCAATTCTCCGCCCACATTGCGAAAATTTTAAATCCGACTACTTTGGGATATGCGCCATCGTTAGGACTATATTCTAGGAAATTTTCAGCTTCCTAAGTCATTTGGGGGCTTCAAAAGAAGTAAAAATGTTAAAAAAATCTAAATTTTGCCACTCCACTTTTCCCCTCAATTCTCCGCCCACATTGCGAAAATTTTAAATCCGACTACTTGGGGATATGCGGCATCGTTAGGACTATATTCTAGAAAATTTTCAGGTTTCTAAGTCATTTTGGGGCTTTAAATTAAGCAAAAACGTCAAAAAATTGCATTTTGCCACGCCCACTTTTTCGCTTATTTCTCCGCCCACAGGCAAAAAATCGAAAATCCGGCTACTTTAGGATCTGCCCCAGGTGTTTTACTATAAGCATGCCAATTTTCAGCTTTGTAGCTCATCAGTGGGCTTCAAAAAGCTCTGGATAGACAAAAAAGAGGAACACACAAATAGGGAAATTATATATGGGGCATTCCATGCCAAATCACTCACTTTTAGGCCCGAACCCCTTCGATTAATTTTATTTTTGGATATGTTTTAGTACGTATTAAATGCAACTTGTAGCCAAATTTTCAGCCTTTTATACCAAGGTGGTGTTGAGTAATCAATTTTTCAAAATGGCGATTTTTTCCAAAAAATGAAAAAATTTAAATTTTCAATCAATTTTGACCAATAAAAAATATAGATATATTAAAAAAAGATGGACAACATTTTGTTGGTAGTTAAATGTAGTTTTAGAAAAAAAATATGAAAAAATTATTCGAAGTAATTATCACTTGTTTTTTATCGTATAAAAATTAAAATCGACTTTTTGAAAAAGTCCGAAACCTTCGATTTTTTTTTAAAAATGTCAAAAAATTCTACTCTAAATTACGCAACTTTTAAGCCATAATTCGAGATGTGATCGTAATTCGTTCTATTTTTATTCAAATTTTGAAAATTGCATTTTTTTTTTTTTACTGTGGTTTATTTTATATGGTGCTCCAAAAAAAATAATTTGGTAAATATTGACCGTAACTTCCCCCAGATATATTACCTTGGGTGTAAAAATACGTCTCAGAAAATTTTAGGATGATCGGACATGGGTAAGGCGTGCCGCATCGGCTTTGAAGTTTGAAAATCGGATTACAAGGGAAAATATGCATTTTTTTCTGTTTTCTTAATTTTTTTGGTATTTTAAGTTAATTTTGAATTCAAATGGTTACAGAATTGAAATTTAGAGTAAAATGTCTCTCTATTAAGGTCCTAAAAACCGAAATCGGTTTAAAATCAGCCAAGTTATTACAACTTCCCCAGGCATCTAACGTGTGGCAGACAACTTGATTAATCAATACAATCCGATTTTTGAAATTCATTGAAATTTTCTACTGTAATAACATTTTTTTATTCTTCAAGTTCAAATGTTATTAGATTACAAGTATTTTTCATATTGTGTTTTGCTAACATTTTTTAAATTAATGCTAAAAATGCCTGCATTTTCCACACCCTTTTGAAATATCTATTTTAAAAAAAAAAATATTTTTTTTGTTTTAAAATTTGGAAAAGTCAAAAAAATATTACACTGAAACATGAATAATGAAAAAATGTTATAACAGTAGAAAATTTCAATAAATTTAAAAAAAGGGCCTCGTATTTTTTAATCAAGTTGTATGGCACACGCCGATTTTAGTTTTTAGTACCTTATTAGAAAGGCATTTTACTCCACAACATAATTCTGTAATCACTTGAATTAAAACTTAACTTAAAATACCAAAGAAATTGCGAAAACAGAAAAAAATTCATATTTTTCCTTGTAATCCGTTTTTTAAACTTCAAGGACCATGCTAAGCGCCTTACACATGTCCGATCGTCCCAAATTTTTGTGAGACGTATATTTACCTCCAAATGAATATATTTAGGGTAAGTTAGGGTCAGTATCTACCATTTTTTTTTTTTGGAGCTCCATATAAAATAAATCAGAGCCAAAACATAAAAGGTGCAATTTAAAAAATTAAAAAAAAAAATAGAAAGAATTGTGATCACATCTCGAGTTATGGCTTAAAAGTTGCATAATTTAGAGTAGAATTTTTTGACATTTTTAAAAAAAAATCGAAGGTTTCGGACTTTTTCAAAAAGTCGATTTTAATTTTTAAACGTCAAAAAATAAGTGACAATTACTTCGAATATTTTTTTAAAATTTTTTTTCTAAAACTACATTTAAATACCAACAAAACGTTGTCCAACTTTTTTTAAAATATCTATATTTTTTACTGGTCAAAATTGATTGAAAATTTAAATTTTTTCATTTTTTGGAAAAAATCGCCATTTTGAAAAATTGATTACTCAACACCACCTTGGTATAAAAGGCTGAAAATTTGTACTAAAACATATCTAAAAATAAAATTAATCGAAGGGGGTCGGGCCTAAAAGTGAGTGATTTGGCATGGAATGCCCCATATATAGATAGATCAATTATATTTCAGAAGTTATCAATTGTATTTTAGAAATTATCAATTGTATTTCAGAATTTATCAATTTATTTTAGAACCTTACCTTCGTAAAACAATTGAAAATTTCTGAAATACAAAAATTGATAATAACTGAAGTTTGATCATTTCTGAAATATAACACGGAGGAACACAAAAAACGCTCAGACTTGCGAACCAACTTTTCTAATAGTTTTTGGGACATAGATTACGAATCTACACTCAAAAAAAAAACTGTAATGTTAGCAAAAAAAGCTTGTAAACCTACAAGAAAATTAGCTGATTTTGAACCCACAATTTTTTTGCTAAAGTTATCAAAAATGTCAATAATTAGTTAACTGAATTTTTTTTTTTTGAACTTAGTTTATACACATTTGCGGACCCCATTGGGTTCGGACCCAATAGGTCCAGACCCCGATGGGCCTATAGTTGGGTTCCTTAAAAATCGTCATAGTTTTTGATCCAAAATTTGTGTCCGTTTCGCTCTACCTTGCTTAGTTTTTGAGATACGTGATTTTAGGGGACCACTGGGGGTCTTGAGAATTAAAAAACTCGATAACTTCAAAAATATTATGGAGAGCTTTTGATTATTATTGTTCTACGTGTTGAGAGCTACAAAAATGCTTTTGGACTTTTTGTTGTGTCGGCAATATTTACCGATATGAGCATTTTAAAATTTTCGGGAATGCTAACTTTTTTGGATCCAAAGTTAGGACCCATTAGGGTCCACACATGTAAAGAGGATCGGCGATACTATGCAGAACCCGAGAACCAAAAATGGCCTTCATTTTGCTCTATCTGGCTTAGTTTCCGAGATAGAGCCATTTTAAGTTTTCTGAAAATATAAAAAAATTTACAATTCATTTTTGCTAATATTAGCAAAAACGCTTGTTAAAATTTGGTCAACTCAATTTTAAATTTAGCAAAAAAAATTAGTTCAAATTTTGTTTAAAATTGCTAATGCGCTAAATGAAGTTTACAAGATGTTTTTGCTAACATGCTAATCTCAACTAAAAATTTTCTAAAAGTTAGCTAACCAGCATTAGCAAAAAAAAAAAAAAAATTAGTAAATCTACTAATGTATTATTTTGAGTGTAGCTTCTAAGACAATAATTAACTTAAAAAAATCTTTTATGTAGAATTGATAAGGCATTTAATTACCTTTAATTGAAAACCAAAAACAGTGAAATTTAGCGATTTGATCCGGAGATAAAGTTGGCAATATCTCGAAAACTGGTCTACTTTTGAAGCTCATTTTCGGATTCAGCGCGAGATTTTACATAAAAAAAAAAATGGTTCAAAATCTCTGTAAACTAGGGTTTCTAAATTCCCGGGAAATCGTTTTAAAAAAATCGTATTCCCGGGAATTCCCGGAAATTTTTTAATTAAAACAAATTTTGAACTTTACCATATAAAAATTGTTATATTACAAATTATGGTCGTATTTTCCAATTTAAAACCATTTTAAATGTATTCTTTTGTAAAATAGTTTTACTAACCTCTAAAATGTACGTAGAAAGTTCATAAAATCTATTTTTTGTAAAAATATTGGACCTTATAATAGTTATGGTATTTGCATTGACGTATTTCCACTCCATGCAAAATTGTTCACAATTTGGAAATACCCGATTTTGCATCAAATGCGGTTTTAATAACTTTTTGGAAAATTTTTCTAATTTTGACTACTTTAACCGTAAGAAAATTATATCTTGAAGATATATTTAATTAAACTTTCGACTTATTAAAATTAATTGGTTTAAGGCATTCCGGCCAAAATGAGAACACCAATGTACTACTATATAGCCATTGTAATGACGTATTTTGACTGGCCGATAGATATCAGGCTTTTACTTCATATATGGAATATTTAGCTGAATTTTGTTTAAGCACTATAAAGATTGTTGTTCTGAATATGAAATACTTAATTTCGTAAAGAAGAAATCATTGGAATTTTAGATTAAGAAAATTTTTGCCAATTTGCAACCAACATTTGAAGTGAAATTTTGTTTAATTCCGTATTTTGTCACGCAATCGATTAATGATAAATAATTCGCGACCTTGGAACAACAAGGTTCTATTTGCACCAACACTACTATTGAGAAAACTAAGGTTGAATATTGTTAATCGCTTTACTATGTCAGTTTTGACTATATTTAAAAGCGGTTTTTGAATAATTTTAAATTAGTCCTTAAATTTTATTATGTATTTGAAAATATTCGCGCTACTATATTAGTTTTTGCACAATTTGAGTCTCAAAAAGCAGATAGAACTCTGTTGCTCAACGATAAGGCACATGAATTTGGACAACATGGTTCTAACTGCTAAATAGAACCTTGTGTTTCTGTATGAAATAGTTTTTTGCAGATAGAACCTTATGTTATTTGGATTTCAATATAACAATACAACATTTTTTAATCAAAATTAAACCGACTTACAAGGTAAGCCTCCCTAGTGTCCACCTGGGATCTTCATAATATTTTTTTTATTTTGTAGAGCAGGGAAAATAATGTCACACGATATTAGGGGGGGGGGGTACATAAGGGGCAGAGAACAGTCAGTTTTTAGTCCTGGTAATGAGTATGTCATTGTAATGCTTTCATCATCGGCATGAGTTTTAATAAAATACTCCATTGCTAGGGCCATAATGGGATTTTAGCTTTTTAGTACCACCAGAATCGCTCCATGTTAACAGTTTTGTGATATTCTTGTCTTCGAATACTTTTTCGACAGTTTTTTTTGGAAGGCTGATGCTATATCGTTAACACTTCTTCCGCCAGTGCTGCTGTTGGAGTAACTGAAGTTTTATCAAAAGCCTTTTATTTCGGATTTGCGGATTTTAAATCCTAATCGCATCTTTTAGCTACCCCAGTTGCATTATTTTTCTTCTCGAGTGTGTTAAAACTATTTTTTGGGAGTCTCAAAAGCTCCAAGCTAAGCCACTACCACTCTTTATTTTCAATAAGTTTCAAGACAATACTGTGCTCATGTGACTTTAAACACATATTTCTCTTTACAGTTGGTTCTAAACTCAAAAAAAAAACTGTCAAATTACTAGAAAAAGTCCCGTAAACCCATTTTACAAATATCTTACAGATTTCCTTGTTTTTTAACAAAAAATTTTTTATCGATATATAATTTTTTTTTTTTGGTAATTTTACAACTCTTTTTGTAAATGTACAAATTTCCAAGGTAACTTTACAAAAAAAAATAGTTAAGGCACGAGAATTCCTTGTAAGCATTATCGCATCAAAAAAGTTGTAAGTTTCCAATTTTATTGGTAAAAAACTTGTAAAATTACAAAAAACCTCGTAATTTTTACTACCAATTCTCGTAAAATAGGAAGTCCGTGTAATTTTTATCGCGTCAAAAAGTTGTAAATTTACAATTTTATTGGTGAAAACCATGCAAATTGTTTATAATTTTACAAGCTTATTACCAATAAAATTGAAATTTTTACTAGAGACTCTCTTAAAATAGGAGGTACTCGTAGCAAACAACCATTTTACGAGAATTTATTGGTAACTTTACAAGACTTAAAAAAAAAACATGTTAAATTACTAGAAAAAGTCTCGTTATTCTGTGTTAATTTGTGTGATCGAAATTTACATTTTTTTTAATTTACATTTTTATTGGTAAAACGTTACTTATCCGCAGCCAAAATTTACGAAAAAATTTTAAATTTATAAGAAAAAATTATTGTTCACAAGGAATTCTAGTAATTTTATAATAAAAACAAAAATCTCGGAATTTTTACAAGGAATTCTCGTAAAAAAGGATGCAGCGAAAAATCTAGTCAAGTCGCGAGAATTCCTTTTACGTTTTATCGCGTCAAAAAAGCTGTAAATTTACAATTTTATTGGCAAAAAGCTTGAAAATTACAAAGTTTTTTGGTAATTTTTAATAGGAATTCTCATAAAATAGGAGGTAGAAAAAAATACAAGCTTTTCTTATCACTTAACAAGTTTTTTTGTTCAGTGTATTTGTGCAATATGCAATATTTAATCTGTACAACATGGTTCTGTTTCCACATGGTTCTATCTGCAAAACAATATGGGCTTTTTTGGTAAACAAAGTTCTATCAGCCAGTTAGAACCTTGTTAACTGAATCTCAAACCAAAAACACGTAGATAGAACCTTGTTGAATTGAATATCTCAGAAGCTGTAAGAGATAGAGAAAAACTGAGAACGCCAATCGAAAGAGCGTAGTCGCTTTATAGCGATGCGATATATAACTCATTTTTGAAAAAAATTTCAGTTAGAACCTTGTTGTCCCAAGGTCGCGAATTATTAAATTATAAATAATATGCAAGCTGAAGCATATCTCACTAGTTTTTCTTTAAAAATTTTAATTCTTTCAAAGTTTTAATGTCATTTTTATTAAATCATTTAAGATTGTGTTAAAAATGTGTAAATTTAATATATTTTTATTAAAAAATTAGTGACGAATTCCCGAAATTTCCCGAAAAAAAAATCCCGGGATTTTAAGAAAAATATTTCCCGGGAATTCCCGGGAAGTTTTTCCCGAATAGAAACCCTACTGTAAACTAGTGTTATTTAAAATTTAAATTTACTGTTACTCTATTCACAAAGTTGTTGACCAGTGTTATCAATGGTACAACAAAAACATAAAAAAAAAAACAAAATGAATGATAACAAAACAAATGAAAAGTGACAGCAACAACACAATAATAGTGGTGAAGTCGAATAAGGAGTTGAATTCCTTTTGGGACATTGAATTGTTTTTTGGTTTGTAAGCAGCGTTATTGTTGTTGTTTAATATCCTTGTTGTTGTTGTTTGATGTTATGGTTGTTCCTTTTCAAATGTAGGTTTATTGTTGTCGTAGTTTGTTAATTTTTTTGTTGTTTTTACATTTTTGGTTGTTAAAAATAGTATAAAAATATAAAAAGGAAGTAGGAAGAATGAAAAAGTGTAAAAAAACAAATTTTATACCATCATTGTCGTCTTTACTTTACTTTCACTACACATATAGTGAGTGTTATGTAAAATAACATGGTGTATTACTTTGTATTTTTTGAGGATTTTTGGGATTTTTTATTTGATTAGTACATACCTTGTGTGAAAAATAATAAATTAAATGAAGACAATGTAACTACGGAGTTGGACATACTGATTCCATATTAATAAAAACAAAGCATTAGTTGAAAAATTCTTCTGGACTTTGGCTGCCTCCGTCTATTGCTGTAGCAATAATTGTAAAAACTTATTGAATTTTAATTCATAAATCTAAAATTTCATTTAAATTGAAAATTGCACTTTTTAATGCAGCACTTAATTTATGTAACTATTTTCTATACTGAACTAAAAATTCAAACACAACCGATTTTTATATAAGTCGAGTTTTTGAATTTAAATTGATTTAAATATTTTTTTTTTTATTGATTTAAATATTTTTTTTAACTTTTTATAATTTTTTTATAATTTTGTCGTTTTTTTTCTTCTTTAATTCACAAAAAAAAAACTAACTCTATATTGAGATGTTGTTGGCTTTTCACTTGTTTTTCATTTGTGACCGTTATGTTTGACAATTTGCACTCGACTAAACTTTAATTTTGTTTTACAGTTTATTTGTTAGGTGTGGTGAGATTTTTCTTTGTCAAATAGTGTGGTGTAATTTTTTATTTGCTACATATTTCGCTTTTGTTTTTACATTTATCATTTCTGTTATTTTCTATTGACATTCATAACATTTTTTTTTTTGTAAATAAACAAAATAAGCACACAACGAATTTAGAAGAGATGTGTGTGTGTGTTTTTTTAATGCAAAGAGCAAATAGAGCAGGTGTTTGTTTTGTTATTGTAGAGGAAACAGGATGTTGAAAGACAGGAAACGGAATTATGAGATAAAGTTTTTGGTTTGTGGTGGTACAAAGCTTTTGCATTTTTAATTGTTTTTTGGTTTCATATTTTATAAATAAAAGATTTTGTTTAAAATATTTAAGAAGATAAAGTTAACATTTTAGATAATTAAATTATTAAATTCTCTTAAGAGGGGATTAAACAAAAAAGGGTACACTGATAGAAAAAAGCTTTATATCACAAATGAATGGAATTCATTAACGTTGTTTTATTACAACAATGAAATATTTCATATGCTGAATGAAATTTCATACATATTGTACAAGTAAATACGCTAAGTCTTACAAGGGAAATCTCCCTGGTGTCACCCTTCGATCTTCATGAAATTTGGACATGTTGTTAAGAACGAAAATTAATTCGACACGTATTTTTTTTTAGCGACCTAAACTCATTTTTAGGGGGGGGGGGGCACACTGTGACGACTAGAACAAGCCAGCGGGACAAAATTATTTTTTGACAAATTTAAGTTCCTAAGGTCATAAGTGTTTCCAATTTGTATATATTTATCTGACTTGTGCACCCTACGTTCGGTATACCCTCTATATGATAGTGCATGTAACAGTAAATTATTTTTTTCACATTTTTCATTTCCTAGGGTCATAAATATATCAAACTTGCATATTTCTAAATCGCTTGTGCACCCTACGTTCGGTATACCCACTATAAAGGAAGTGCATGTAACAATTATGTTTTTTTTTTGTACATTTGCTAATGTTTATTTAATAATAATAATAATTGTGCAAAATTTGTGCCTACTCCAAAATCTTTACAAACTTTTATTGCCCATAAAATTAAAAATTTCAGACTAATTATATCGCTCATTTACTTGTATAGTGTCATAACGCAAAATGTTTGATTTTACAGAAAACCTGTTTAAAGAAAACAAAAATTACTTGACCGAATCCATGAATACTATCCATTATTCCCAAAATATTGTGAATACTATAATTTTTTTTAGTGTATTTTTATTTTTTTTTTTAAGTGTAAAAATTTTGGCAAATGACAGAATAACTTTGTAAAACATATTAGTGGCCTATGAATGTTCCTTAAAGCGTGTTTAGCGGTTTTTTGAATATGTTCATTCGTGATGAAACCTATCTACAACTTACGTTTTTGACCATAACTTCTGAACTCCTGGACCAATATCGCTTTAATTTAATTCCAATATGACACCAGCAATTGAAAAAATATATGCCAAGCTTCAGTAGCTTCAGACTTGTCTTTCGAAAGTTTTCGGGTTTTTATTAGATATACAGACAGTCGGACGGACATCGCCCATAAAATACCTGATGTGCAAGCGTGTGCAAAGAGATATTGCCATAGTAATATAGCATAGTATCATACCTTTCATTTAAAAAAAAAATAGCCATGGGACACGTGGAGACAACATTTTCCTATTCTATTAAAGTTATATGTAACAACAAAAGAAAAATAGTTTTTTTGGGGATTTCTGAAAAATTCGTATAAAAAAAATTTTAAGCTCTGTTTAATAGGGAAAGTTTAATTCACTAGTTCCAACCCTCTTCTTAAAAATCGATTGCAAAAAAATATTGCAAAAATTCACAGGTTAAAAATACTGTAGTCTTGGAGCACTATTCAAAAAATTAAAATAAAATTAATTGTTTTCAAAGACCAATTTTTTTACTTTAACGGATTGGTATACAGCTCACTGACATTATGCGCTTAGAAAAAATGGCAATTTCGTGACTTTAGGACTATTATCGATTACACTGAACCCATTTTTTAAAAAAATAGGAGATTCAATTTTGTCCCGCTGGCTTGTTCTACACGTCACAGTGTGGGGGGTCGATTTGTATGGGGGAAATTGACCTGTCTCAGTTTTTTACGATGTACGCCTATTTAAACAAAATTAATATAGGCATGTGTAGTATTAGATTAAAGGTATTAAAAATACCTATCTCGTGTTGCTAACAACGGGCCAAAGAAATTAATATTTTTCGACTTATTAACAAAAATGTCCTAAAATTTTGGTATTTTACTTAATATGACGAAAAGTTGTGCATGTTTGGACACGTTCTTAGCACATGTAGATAGGTTTTCCAACGACCTTTCATTTGGTATGTAACATGACTACACTCAAAAAAAAAATATTGTAAAACTAGCAAAAAAATTGTTAAAATTAGCAAAAAAAAACTGTAGTTTTGGACGTTGCAAAAATTTTGGTAATATTAGCAAAACCATTTTGCTAATCAAAAAATTAGAAAAAAATGGTAAAATTACAAGAATACCATTTTATTTTTGTAAAAAATCAACCTTGCAAAATTATCAAAAAATATGGTAAAATTACCAAAAAAAAAAATGGTAAAATTGAAATAGATTAAAAAATTTGTAATTTGGTAAAAAAAACTGTTTTATTTAGTAATTTTTTTTCTCTGATTAGTAGTTGATTTAAAATTTGGTGAATATACTAAAAATGTAGTAATAGCAGCATCAACTATTACTTCAGTTGTTGGATGGTTTCTTGGGCTTGATGGCATTTTCTTTTGCCTTCTTCTCAGCAGCTGTTGTTGCAGTAACTGGACTTCCAACAACATCAAAATCCAAAATGATTTTTTTTTTCACTTAAACACTTTAAACAAAAAATTTAAAGAACAACACTTCACTTTTTTTATTTTTTTTGCGTCATTTTTTTAGCTTAAGTAGAACAAATGAGAATTGCGTAGTAGTCTACACAAGAAATTTCTTACATTTTCACGTAAAATTTGTAAAAAATTATCAATTTTTTTTCGAATTTTTAATTTTTTTCACATGTATTTAAAAAAAATAAAAAAAAACTAGTAAGAAAGTTATAGTCGGTCAAGACCGACCATATAATACCCTACACCAGAGTTTCCCGGAAAATGGATCTCATGGACCGATTAGATCTATATGTTGTAAAATCTTTAATAAGTGTAAAAAATACTCACAAATCAAATTTGAGTGAAATAGGCTTCTATTTGTTGACAATAAACCGCTTTAACTGAATATCGGCCGAAATTTTCACAAGGGGCCTGAGTCCAAAACTGGTCCGATGATTATCAGGTTTGATAAGGTTATTTAAGTACGCGTTTAACATACACAAACAAAATTTTAATTAAACATTTTCTATTTTCATGACTTTTGAGACATTTATGCGAAAATCGGGAAGGTGGTTTGTATGGGGGCTACAAGAAGAACTGGTCCGATTTCTTTGAAATTCGGAATGATGATTTGTGAAGACAAAACATGTTTACCTTCCAAATTTCAAAACGATACCTTCTATAATACGGTTATTAGAGTCATTTGAGCCAAAACTAAAGAGGACCTTTGTATGGAGGCTAGGACCGATTTTTTCCAATTTCAATAGGCTTCGTCCTTGGGCCAAGAGAGACTTAAGTTTCAAATTTCAAGTGAATTGATCAAAAATTGCGACCTGTATCGTGTTTACACCGTTTACATGGACAGACAGACAGACAGACGGACGGACGGACAGACGGACGGACGGACGGACATCGCTAAATCGACTCAAAAAGTGATTCTGAGTCGATCGGTATACTTAAAGGTGGGTCTAGGACCAATATTTCGGGTAGTTACAAACATCAGCACAAACTCATTATACCCTGTACCACAGTGTGGTGTAGGGTATAAAAAATTTGGATATTGAAGATTAGATATCTAAGTATGTGTTAAAATTTTAAAAAAATAATTTTTCAAAATTATCAACTTTTTATTAACAATTTAGGTGGCAAATTTTAAAAAATTTTCATATAAAATTAGCAAAAAATATGGTAAAATTAGCAAAAAATATGGTAAAAAATACTAAAAATTGTGTAGCCTATTTTTGAGCGCACATTCAGTTGATGGATGGCTACTTTGCTATGACGGTATTTATACACAGCCTTTTTTTGCTTGCAATAAAGTCTTGCATTTTTTTTTGTGGGCAAACGGGGGTGAAAAGAAAACGGGGTAGAAAAAAAATCATGAATTCTGTTTTCCTTCTTCTATGCTTCTCACCCCCGTTTGCCTGCAAAAAAAAGTTGTAAGACTTTATTGCAAGCAAAAAAAGGCTGTGTATAAATACCGTCTATGGTGTTAGCAGCATCATCTTTTGCCTTCTTCTTGGCAGCTGGACTTTTAACAGCAGCAGAATCTGCAATGATTTTTTTTTCACACTAGAACACTTTAAACAATTTTTTTTTTCTTAAAACTAAGAAAAAAAAATAAAAAGTATTACCATTTCTTTAAGGAAAATACTAATATTTTTGCTAAAATTATAGTAAAATAAAAAAAAAAACTAGCAAGAAAATATAGTAAAAGTACCAAAAAATTGTTGTATTTTACCAATAGTAAATTGCCAAAAAAAACTGTAAAAGTTAAATTTTTACAATTTTTTTTGCTAAAGTTTGGTTGAAGTAAATTACAACACCTTTTACTAATATTTTGACTAAGTTATTTTTTTGAGTGTACCCTCTATCACTAGAGTGGAGGGTATAAAAAGTTAAATCAAGTGATCAGCATCAAAAATCTATTTTTGAATATTAGCAGTTTAGTGTCCTAACGGTTTATACCTTAACTCAAGAAGATAGGAAAAAAGACAAAAATTTTGATCAGCATCAAAAAAACAATTTTATCAAATAAAATATAAAAAATTATTGTTTTCTGTAAATACAGATTTAATTTAATTGCAATTTAAATCTAAACTTAAGAAAAAAGCCAAATCTGGTGATCAACATCAAAAATACGTTTTTTTTGTAATAAAATCTTTAATTTTTTATAAAACTTTTTAAAAAAAAACTTTAATAGCAATTTAAACCTAACCCAAGGATATACAGCGAAAATATCCAACTTTGGTAAACAGTACCCAAAATCTAATATTTATGGAATTTTTAAAATAAAAAACTTTAATTGCAGTTTAAATCTGCACTTGATCAGCATTGTTTGCAATTTAAACTTTAACTAAGGGGCATACAGAGAAAATACTCAAATCAGAAATATATTTCTAATGAAATAAAAAAAAACAAGAGTGTTAAATTCGGCTGTGTCGAATCTTTTATACCCTCCAACACGTTTAAAATTTTAAAAAATCGCAGGGGCGTCATTTTTTTTTTTTTTGGGGGGGGGGTCGGCGAAGTTGGTGGGGGACATCTTCGAACTTAACCTCACCAGTAACATAGGAGATATTCTTGCCCAATTTCAGGGGTCTAGCTCTTTTAGTTTGGACTGCATCTTCATTTCTAAAGACGGACGGACGGTCATCGCTAGAATGTCTTAGATTCTATCATGGATCAATATTATATATACTTTGTGGGGTCCCCGATCGATATTTCGATGTGTTACACACGGAATGACAAAGTGAGTATACCCCCATACTGAGGTTGGAGGGTATAAAAACATTTAATTGCAATTTATACTTCAACTAAATACATAGAAAACAAGCCTAACCTGTTAAATTTTTTAAAACATTGAACTAAAATTTTAACGTCAACTAAAAGGCATACAAAGAAAGTAGCAAAACCTGGTGATCAGCATCAATTTTTTTTTTTTTGTATAGAGATACAGCAAAAATATCAAAGAGATACAGCGAAAATATCAAAACCTTAAGTAAATGACATAAAACGAAAATAGTCAAATCTGTTGATCAGCATTAAAAATCTATCTTTTTAATTGCAGTTCGAATCTTAAGTAAATGATACAAAGCGATAATAGCCAAATCTGGTGATAAGCATCAACAATCTATTTTTAAAGATATTAAAAAAAAAAATACAGAAATAAACTAATTTAATGAGATAAAAAAGCTAAATGTGGTGATTAGC
The DNA here is from genome assembly GCA_963921195.1 of Pegoplata infirma. NCBI lineage: Eukaryota > Metazoa > Arthropoda > Insecta > Diptera > Anthomyiidae > Pegoplata > Pegoplata infirma. Next base: position 113,067,882 of record OY992540.1, read on the forward strand.
ATTAAAAATCTATTTTTTTTATAAAATTTTTAAAAATTAAGAGAAACAGCGAAATATCAAAAAAAAAAATCCAAAAAAACTATGTGTCGATACAAAAAACAGTTTTTTATGAAATTTTTAAAAAATTTCAATTTAAAACCTTAACTAAAGTAGATACAGGAAAAATTTGTAAATCTGGTGATCAGCATCAAAAATATATATATTTTTTAATTTAAAAAAAAATAATAATAATTGCAGTTTGAACCTTACATAAATGACATAAAGCAAAATTAACGAAATCTGTTGATCTGCATTACAAATCTATTTTTTTTTTAATTGCAGTTAGAATCTTAAATAAATGACATAAAGCGAAAATAGCCAAATATGGTGATCAGCCTCAAAAATTTATTTTTAAAGATACTTTAAAAAAAAAGAAATACATACATCAAAAAAAAAGTAAAATGCAATTTAAACACTAACTTAATGAGATACAGAAAAATGCTAAATCTGGTGATAAGCAAATAAAAATCATTTTTTTTATAAAATTTTCAAAAAGTTAAAAGAAAGTAGCGAAAATATCAAAAAAATGTTTTCCAAAAAAACTATGTGTAGATACAAAAACCATTTTTTTATGAAATTTTTAAAAAATTTCAATTTAAAACCTTATCTAAAGTAGATACAAGAAAAATTTTTAAATCTGGTGATCAGCATCAAAAATATATATATACTAGCAGGCCCGCCGGAACTTTGTCACCGGTAATATTAAATAAAGTATTAAAGAAGGATCAGGATTAAAGTCCCCATTTCTAAAATTCGCCCCTGCAGAATCTTTATTTTATTAAATTTTGGTTGTGTTAGTCTTTCACAATGGACCTCAGAGTCTACGTGTGTTGACGTAAAACGTCAGCAGCCACTTACAACCTAACTTACAATCTAGTCTTTCATAAAAACTATTTAGAATAAACAATAAAATTAAAACAACCCCCCGTTTAGCCCGGAATCATGTTCGTTTCGGTAAACAATTTTCTTAAAAATTTGCAAGCCCTTATATCGTTATTATTGAAGTTATGTCATTCCCCGTATCATTTCATTTCGTTCTCCGTTCTATTCCATTTCGTTCCCTGTTCTATTCATACCAATTCATTGAATTCCAATTCGTTTCGTTCCATGTAGGCTTCACTCCTTTCTGTATAACATGTGTTAAAGAAATAAAAACATTTTAGAATTGTTATCCCAATTGATACACTCAAAAAATTATGTTAGTAAAATCAACTGAAAATGTCAGTTAAAATAACTACTTTTTCAGTTAAATCAACTAACATTGTTAGTTATTTTAACTGACAAAAAACAACTGACTTATGTAGTAAAAATTACTAACATTTGCAGTCAAAACAACTAATATGTAGTAAAAATAAAATAAACAATATTTTTTTTTGTTTTTTCAAAAAAATTTTCAGAAAAAAAAAAATTTACTACTAAATTTTTGCCAAGTTTTTTTTTTTTTTTAAGTTGAGAAAAATAAAAAAACGAAAATTTATATTTTTTTTTTGAAAAAACTTTGAAAATTTTTAAGAGATAAAAAAATAAAATTAACTGCTTTAAATAACTGTTACTACATTACAGTACTTTTTTGTTAGTTATTCAAAAAAACGACTTAAAATGACTAACAGAAATAGTTGTTTGATATTTTTCATACAAAAATAACTGACTTTGTAGTTGAAAACAACTACTGTAAAGTATACAAACAACTAGCATGTAGTAACTTACATAATTTTCTGAGTGTATAAAAAGTACCATATTACCTTATCTCAACCAATTGTGTACTCCTTTTAACCCTTAAAAATTTTAATTTAAAAATATTTATGTCCTTCTCTTCATTGTTAACTGTGCTGGAAGGTTTCAGGGAATAGTAAAAGTACCACAGTACAATAATTTACCCTTATAACCCCATTAAAATCTAAATTTCCAGAAGGTTATTTTTCAGAATGTTTTTTTGAGCTGGAGGATCCCACATTTCCAGTTTCTATCACCAATATTTGAGGAGACAGAAAAGGTTACAATGTTCACGATTTTTCATCTATTTGCTCTATTAAAATCGGAATTTCCAAAAAGAATATTTTTCAGAAAGTTTTGAAATCGGATGAGTAGTTTCGGAGTTTTAAATTTTAAGTTTTAGACCCAAGTTGATCTTTAAAATGAGCGCGGTCAAAGAAACCTACCCTAACTCACTCTGAAGGAGAATTCTAAATATTGGTGAAATCATTTTTGCAACCTCATAAAAAGTTTCGAATGTTTCAAAATGTTACTTCAATGAACCGTAGCCTATGTCTAACATGAAGGACCTTCTTAATATTGGAGAACATTTTTTTTTAAATCGAATGAGTAGTTTCGGAGATTTTTTAATTTTAAAAATTTTACGTTTTTCTCGTTAAAAGTGAGCTTAGATATGGGCGTGGTCAATGAAACTCAGCATATTTTCACTCTGAAGAACCATTCCAAGCATTGGTGGAAAAATTTTGGAAATCGGATGAGAAATTTTGGAGATTTTTAAATTTAAGGTTTCTCGGCCAAAAAGTGGGCGTAGAAGTGGGCGTGGTCGATGAGTCCTAATTTTGTCGATTTTTAAATTTTAGGTTTCTTGGCCAAAAAGTGGGCGTAGAAGTAAGCGTGGTCGATGAGCCTATGTCAAACCTGGCGGAACACTCTAAATATTGGTGAAAACGTTTTTGAAATCGGATGAGTAGTTTCATAGATATTAAAGTTTAAGGTTTTTCGCCAAAAGTGGGCGTAAAAGTGGGCGTGGTCGATGAATCCTAACCTAAGTCCACCATAGAGGAGCACTATAAATATTGGTAAAAACATTTTTTTAAATAGCATGAGTACTTTCAAAGATATTTAAATTTTAAGTTTTTTGCCAAAAGTGGGCGTAGAAGTGGGCGTGGTCGATTGAACCCAGCATGTCTATCATGAAGGAACATTCCAAGTATGCATTGGTAAAAAAAAAAATTGAAATCGGTTGAGTAGTTTTGGAGATTTTTAAATTATACGTTTTTTGGCAAAAAGTGGGCGAAGAAGTGGGCGTGGCCGATTGAACCCAGCATGTCTATCATGAAGGAACATTCAAAGTATGCATTGGTAAAAAAAAATTTGAAATCGGTTTAGTAGTTTTGGAGATTTTTAAATTTTACGTTTTTTGGCAAAAAGTGGGCGTAGAAGTGGGCGTGGTCGATGAAACCTAGCCTATGTCCGTCCTGGAAGAACACTCTAAATATTGCTGAAAACTTTTTTGAAATCGGATGAGTAGTTCCGGAGATTACTTTCTACAAACAAACAAACAAAAAAACATACAAACATTACCTCTTTATAATATTAGTATAGATAAGTATATAAGTAATAAGTAATAAGTATATAAGTATAAGTAATAAGTAAATAAGTAGTAAGTATATAAGTATAGATTTTAATTAAAAAAAAATTAATTGCAGTTCGAACCTTAAGTAAATGGCCTAAAGCGAAAATAGCCAAATCTGTTGGTCAGCATTAAAAATCTATTTTTTGGTGATCAACAACAAAAATCTATTTTTAAAAATATTTTACAAAAAAAAAGAAAAACATCCTATAAAAAAGTAAAATGCAATTTAAGCACTAACCTAATGAGATAAAGAAAAAATCAAAATCTGGTGATTAGCATTAAAAATCAAGTTTTTATAAAATTTTCAAAAAGTTAAGAGATTCAGCGAAAATATCCATTTTTTTTCAAAAAAAAACTATGTGTAGATACAAAAACCAGTTTTTTTTATAAAATTTTTAAAAGAATTGAAATTTAATACAGAAAAAATTTGCAAATCTGGTGATCATCATCAAAAATATATATATTTTTTAATTAAAAAAAAAATAATAATTGCAGTTCGAACCTTAAGTAAATGACATAAAGCGAAAATAGTCAAATCTGTTGATCAGCATTACAAATCAATTTGTTTAATTGCAGTTCGAATCTTAAGTAAATGACATAAAGCGAAAATAGCCTAATCTGGTGATTAGCATCAAAAATATATTTATAAAGATATTTTAAAAAATAAAATGGAATACATCCAAAAAAAAGTAAAATGCAATTAAATGCAATTTTTAACAGTTTTTTTATGAAATTTTTGAAAAAATTTCAATTTAAAACCTTAACTAAAGTAGATACAGGAAAAAATTGTAAATCTATTGATCAGCATCAAAAATATATATATGGGCAAGGCCACCGTCAGTAACGTGACGCTCGTTTACATATTTTGGTCAATATCTTCATAAAATACAATTATTTCTCCCAACTTGAGAGCGGCATATGAAAGTTCTCGTCATAACTGTTGTTTCGTACGCAGACAATTTTGCTGTATCTCGTTTTGTTGTGAAGTTATGACCATTTTAAGTCGTCAGTAACGTGACGTGATTTTTCTAAAATCCGGTCACGTTACTGACGACTTAAAATGGTCATAACTTCACAACAAAACGAGATACAGCAAAATTGTCTGCGTACGAAACAACAGTTATGACGAGAACTTTCATATGCCGCTCTCAAGTTGGGAGAAATAATTGTATTTTATGAAGATATTGACCAAAATATGTAAACGAGCGTCACGTTACTGACGGTGGCCTTGCCCATATATTTGTTAATTTAAAAAAAAAAAAAATTATTGCTGTTCGAACCTTACATAAATGACATAAAGCGAAAAAAGTCAAATCTGTTGATCAGCATTACAAATCTTTTTTTTTTAATTGCAGTTAGAAACTTAAGTAAATGACATAAAGCGAAAATAGCCAAATCTGGTGATCAGCATCAAAAATTTATTTTTAAAGATATTAAAAAAAAAAGAAATACATCCAAAAAAAAAAGTAAAAGCCAAATCTGTTGATCAGCAATAAAAATCTATTTTTTTTAATTGCAGTTCGAACCTTAAGTAAATGACATAAAGCGAAAATAACCAAATCTGGTGATCAGCATCAAAAATCTATTTTTAAAGATATTTTTCAAGTAAAAAAAAAATACATCCGAAAAAAAAGTAAAATGCAATTTAAGCACCAACTTAATGAAATACAGAAAAAAGCAAAATCTGGTGATTAGCATTAAAAATCAATTTTTTATAAAATTTTCAAAAAAAAAAGTTTAATTGCAATTAAACTCCTAATTAAAAGAGATGTCGAAAAAAATTTCAAATCTGGTGATCAGCATCAAACATCTATTTTTTTTTTTTTTTTTTCCAAAAAAAACTTTAATTGGAATTTCAAATTAAACTAAATGACATAAAGCGAAAATAGCCAAATCTGATGATCAACATGAAAAATCTATTTTTGAAGAAATGTTTGAGGAAAAAAAACTAATTTAATTGCAATTTAAACCTTTACTAAAAGAGATACAGTAAAAATATACAATCTAGTGATTAAAAATATATTTTTTTTTTAATTTTTGCAAAAACTTTAGTTGCATTTAAAACAAAAAAAGCCAAATCTGGTGATAAGCTGAAAAAGTTTTTTTTAAAGATCTTTAATCATCATACATCGAAAATAGCAAAATCTGGTGAACAGCATAAAAAACTATTATTTAATAAGTTTTTTAAAAAAAAATTTCAATTGTAATTTGATTCTTAATAAAATAATCTGGTAATTAGAATCTAACATCTATTATTTATTATATTTTTGAAAAAAATACTTTAATTGTAATTAAAACATGAACACTCAGAAAATTATGTAAGTTACTACATGTTAGTTGTTTGTATATTTTACAGTAGTTAGTTGTTTTCAACTACAAAGTCAGTTGTTTTTGTATGAAAAATATCAAACAACTATTTCTGTTAGTTATTTTAAGTCGTTTTTTTGAACAACTAACAAAAAAATACTGTAATGTAGTAACAGTTAATTTAAGTTGTAAATTATATTTTTTTATCTCTGAAAAAATTTCAGTTTTTTTTTCAAAAAATAAAAAATAAATTTTCGTTTCATTATTTTTTACAACTTTTTAAAAAAAAAAAAAAAAATATGATCTTCAACTTTTTTCTAAAAAATTTTTTGAAAAAAAAAATTATATATTGATTATTTTATTTTTACTACATTTTAGTTTTTTTGACTACAAATGTATGTAGTTTTTACTACATAAGTCAGTTGTTTTTTTAAGTTAAAATAACTTACATTGTTAGTTGATTTAACTGAAAAAGTAGTTGACCCCAAAACAACTTACAAAGTAGTTATTTTAACTGACATTTTCAGTTGATTTTACTAACATAATTTTTTGAGTGAACTAATTCTGATGAACATGAAATTTTTATTTTGCATAAATAAAATAAAAAAAAAATAAAAATTTAATGCAATTTAAACTTTAACTTTAGGAACTGGAAATTAGCATCAAAAATCTATTTTTATGAAACTTAAAACAAAAACTAATTGCAATTTAAACCTTGATTAAAGGAGATACAGAAAAAAATTTGCAAATTTGGTAATCAGCATCAAAAATCAATTTCTTTTTTTTAATTTTCCCCCAAAAAAAAGGTTTAACTGCAGTTTTAACCTTAATTAAATGACATTAAGCGAAAAAAGCCAAATATGGTGATCAGCATCAAAAATCTTTTTTTTTAATAAAATTAAAAAAAAAAAAATTGTAATTTAAACCTTAACTAAAGTACATATAGCGAAAATGGCAAAATCTGGTAATTAGCATCAGAAATCTATTTTTTATAATTTTTTTCAAAAAAAGAAATCTTGTGTAATTTAAACCTTAACTAAGGAAATAGAGAGAAAATAGATAATCGTTGAACAGCATCAACATTTTTTTTTTTAATGAAATTTTTCAAAAGAAATTATACTAACAATTTAAATTTAACTAAAATACAAACAGTTAAAATCGACAAATGTGATGATCAGCATCAAAAATCTATTTTTTAAAGGAAATTTTTCAAAAATTTTAAATTTTTAAATATTCTAATTTAAAATTTAAATAAGGATCAAAAATTGTGTAATTTTAAACAAAAAGAATCCCAGCAAAAATTTCTGTTCCAAATAATTGGTTCCAGAACACATCATATTACCCTTCAACCGATTCTACTTCCAGAATCAATGATTTTTAGAGTCCGACCGAATATTCGGTTTTGGTCTCGGTTTCGGCCGAATAATGGGGTTTCGGCCTCTATTCGGTATTCGGCAAAATTTTGGCCGAATATTAGCCGAAACCGAAACTTTTTGGTATTTTAAAAAATATGTGAAAAAGTCGCTAAATTTTTTGATTTCGTGTTTCATTACACTTGTTTCAGTTCAATTGAAGAAAATGTTACAAGTTTATGCAATAAATGTAAAACTGTTTCAGTTCAAAAATTAGTTTCTCCTAATCTACAAACGAAATATACAATTTTTTTGTAAGTTTTTTAAAAAATACAACAATTCCTATGGTTTAAAAGCATTTTATGCTGTATATTTATCTTTAACAACTTTTTAATAATTTTATTCATGCCAGGCGATAATTTTTTTTTTTGAGTTTCGGTTCGGTTTCGGCCGAATATTACTTTTTCGGCCGAATATTCGGTTCGGTTTCGGTTCGGCCTAGAAAACTGGTTTCGGTCGGACTCTAATGATTTTTGTTTGAAATTGTCCTGAAAGCAATCGTTTTTTAGAGCAAGTGGTTTTTTTGAAAAATTATTTTTCATAGAAAATTTTCATGTGATTACCGTACAAGGTATTCATGAATCCATTGAATAAGGAATTTGTTCCAAAAAATGTCCCTTTTTATTATTTTTTTACCATTTATAACTGCAAATTAAAAAAATGACAATTCAAAAAAACTTCATTTTAAATTAAAAATGCTATAATAAATATATTTTTAAAGGCAATACCCGACGGACAAGGATAAAAAACTATGTTTTAGAAGTATTTTTTCTTATTGTAATAATCTTACACACCCGTCTTCAAGTAAAAATCGGGTATAGAATTTCATTCCTCTTTATTTAGAACTACTAAAATCGTTAATACGAAAATCCTAGCTGATCCCACTGTAAAGAATTCCACTGTTCAGCAAAAAAAACCTCCCAGTGAAATATCTAACTGATTAATATAGATTTTGCTCTCCCGATTCTAAATTAGGCAGCAAAAATTTTCTAGTGCCTACCGTTTTGGAGATATTCCGTTCCGTTTTCGAAATATTCGAGTTTGAAAATATTTTGACGCAAATATCTCGAACTCAATTTTATATGAAATCAACAAGTCCTATCTTTTTGGAAGCAACGTTGAAATATGTAACAGTGAACTTTCAAAAGTTGGGTTTTAGAATTTTTAACAGCGATTATATCAAAAACGGTACGTGCTAGACAAATTTGGACGGCAGATTAAGAATCAGTTGGATATTTCTCTGAGAAGTTTTGTTGTCGAACAGTGTAATTATTTAGTAATAACTCGAAAACAGGATCAGCTAGGATTTTCGGGTTAACGATTTTTAGTTCTAAATAAAGAGGAATGAAATGCCATTACCCGATTCTGTCACGATTTTTACAAAACCTAAACATGCTTGAAGAGGAGTGTGTTTATATAAGGCGAATATAAACGAATATCGTTTCTTTATCGCTTTAAGATTTATATCAAATTTTTAAAGTGCTCATCGGGATCAAAAATGGGCATGAAGGGGGAAAAATCCTCAAAAAGCCGCATAATTTCCTTGGACTTGCCCCTAGAGGGGTCTAATATGAGACCAATTCCCATTATTTTTCCCCCCTGAACATTTTTCCCAAGCATACCTAAGCCCTATCTTCACTCCCTAAGGGGCTCCCACTTAAGGTTCAATTTTTAAAAATATTTGCTCCTACCGCTCTAGCTGTCCTAAAATTGACCTTAGAGGAGTCAAATGTATGACCGACCCCATATATTTTTAAGCCAAACATTTTCATAGAACATACCTACCCTCATCTTCAACACTTGGGGTGGTTCCCAATACATTTTTCTTTTTATTTTTTCTTAATTTGTTATATTAAATCAGCTTCTACCGGTCCAATGGCACTCCTAGAGGGGTCATTAGCAAGGCCGACCCCACTCCTTTAGGGGCCTCTCATATAAAGGTTCAATTTTTAAAAATATTTGCTCCTACCGCTCTAGCTGTCCAAGAAATGATCCTTAGAGGAGTCAAATGTATGACCGACCCCCAATATTTTTTCAACCCCAACATTTCCTCCTCTAGGGGTCATTGGCAAGACCGACCCTGTTCCCTAAAGAGGCTCCCATAAAAGGTTAAATTTTTAAAAATATAAATTTTTCAATTTATTAAAATATTTGCTTCTACCGCTCTAACTATCCTAGAAGTGACCCTAGAGGAGTCAAATGTTTGACCGACCCCTAATATTTTTTCAAGCCCAACATTTGACCACCGCTCTAGCTATCCTAAAAGTGACCCTAGAAAAGTCAAATGTATGACCGACCCCTAATATTTTTCAACCCCAACATTTACTCCTATAGGGGTCATTAGCAAGACCTACTCTACTCCCAAAGGGGGCTCCCATATAAAGGTTCAATTTTTAAAAATATTTGCTAATACCGCTCTAACTATCCTATAAGTGACCCTAGAGGAGTCAAATGTATGACCGCGACCCCTAATATTTTTTCAAGCCCAACATTTGCTTAGAACATACCTACCCTCTATCTTCAACCCTTAGGGTGGTCCCCATAATTTTTTTCTTAATTTTTTTTATTAAAAGATCTTTTACCGGTCCAATGGTGCCTCCTAGGGGTCATTAGCAAGTCTGAACTGAACCAACTTAATTTTTATATTCAATAAGCATCATTTCCTAAAATTTTTAATTTTCGGGACACGCTACAGCACACAGTAGGGCGGAACGAGAAATGCTTTTTCGCGATGTGGTTAAAATTTCAGGAAAAATTTCATCTTGGGATGCCCAAGTTTCCACTTTTCTTGAAATTTAAGTTTATTGAAAACAAAAATTGTATCTTTAATATAAAAAAATGCCCTCTAGGCATTTTTATCTAAATTCTTTGCGTCTATAATAATAAACATAAACATGTTTAATATTTCTATAATTTTGTATTAGATTTATTGATATGATTTTAAAAATGTTCATTCAAATCAATTAAAACTCAATTTTATGTAACTATGAATATGGAAAAATGTAAAATTAAAAAAAAAAAAAAAATCTCTAAAAATAATATATTTTTAAAAAATAAATGAAGTAGATAAATTACAAATTTGTATGTATCTTTAATAATAGTGCAAAATATTTTTAAATAAACTTAAATATGTTTAAAACACTATAATAAATGCCGTGTTGTATTTTGCGTACGTTTTTTTTAACATTTTTAACGGCGTTTATTAACACGTTCAATATATTTAGTTTTATTTAATGCACGTTTGGCAGCATTTGGATCCATCATACGTTTCCAATCGGTTTGACCAACGACAAATCCAACAGCGCGCATTTTTTCTTGTTCACGTTTTTCTTCAATATCAGCCCAACGGACCTGGAAGAAGGGAGAGAGAGAGAGTAAATTAGTTTTTTATTAGAAATAAAAATGTTCAAAGAAATAAGGTATCGATAACCAACTTTCCTAAAGACAATTAGTTATCGATTTATCGATTGCTAAACTTTTTCATAGAAAATTAGTTATCGATAGCCAAATTTTGTATAGAAAATTAGTTATCGATGCATGTATAATGAAGTTTTCTATAGAAAACAAGTTACCGATGTATCGATAACTATGTTCTTCATAGAACATTAATTGTTATCGATGTATCGATAATAAAGTTTTCTATAGAAAATTAGTTTTCGATAAATAAATTTTCTATAGAAAATAAATTATCGATAGTTAGTTTCCTATAGAAAATTAGTTATCGACAATCAAGCTTTACTTAAGCCCCTGATAGAGAACTTTTGGTCTAACAAACATCTCCCCGAAGAACTTAAAGAAGGAATTATAATAAAGATCCCGAAAAAGGGTAATCTGTCAGAACTAAAGAACTGGAGGGGCCTTACACTTTTGAATATGACAAACAAAATTATTGCTTACATCCTCAATAAAAGGCTCTCTACTATCATCGAACCACTGCTGCGTAAGGAACAGGCAGGGTTTAGGAAAGGTAAATCCTGTATCGATCAGGTTAGCAGCCTGAGAGTTATAGTAGAGCAATCGGTTGAATGGAGATCCCCATTATATCTACTATTCATTGATTTTGAACGAGCGTTCGACACGTTGCAACAACAGGCTATATGGGGCGCTCTTAAATGCAAAGGAGTTCCAGACACTCTGATAGAACTTATTAAGTGTTTGTATGACGACGCATCTTGCCGTGTTTTACACGAGGGGCTTGTAAGTACCAAATTTCCGGTCGGTAAAGGAGTGAGACAAGGATGTGTGCTCTCCCCGCTACTTTTTAATATCGTTTTGGATGTTGTAATGACGCAATCAATGAGAGGTGATCGTGGCATAACCTTTGGGTTACAAGGTAGATTGGATGACCTTGACTATGCAGATGACATATGTCTTTTGTCGCATAGCTACAACGACCTTCAGTCCAAACTCAATCTTCTTGTGGAGTGTGCAGCAAAAGCTGGTCTCAATATCAACATTTCCAAAACGAAATCATTGCGTATTAATGCAAACAACAACGAATCTTTAAAAATTCGGAACCATTCCCTTGATAATGTCGATCATTTCTGTTACCTTGGTAGCATAATTACGTCATCTGGTGGTAGTAAAGAAGATATTGCATACAGAATATCAAAATCAAACCAAGCATTTGGTGCCTTAAACAAAGTTTGGAGTTCATCCCGAATTACGCTTCGCACGAAGTTGAAATTATTCAACTCAAATGTAAAGTCGGTATTATTATATGGAAGCGAGACATGGAATATCACGGAAAGAGATTCGAATTCTCTTCAAGTCTTTGTCAACCGATGTTTACGTAGAATATTACATGTCTTCTGGCCAGACACTATATCAAACAACGATCTATGGCAAAAAACGCAACAAAACCCTGTCACAGTTGACATACAAATGCGAAAGATGAATTGGCTGGGTCATACATTCAGAAAGCCACATGATGACGTCACCAGAAAAGCAATTGAATACAACCCTCAAGGCAGCAGGCGAAGAGGCAGACCAGCAAATACATGGCGACGGCAAGTAGAAGCTGAACTACGCACAGCTGGAAAGAGTTGGAGCGAAGCTAAAAGATTGGCAACAGACAGAATTCAATGGAAATCATTTGTAATGGCCCTATGTTCCAACTAGGAATTTTAAAGGACTAAATATATATAAGCTTTATGTAGAAAATTAGTTATCGATAGTTATGTTCTTCGAACTACAATTAATCTTTTTCGATTTGCAATTGGAATCTTCGATTCAATTGATCTTTTTGAAATTGCAATTAATCTTTTTTAATATTTATTGATTTTTTCGAGATCAAAGTCGATCTGATTAGTAGATTGTAGATTAGTAGATTGTATCTGATCAGATCTCGAAAATGGGGACAAATCTCGGATATAATAGATCTGATCAGATGCAATTGATATAATCAGATCAAACAGACCTTATCATGTCTAATTAATTTTTACACGGGAAGGATCCTTCTATTATCCGGTATTTAAAATTATCGGTAACGAAGTGCACAACGGAGGCTATACAAATCAACTTACTCTCTTTTTGCCTTTTGTATTAGTACGTGGTTGCCATTCATCGGTTTGTAAATATTCTTCCATTGTCTGCTTACGTTTTGTGGCCAATTTGCTAGTACCATCCAAGCGAGCTAAAGCAAAAAAAAAAATAATAAATTAGTGAATTGTTTATATTTAAGAAACAATTTTTAAGCTGGATTCACATTGATGGAGTGTCATCTCTAAAAATTAAAGTGCGAAAGAGAAAAACAAAAATTTTCTCTACAGCTTAGAGTACTCTCTCATTGGGAATCCAGCTTTAATCTAAATATTTACCTAAATTTTCAGTAGTAGTATCTGTTTCCCATTTGCTTTTTAAGAATCCACACTAATATAAAAATTTAAATTGTATGTTTTTTTAAGTAATAAAAAATAATAAGCATTTTTTTATAAAATCAATTTTAACCATTAGTAGAAACAAAAAAATATGTCATAATTTATGAACTAAAACCCATTTTAACAAAATTATACATTTTCGTAGAAATTTTAAACCTTTTTTCAGGATATTTTTGTTTGTTAACCCCTTTTTAATGCCTTTTACTTAAAGCATTATCATTATGCCAAAGTATTTATAATTCCCGACTCCTTATCTCTTGAGCGGATAATGATTTTGATTATCTTAGCTAAAATAAAAACTTACATTTCCAATGGAATCATTACTATCATCCTCATCTTGATTTTCATTATCATCATCACCCTCAATATTATCCGGGTTATTTTCTGATTTTTCATCTGCATTATTAGCAGCAGCAGCATCATCTTGTGTTGCTGGTGTCATCGTATTACTATCAGCATTTTCACTAATTGTATTATCATCCTGTAAAGAAATTATTGCCAAATCATATAGAAAAATTTCATTTTCAACTAAAAAATCTTTTCTTGGCGAAAATAAATACCTTATTTTCGATGTTTTCTTATTTTTAAAATCTTACAAATTATTCTTATCATTGTTTTTATATGATATCATTTTTAATAAAGTTTGAAACAGTTTCATGTTTAACAATAGTTTTTGTTTTGGGATATAAAGGATTTTCAAAATTCAATAAACTTAATTACATTGTTTTCGATATAAATCAATTTTGAATCTTAGATTAGATAATATGTGTATTCATATAAATTAGTTGCATAATAATTAAGAATTTCTATTTCATATCTTAAATTTGTTCGATACTTTTTTTTAATATTTGGAAAAGGTGTATCGAAAAAATCTTGTGATTGTCAATAATATTGTCAATTTTATAATGTATGTAGGACATTTCAAACTTTTTAACAGGGGGAAGAGACAGAGTTTTAGGGGGGATGTGTCAAGGGTGTTTCAGTATAGTGAATTACTATTTGATATTTTAAATTTTCTCGATACTTTTTTAAAACAGGGTGTATCGAAAAAATGTTGTGGAGTGTCAATAATATTGCCATGGTTATATTGAGTCTTAACAATTTTACAGTGTTATTATAGTACAGAGCTTCACAGGGATGTGCCAAAGGGGTGTTGTTTAACCACAGTGCACAACTATTTAAAAAGACACAATTTTTATAATACATATTTTGCGTGTATTGCAAAGGTCTTTACTTTTCAATATAATACATATAATATATTTTTTTTTTATTTTTAATTACAATGATAATTGTATATTTCATTGTGGTGCATTGGAAATGGTGTTTCTATTTTCCATTAAAATCGATAACATAAATTCACTATTTAAAAATTGTCGGTTTTGTATTTTTCTGACAATGGCACTAAAGCTAAACAGGGTTAAATTTCAAACTAAACTTAGTAGCGGTATTCGCTCTTGATAGCATTTTTGCAAGGGTCGCATTAATGCCATGGTATTATGCGAAGCGCGAGCGTCTGTTATTACATTCTGCTGTTGTTAACATAGCTATTTTCTATTGAAATCGCTTTTCTAGCTATTTTTAGTATGATTTAGCGACTTTGTGTTTGAAGAATAGTTGGCATCAGTTCTGCACTCAAAGAAAATGAAATAGTTTAATTTTTACATTTGTATTGTTCTTATTTTTGGTTATTTTTTGTTATAACTCTTTTAAAAATCTATTTTTATTTTTTTTTACACTAGATATGAAATTTTGTTAATTTTTCTTATTAGTGGTATTCGCTCTTGGTAGCAAACTACCCTTGCAGACCTTTCAAAGCTTGTAGATCTTGTATAAATACAAGAGTATGCAAGACCACAACAACAAAATACATGAAATAAAAATATACAAGACTTTCATTTATATGCAAGACAAAAACCCATAGCATATTCTGGCCTTTCAAACCTTTCAAGATTACAATACTTAACATCTTTTAGTTTTTCCGGAAAACAATAAGAAAAATTAACAAACTTTCATATTTTGTGTAAAAAAAAATAACAATAGATTTTTAGAACGAATTATAACAAAAAATAACCAAAAATTAGAACAACACAAATAGACTTGCCACCTTTTGAAATTTCCAAAACGGGACACCACTAAAAAAACATAAAAAAATTAAAAAAAAAAATCGACGTCTCAAAAATTCTATAACGTCTCAAAAGGACTTAGATTCAGGACATCAACCTTTATTTATCATATGTTACACTTTAACACAAGTTGGACCGTTTTATGTAGCATCCAATAAGATGAAAATCTTATTATCTCTAAAACCCCACTAACGATTTTTTTCAAATTGGGCTTGAAATGTTTGTACGGGTGCCAACTAACATAATCTGAAATAAAATTTCATATGCAGCGAACTTTTAATTAAACTTGTTCAACCACACCGTGATCTGGTTGAAATTTGCAATACCTTTCCGTTCTATTTTCATCCTTTTCCTATGTTGCTGCCGATTCATTTATATCTGCAGCTCTTTTTCTGTTCATTTTCCTGTGAAAAATTTAATAGTTTAACATTTGTGCAAATTTATTGGAAAGAATATTTACTAAAATAATAAAAAAAATACCTCTACAAAAAATCACTCTCTGTTAAAATTTTAATTCATTTGAAAGTTGACAAATGAAATAAAAAATATATTTAAAAAAATGGCTGTGTTGCTAATAAAAATAAGTACTAAGTTTACGATTTATTTTTTGTGACAATGAAAAAATTAGTTTTTTTTTCAAAACGGGACAAATGGCGTCCCGTTCAGGGTATCGTCGGGACACGGGACACTCCACTCTAAAACTGGTCTATCCCGACGAAAACTGGACGGTTGGCAAGTCTAAACACAAATGAAAAAATTAAACTATTTCATCTTCTTCTTGAACGCAGCACTATTCTTCAAACAGAAAGTCGCTAAATCCTACTAAAAAAATCGCTAGAAAAGCGATTTTCGATAGAAAATAGCTATATTGACAACAGCAGAATATAATAACAACAGCTGTTTGAAAACTCACAATAAAAACGAAATTTATACTCTCCTTGCAAAAATGCTATCAAGAGCGAATACCGCTATTGTTTTCCGGAAAAACTAAAAGATGTTAAGTATTGTAAGTTTGAAACGCCCGAATATGCTATGGGTTTTAGTCTTGCACATAAATGAAAGTCTTGCATATTTTTATTTCATATATTTTGTTGTTGTGGTCTTGATACTCTTGACAGGTCTGCAAGGGTAGTTTGCTACCAAGAGCGAATACCGCTATTTATTTTTGTTTTCCTGAAAAACCAAGAGATGTTAGGTATTGTAAGTTTGAAGGGTCAAAATAGGTTTAAGACTTGCATATAAATGAAAGTCTTGCGTATTTTAATTTCATGTTGCTGTTGCATTTAAATAATTTTGCTAAATTGATGGCATAAAAATTAAAATTTTAAATTAAAAAAAAAAAATTTTGGGGTTTCCCAAAAAATGTTCTCCTTTAGAGAAACGAAGATAAAACTGGAATTTAAAATTAACCAGTGTTCGGCTAAAAAAATACCAACTTCAAACTAGGGATTACAAACTCCATTGGTTTAGCTAAAGTGGCTTTCCTAAATAAATTGTTGAGTATGTTAAGTAACGAATTCGCGGGCTTTGAGGGGCTTCTGAATTTGACTGCCAAAAAATTTGGTTTTTCAATTTATAGTTTCCCCATGAAGTACACTTCAACGGGACTCATAGTTCTGTTGTTATTGGTTTAATTTTTTTTTTAAATAAATTTTTTTTTTAACCCGCTTTTTATACTGGATTAGGTCGAAACATTTTTGTTTTAGAGAGATCATTTATCATATTGTCAATTTGAGGTCATTTTTTATTTTTTTATAAAAATAGCTTTTAATTTTTTTTTTTACGTTTTTCGTTTTGGGGGCATTTTTAATTTTTTATAAAAATTGCTTTTAATTTTTTATAAAAATTGTTTTTAATTTTTTTTTAAGCATTTTCTATGTTGAATTGGGGGCAAATTTCACATAGAGGATGATATTTCGTTATCAAAAAGACACCAAAATTGGTGTCTTTTTTCATTTTTCACGTTGGGCCAATTTTCATTAGGATCCTTTTTTTTAGGAAGGAATCAAAAAGACTCCAAAATTGGTGCTTTTTTAATTTTTTACGTTGGGCCAATTTTCAGGAAGCATTTTTATTTTGTACTATTTTTTTTTATTATTTACGGGTTAATCATTCTCAAAATTATTTTATATTATTTCATGTATCCACGCGTGGCAAAAATATTACCTTGACCCACCCAAGTGCTGGTCGATGAACTTCTTATTTCATTTAAATGTTTTATTTGTTGAATAAATATACAAAAAAAGTTAGAGTGCAAAATTTGGCATTGCTAATCTTTTGTACTCTTCAATATGTAAAAAAGTATTAAAAAACACGTAAAAAAATTATAGTCGGTCAAGCCCGACCATACAATACCCTTCACCAGAGTTTCCCTGAAAATGGGTCCCAAGGTCAAACATGGACCGATTGGATCTATCTTTTGTCAAATCTTTTTTAAGTGTAAAAACACTCACAAACCAAATTTGAGTAAAATAGGATTCTATTTGTTGCCAATAAACCGCTTTAACTGAATATCGGGCGACTTTTTTATATGGGGCCAAAAATGGCCCGATTATAGTCAAATTTGAAAAGGTTTTTAAAGTATGCGTTAAACACACACAAACAAAATTGTAACAAAATATTTTCTATTTTCATGAAATTTGAGAGATTTATGTAAATATCGGGAAGGTGGTTTGTATGGGGCCTACAAGAAGAACCGCTCCGATTCCTTTAAAATTCGGAATGGTTATTATTGAATACAAACCAGGTTTACCTGCCAAATTTCGAAAATAATACGCTTATCTATTATAATACGGTTATTAGAGTCATTTGTGTCAAAATAAAGTGGACCTTTGTATGGGGGTTAGACTAAACATGGACCGATTTTTTTCAATTTCAATAGGCTTCGTCCTTAGGCCAAACGACGTTTAAGTTTCAAATTTCAGACAAATCGATTGATAATTGCGACCTGTATCGTGTTTACAACGTTAAGATGGACGGACAGACGGACGGACATCGCTAGAATGACGTAAAAAGTTATTTTGAGTCGATCGGTATACTTGAAAGTGGGTCTAGGATCAATATTTTGGGTAGTTACAAACATCAGCACAAAGTCAGCCCTGTACCACAGAGTGGTGTAGGGTATAATAACCAGGGGACTTTAATGGGGGGTTCAGCGGGAGGCGTTGGGTGACACCTTTTCTTGTGATGAATGTTGGCAAAATAATTTATTATAATTACTGCACTTAAGTAAGACAATTTTATCATTATTTAAATAAATTTTTATATCCACACCCACAAGAGAGGCGGAAGAATATACATTTGTTTAATAGCCTGGGGCCCCAGTAAAGACTTTAAACTTTTTCTGATATTAATATGATTTATTTGTTAAACAAAATTACAAAAAAACAAACAAGTAAGAAAATTATAGTCGGTCACGACCGGCCATATAATACCCTACACCGGTATTTCCCGGAAAATGGGTCCCAGGTTCATACATGGACCGATGGGATCTATCTTTTGTTAAATCTTGAAGGTGGGTCTTTGAACTGTTCTTTCTACAGACGGACTAACGGTAAATGCTAGAATGCCTTAGATTCGATCAAGGATCAATAATATATATCGTCACCTAAAATGCAAACGCCCTAACTAACAAAAAATTCAAAATCGGCTTTTTTTTAAAGATTCTGGTGTATTTTATTAACCTACACGTCCCTACAAAAAAATAAGGTCGCATAATAAAAATTAGGGATTTTATAGCCAATTAAAAATATGTGAATTACGAAATCGCCTATGAACGCAACTAGAAATACATCTTTTAATAATTTTTTGATAAATTTTGATACATATTCACAAAACGTACGTCCTCACAAAACTTTAGCCTAATTCAATTAAAACCAACAAAGTTATTAACAAAAAAAAAATTTTACTCTATACCCAATAAACAATTTTAGAATTCAAGTGCAAATCAAGTATAAATCAAGTGTAAATCAAGCTCTAAATTCAAGCACATGCTTGATTTATACTTGAATTACACTTGAATTCAATAGCATACTCCAGCAAAACGGACACTGTAATTCAAGCCCTGTTTTTACAGCATTATCACTGGTTTTACAGTGTAAAAACAGGGCTTGAATTCAAGTATCCGTTTTGCTGGAGAATGCTATTGAATTCAAGTGTAATTCAAGTATAATTCAAGCATAGACTGGAAATTAGGGCTTTATTTAAACTTGAATTATACTTGAATTTCAGGAATTTTTCAAGTGGCTTATTGGGTACTGTTTTTTGCTTTTCCTGTAAAATTAATAAAATGTTAGTTAGGGCCTTTTGCATTTTAGGTGACGATATATATATTGATGCGTTACACACGGTTGGAGGGTAAAAAATTTGTGTTTTTATGTTGTTGTTTTAGTTCTTCGAAGGGGAACTTTTTTCCTCCTTATTCCGATTTTTCTCATTATGTGCACCTTCATATAATCCAAAATGTTCTTACGTTTCACTCGATTATTCTTAGTTTTAGAGAAATGTATGTGGGGTCCTGAAAAATTCGAAGCTAAATAACTCAAAAAATTTACTCAAAGGGATTTCGGATTTTGTCGTATGTGCTCCGTTTCGCTCCATTTTGCTTTGCTTTCAAGATATCGGCATTTTATTTTTTTAGTAAAAAAAGAAAGCTACGATATTTTCACTCAAACTTATTAAAAATTACACTTTGTTTACATAATTTTACGACAATTGATTTCTTTTTTAAAATGGTTGTGAATATAAATTGATTAAAAAAATGTTTAATAACACATTTTTACTATGTAAGGTCAAAGAATAATTAAATAAATTTAAAAAATGGGTGATTTCAGTAAACTGCTGTTTTTCAAATTTTTATTGGTTCCTCTAAAGCTGGATTTTCTATTATAAAGATATCTGTACTACACAGTGGATTTTAGTCATTTATCTTTCACACACACACATATTTTTTGTATTAAACCATCTCCAATTAGGTACACTTCAATCTGTAATTTTAGGAATTCTATAAAAAAAAAAAAGGAATGGTGTTGGGCTCCCTTGATAAATTCATGGTTATGACGCAAAGTACAGATAAAAGAGGGTTAAGGGACAATAAAATTAATAAAAATTGATGTCTTGAATAAAGACTGTTTCGTGTTAATGGTTTTGGGATAATTTTCTGTATGATTTGTACAGATCCCTCTCACACAGTCAATATTATGATTTGGATTTCAATACACTTATTTGAGTTCAATTTAAAGACATTTGGCAATTTCTGACAATAAAATAACAGTGGGTAGTAATACAGCTATAGTGAACAACACATTCTTTGACATTGGATTTACAGTTATTTGCATAAAATGTGTAATAACTTTTCACAATTATGTTAAGACAAGTTAAATTTTATACAAGATCTTTAAAATTAAAATTCAATATGGTCATAACGTAAATATTTTGGACAATTATTGACAACGACATTAGAATGATATAAAAGCAACAAATTCTGTAGTTTTTAAATAGTTTTACACTTATTTGGGCAACAATTTATGACAAGAATTTGTAATAGTTTTTGTTTTTTTAAAATCAGATTCAAATTGTTAAACAAATGGGCCTTTGGATCTTAAATTTAACTAATTTAATTATAATAATATTAAATTTAACCCTAGAAAGGTAATGTAGGTCTTTTAGAACTGTATAGGTTATATTTGATTTGTGTTTTCTTTAAAACCTAGCTACCCATTTGGGCAATAATATCCTATTTAAAAAAGACTACCTTTCTAGGTTTAAGCAAATGTTTTTAAAACATTTAATGTTAGGAAAAATTAAAAAAAAATTGTAATATGCTAAAAATTTATAAAAAAAAAACTAAAAATAAATGAAAATATTAGATTAGTTTATATTTACCACAACCATATCTTCAGCATCTTCCATTTCAACGACATTTTCTAATAAGCTAGAAATATCTAATTTAATATAATGAAAAGGTGTTGGCTTCCAAGTAGTTATAACATCCTTTATATCCTGTTCACTACGCTCATGAACATTACGACTCAGACAAGTCTCCAAATCGCAAATTAAATCAATTATATATGGCTAAAGTAAATAGTTACAAAAGTTAGTTTAAAACAAAAAAAAGATAGATTTTGAGAGAACACGAAGCTAAACTTTTGAAATGTGTTATATTATTAACAAAGTCAACAAGAGAAACTTACCACATAACCATTATCTTTTGAATGACAATAAAATTCATTCAATGTACGTAAAGAATTATTATTACAATCGATAACAATGAAATCATAAAAATTATCAGCTACTGTCTTTTTGAAGGATTTTATTAAATATGTCATATATTTTTCCTCCATGTCTTTGTCATACTCATAGAGTATTTCTTTTTTGGGAATCTAAAGGAAGAAAAGTAGAAAAAAAACAGTTACGGTAATTTAAAATGAAAGAGTTAAGACAAAAAATTAAACAAATTCAAACTCACCTTTTTACCAGTTTTGGGACATTTTTCTTCATAATCATTTTCGATTATGAAATAATCATCAATACTTAGGATACGCGGATTATTACCACCCATTTCTTTCTCTTTTTCTTTAATCAATTTAGCTACATGAGATTTACCACTGCCGGGTGGTCCTCTCAATATAATGCATATCTTTTTCGGTCTTGTGTGACGTCCCGGTTTTAATATAATCTCTTCAATTGATATAGTATTATTATTTTCTTCGGTTGGTATCGACATTTGAACATGTGTCGATGACATCTGCGGTATATTTTCATTAGCTTCGGCGGTAGATGGAAATATTGAAGTACCACCAATAGTTTGTGCTTCTGATGGTGTAAAAGTACCGCCTGAACTAAGCATAGGTGGCGGTGGTGGTGGTGGAGAATTCGGTTCATTGGGCATACTAGTTTTAAATATGAATATATTAATTACTTGTAATATTGCAGAGTATGGACAATAATTGATAAATAACCGTATTTTACTTACAAAAGACAATTTAATGTTAAATGGCAAATAACAAGACGGAAGTATTAAAAAAGTGAATCTTTTCATTAATAACACTGTGGAACAGGAATTTGTATCTTGAATTACACAAAAAAAAAGAAATCAAAGAAGACAACACCATTTACAGATGTAATTCGAAAAGGATAAATTTTAAGGTTCTGTTTTTTCTCCTTCTCTATTTCTTATTTTCCTTAATGATCTTCAAAGTCAAACTTCTAATCCTTCACACCTCTCTTCAAGCAAGTTTAGGTTTTGTTGAAAAAAAAAAAAATAGTGACGACATCGGGTAATGGCATTTCACTGCTCTTTATTTAGAACTTAAAATCGTTAACACGAAAATTCTATCTGATTAAGTGAAAAGACGTAAGAACTACTTAACCTTGTCCGATCTCCGCACTATCCAACCAAAAATGGAATATGTGGTGTGACACTGTTCTATCGATATTACCATGGGAAATGTTCTGCTGGGAAAAGTAAACTCATAGTCGAGCCCATGGTTTTATTCGTAACACTCGCTTATCGAGCAGAGCTCATCCGTTTGTAATCGACTGTCCAGTCTATCATAGTCGATCTATCCGTATTTGGAATAATCTCCCCGCAGAAGTCTTCCTGACCTATTTAGTCCAGAAAGGTTCAAGTCAAATATTCATAAACACTACCCTTGTTCCTTCCTCCCATACCGATTTTTCCTGATATCAACAGAATTCACTGTATTTTTAGGGAGCATTCCCTGAGTATTAGTTCAACAATTATGATTGTGGCACTAACAAGGGAAGTCTCACTGGTGTCACCCTCCGATCTTCATGAAATTTGAATATGTTGTTAAGAACGAAAATTAATTCGACATGTATTTTTTTTTAGCGGCCCAAAAGGGGGGGTCGATTTGTATGGGGGGAATTGACCTTTTTCAGTTTTTTACGATTTACGCCTATTTAAACAAAATTAATATAGGCATGTGTGGTATCAGATTAAGGGTGTTAAAAATACCTATCTCGTGGTGCTAACAACGGGCCACAGAAGTTAATATTTTTCGACTTATTAACAAAAATGTCCTTAAGTTTTGATATTTTACTCAATATGACGAAAAGTTGTGCATTTTTGGACACGTTCTTAGCACACGTAGATAGGGTTTCCAAAGACCTTTCATTTGGTATGTAACATGACTAGGTTTCTTTGCATAATATAGGAGATAAACGAAAAAAACTGAAAAAGGCCCTTGTCTTCCCCCTCCTTTTTACCCCCTAAATATGAATTTGGGCCGCTAAAAAAAAATACGTGTCCCTTTATTTTTTCTGATCTACAAAATAAAACCAATTCCATAAAGATCCGCGGGTGACACTAGGGAGACTTCCCTTGTAAGTGTGGGGCTTTAAAAAAAAAAAAAATCGGGACTTTTTTCATACAAAAATATAAATAAAAAAATTTCGGGACTTAAATGTGTGACATTTGCTTGTTTTCAAACTTTTCAAAAAACTTTATCAGTGTTTTTCTATGATATTTTCTAGTGTCCGACCGAATACACCTTTTTTGGCCGAAGCCGAAGCCGAATATTCGGCCAAATTTTTACTATTCGGCCAAACCGAAGCCGAAGCCGAATATTAAAAAAAATATGTTTTTAGTTGCAAAAACACTTAGTAAAATGTTTTTGTGGCTTACTAATGTGATTCAAAGTTAGTTTAGTGTGTTTTTCAACACGTGAGCACAAATATTATACAATTATTCGCTATTCGGCCTATTCGGCAAAATTGTGGCCGAAGCCGAATAGTGGCCGAATAGTGATTTTTGGCCGAAGCCGAAGCCGAAGCCGAATATTCGGTCGGACACTAATATTTTCAATTACTTCAGACAAAAATTTTGAATTTATCGAAATTCTCGTAGAAAACCCCTGCTAAAGTTGCTTGATAAAACAAGTTGCTTAATAAATTATTTTTTCAAAAAACGTATTGCAGAATTAGAAAATTTAACTATTGTTTTTTCTGTTATTACAGATCGAGCACGTGCTCTGATTCTATTTGTTATATGGGTTCAAGTTGAAAAGTGTAGAAGTAAATTTAATTTCTAAAAATTATAGAAATTTCTGGTTATCCTTTACCGGTTTCAAACACTTTCAGTTAAGCGTTATCTTCAGTAGGGTTTTTAAATTCAGCTTGTTTCGCTAATGGTAATCGTTTTCCTTATATGTGAATTTTTAATTAACATGTATACCCCAACAAGAATCGAACCTTGGATATTTCTGTCATTCTGTCATACCATTAACAGTCAGTATTGTTAATGGTATGAATATGGCATTTTATTTAACATTATTTCAAATGTGTAAACAAGCTTATTAAATTTAAATATGTGTCATATCGTTATAATTTAAATTGTCTTTTAGTTATAACGGTTATTATCAATTATCATCAAAAACAAAATAAAAATATTAATTTACTACTTACTCATCTGTATCAGAAATCTCATCCAATTCAGCTGCATTTTTGTTGCCAGTTTTATTTTGATTTCGAAAATCCTTTAACAAACAAAAACAAATTAATAACACTTTCATTTTATTGACCAGAATTTTTTTTTTTTTTAATTTTTACCTTTTTCTGTTTGTTAGCCTGATTTTGTGGCAATTGGGAATTTCCTTGGTTAAATTGCTGCTGCGGCTGTTGCTGCTTATTATTTTTATTATTAATTTTATTAAGAAATTTTTGTTTACGTCTTTGAGCAGCTGTTAAACGTTGCTGTGGCTGATTTTGTTGTTGGACTTTTGATGCATGACCATAATTAATTATTCTCATTGGTTTAAAGTCATCATTACTATCCACCATCGCTGGTTTATGTCCATAATCAATAACATTTGGTGTGTTATTTGAATAGTCTATGACTTGTACTGGCGTACCATTTGAATAGTCTATGACTTGTACGGGTGTATTATTTGTATAGTCTATGACTTGTACTGGACGATAGTATTCATCACCATAATTAAGATTAGCACCACCACCATTATCAGGGCTGTTGTAATTGTAATTATGCACAGTGTAATCAAAAATATTTTTTTTTTCTTTTTTTCTTTATTTTTATTTTCAATTTTTATTTTTTTTTAATTTTAATTTTTAGAAAAATAAACACACAAAACAAAACTTTATCAATATTCTAAGCAAAAAGTCTCAGATGACTTTTTTTTTTAGTAATTGTAAGTTAAACATTTCTGGAAGGAAACGTATAAATCAGACGGTTTTGACTGAACTCAAATTTGGTTCATTAAACAGTTTTGTGTCTCACGTTTATTATTAACTAAATCCTAAAATATATTTTGTAAAGAATTTAATCTTTATAGAAAATTTGAAATGGGATTTAGAATTTTGGCAAAATATTTAAGGGGGCAATAAAAATATTTTTGGGACATTCCTAAACAAAATGATAACATCATAAAGAACAAAAAAAAAACTAGTAAAAAATAAAGTTTACTGATAATTCTGAGTTTTTTGTTCCAAGGGCTGTTAATATTATTAATTAATATTTGAATATAAAGTTATTGGGATCTTTTAATGCACCAATGGGCCGGTGATGTCTTAGGGGTCTGCATCAAACCAATTGTAAATTATATAAGTACTATAGTATGTACAAGAAGGTGGTCCGAAAAAAATATTTTTCTTCTACTCTTAACTGTTATATTTTGTATGGCACAACATTTTTTCCTCCGATTTTTAAAGTCCAGACAAATTTTTATTCCACTCTTTGACGATTATGGTTTAATCATATAAACCTCATATTAATTAGTTATGGGACAATTTAGGGCCTAACCAAAATGAAATTACATCACGTTGAGTGTAAAGCCCAAAACATTTTTCGTTCATACTATTTGACTGGGGGGTACGCCAAAATTTCCAATTAAACGTGTTTGTTTTTGGTTTTTTACGTCAAACGCTGTGTAATTTAATTCTAGTAAAAAACTTACCTCCTAATTTTATAAAATGCAACATTCCGCGTTGTTAAAATTTTTGTGTAAATTGTTTTTTGTTACAACAATAAATTGCATTGAAATTTTTTAAACGCAGTGTGTTGTATTTTACAAAATTAGGGCGTTAAATTTATTTACATGAAGGGAGTTTAAGTTTGGTTGCTTAATTTAAACATGGAGAAATTTAAACCCAATTACAGAGGGGTTTTCTCACAAAAGCCAATTTATAAAATTTTAAAGTAATTACTAGCTTTACGGGGTATAAAGTGGCTAATGGGCAAAGAGGCTTATAAAGAATTATATATAACAGTGTGCTACAGTGCATAGTGGGAGAAATGGTTAATTTTTTTTTGGAAATAATTCAGCCATTCTGTAAGTACTGGAATGATAGAAATAAAATTTTAATTGGTCAAAGCGTTTTAAATGGTTATAGTGTTTTCGATCTTAAGTTTAGAATTTAGAGCCCAGCAGCTAAAAGGGGGAGACACCAGAACCATGAAAGTAGGGTTCCTTTGCATACGAAGACTTTAAACGCTTGCCATTCTTTGTTTGTTATTAGATTTCCTAAAAAAATTATATGTGGACAATGTGCTAGTAGAAGCCTAAAAAAACCTGGTTATTGGTTGTGGTTATATCTATACTTTCCGAGATAGATCCATTTTAAAAAGTGAAATTTCAAATTTTTCCAATCTGGTTCCAGTTTTGCCTATGGCCGCATTTATTCCGATTTAGTTCAAATTAATTCCATGTTAAAATTAATAGAAATCGGCCTTACGTTGCACCCCTCAAGGAACGACTAGCGACGCAATTGTAAATAAACACAAAAATCGCCCATGGAGTCGCTCCTAGAGGGGAGCAAATAACCACAACCAGTAAACAGGTTTTTTTAGGCACCTACTAGCACATTGTCCACACATAATTTTTTAAGAAATCTGATATTAAAAAAAAATTACAAGCGTTTGAAGTGTTCGTATGCAAAAGGTAACCTACTTTGGGGGCTTCTGCTGCTCCCCCTTTCAACCGCTGGGATCCAACTTTTAAACTCCGACAATAGTTTAGCTATGACCATTTCAAATTTCATGGCATTCGGTCCATTACACTCAAAAAATTTCATGCATAAAAATACGAAGTATTATTTCGTAAAATTTTTTTCGTACATATTACGAAATTTTTGTACATATTACGAAATTTTTGTAATTTTACGAAAACTTGGAATTTCGTAAAAATACAAATTTCGTATATTTTACGAAGTACATTTCGTAGCCAAAAAAATACGAAATACTTCGTATCTTAACGAAATATTTCGTAATTTAACAAAATATTTTTGGGAAAAAAAAAATCACAAAATCAAGGGGTTTGATTTATTTATCTGAATTACTAGATTTAACAGATTAAACAATTAAAAAAATTGAATAACAAAAATTTGTTCCTTCTCTTTTTAATTTTTGTTTACGGTTTCTAATTTTAAATTATTTTCAGCATAACACAAAGTCAAATCACCCAAGATATATTTTTCATTGCAGTCTGTTAGGTGTTGCGACATTAGTGAAAAGTTATACGGGCATGTCACCGCGTCAATTCCGTTTAGAAATGGAATTGAATGTTTGCTCGGGAAAATATTTTTTTCGTAAAGAAACTTTAAATTACAGTGAATATTTGGAAGTGTTTTGATTCCGAAAAAAATATTTTATTTTACGTTTTTAAAAAATATTCGATCCCACTTCCGGACGGAATGTACTCAATGACATGTCCCATAAGATGATACAATTTAACCAAAAAAATGTCATACATAAAAATACAAATAATTTTCATACAAATACAAAACAAATATATCGTACCATAAACTAAATGTTTGTACATTAGGGGTATAACCAAAATAAGAACCTAACATACCGGTATGGGCAATGTTATACTGATAACAAAAAACGTTATCCGGGGTCATTTTGGTAAAAAAACATTCGGCACCGATTGCATTTTCTAAAACACCACAAATTTAATTTTTTTTATATTTTGTGGTGGGAATCCTTCCCTTCAACGGTTTTTTTGGGTTTTTGTCGTTTTACAACATAGATGAAACAAAAATAAAATAACAGTATGGTTTTCAATATTAGAAATATGGGTTACCTGAATAATTGAAAAAAATATTAACGAAAACTTCATCGCGATCGGTGCCGAACATTTTTTAACATTCGCGGAAAAAAGAGCACACATTTCTTATTGATTTTGCACGTACTTTCTCACTATGATAGGTCCTTTTTGATATTTGCAAAAAAATGCAAATGGTTATATCCCTATTGTACATACTACATAAAAAAAAACTTCGTAATATGTACAAAATATTTTGTATGTTTACGAAATATTTCGTAATAATACAAAATATTTCGTATTTATACAAAATATTTCGTAACTTTACGAAATATTTTCGTTAAACTAAACATAATTCGTATTTACAAAAAAAAAACTTCGTAATATGTACAAAAATATTTTGTATTTTTACGAAATATTTCGTAATTATACAAAATATTTCGTAGTTATACAAAATATTTCGTAACTTTACAAAATATTTTCGTAAAAATATACATAATTCGTATTTACAAAAAAAAAACTTCGTAATATGTACGAAAATATTTAGTATTTTTACGAAATATTTCGTAATTATACTAAATATTTCGTAAATTTACGAAATATTTTCGTATTTATTTCGTAAATATCACTAAAAAAACTTCGTAATATTTACGAAATGCCATAGGTAAATATTACGAAATATTTCGTTCCGGCAAAACCACGAAATATTTCGTACAATGTACGAAGTATTTCGTACATATTACCTATGAAATTTTTTGAGTGTACTTACTGATTGATTAAATTATTTCCAAAAAAATTTGCCAAATCTCCCACTGTGCGGTGGTGGGGACTATGACCAAAAATAATTTGGACATATTACCTATAAAAAATGGACACAATTCCCAGGGGATAATGACCACGTAACAAAAAGCTATAATCCCTATAATCTATATAGCTATAATCCCTATTACAGGTATTACGTCTCAAATACTTGTTGGTCATAAACCCAAAAATCATGGAAATTATGCGTAGCCGGGCTTAGGGACTACAAACTCTATGAAGAACTTATTTTGGTTTTTATCTCCATAGAAAACGGGTTAAGACCGCGATCATTTCGGTCACAATCACTATTTCCGTTATGGGGGTGGTGTAACATAGCTCCCACGTATCCCACATGTCCCCATTTTTGTTTCTGGCTTAAAAGATTTTCTGTGTATCTGGCCTTTGGCCGGGCTTGGAAATTACGAACTCCATTACTTGAATCTACCCTCCCTGCAAAATAAAGCTTTTTTGGGTAGCATACCTTTACTGACAATACCCTTATACAGCCGGAGTTATTAACTGTACATTTATTTTGTCTGATAAGTGTTTCTGCTTTGACGGCCTTCGGTCGGGCTTAGGAATTACAAATTCCATTCCCACCCTCTCCGCAAAAAAAAAAAACTTTTTTGGGTAGCAGATCTTTACTGGCCATGACTTTATAAAACCGTAGTTATTAACGCTGCATTTTTTTTTTTTTTGTTTTAAAAGTATTTTTGAGCAGCCTGCCTACAGCCGGGTTCAGAAATTACAAACTCTATGCATTAAGCCCACCCTCTCCGAAAAATAAAATTTTCATGGGTAGCAAACATATGAGGCATTCCACACCAAATGTCCCGCTACAGAAAAACATGTGTCTCGTAAATTTCTGAATAGGTTGTTTGGATAGCCCTATATGGAACTAAGAAAATTGCACACAACCTATTCAGAAGTTTATGGTACACGTGTTTTTTTTTCGCTGGGCATTTGGTGTGGAATGCCTCATATACGCGTTCAACTTTTTGTGTGAAATCCGTATATTAATGGGTTTTATGGCCGATCCTATTTCGGTCATAATCTTCATAGAAAACGGACATAAACCCCATGGGTATTATAACCGTTTTAAAAGTGGTCATAGTCCCCATAACATATAAGGGGGTTATGACCGCTATCTGTTCGGCCACAATTCCTATTTCCATTATGGGGGTAATGTCTGTGGGAGCTATGTTCGAGCACCTTATGGGGATAATGCTCGTAGGGGCTATTTCCGGGCCCCTTGCTTCGTTTCACATCAATTTATAAAATCGGGCATCGATTTGTTAGAGCATATTGTTGCCTATATTGACCTTAAAAGCATTTTTTTTTTTGCATATTTTAGGCTTGAGAGCATATTTTGGAATAATATAATATTTTTAGGGCATATTTTGGAGTTTTGTGAGAATATTTTAAAAACTACAGAG
Source organism: Pegoplata infirma (assembly GCA_963921195.1). NCBI lineage: Eukaryota > Metazoa > Arthropoda > Insecta > Diptera > Anthomyiidae > Pegoplata > Pegoplata infirma. The sequence continues at coordinate 113,098,247 of OY992540.1, forward strand.
CAATTTTTTGTTTTTCCTGGTTATTGCATTGAAGTATATAGGTATTTTTGAAAAATAATTTTTCATAAATATTAATGTGTACATTTAATTGGTTTATTTAAATGATTTTTTATAAAAATCTGTCAAATAAACTTTAATTAGGTAAACATAAATTATTAAGAATAAAAGTAGGAATAATGTGATCTATCCAGGGGATCACTTTTACCCGTCTAACTTTTTAAGTCTGTTATTCTTCTGAATTTTATGATTTTTATTTTTTTTTTCTTGCAATTATTAAAAATCTTAAAACATTGAAGAAAAAACCCGGATTCAAAAATTGAGGTGATTGATAGAAATGAATTACCAAATAGTGCACAATATTTAATAGTGGGTGGTACATTGCGATTATTATTTTAAAAAGCGGCCATATTTTGTAAGTTCCATTAATATCAGTAGCAATCAAACTTGGGGAGTGAATATTAAGGAATTCGTTTTTCTTATATAAATGTCAATGTAGTAGCATACTTCGGGGGTATAATATTGGCAATATTTAAAAATAACGTTATATTTATCACCAGGTGACATTTCTTGCATTGCAATTAGGGTTGCCAGATTTTTTTTCTAAAATGAGGGACAAACGCTAAAAAAAATACGAAAAGGCCAGATTTTCAAAATATGGGCGGGATAAAATAATTTATATACATTTCGGTAGAGGGTTACGTATACATTAGAGTGTCCCTTATTTTGGAAATGTTGGAAATCTTGAGACGGTACCCGCTCATTTTTTTCCTTTTGACTTAAAAATAACTCAGGAAAAATTTTACGCCCCTAGGACCACGCCTTCCCTACGCGACGGGCCCTTAAAGAGCGGGGCCTAAAAAATCATTTTTCCATACAAACCAAAAAATTTTTTTTTTGATTTTTAATTTTTTTGTTATTATTTATTATATTACTTGGTTTGCTTATTCACAACAAAAAATTTGATTTTGGTGGGATAAGTCTTTCAGCGCTAAAAAATTTTTCGCAAAAAAAAATTTTGAGCCGCCGCACTATGCTTCGACCCATGGACAAAAATCAAAAAAAAAAATTTTGTCTCAAATTGTGTTTAAATGCAGATTTTTTTAAAGATAATAAGGTATCTGAAATAAATATTAACAAAAATATTTTTTCTGATTGCTTTTGCCACCACGAGAGGGCGCTAAACTCAGACAATTTTATGCAAAAATGACTTAACAGGAAAATGTGTTTTAGTTGTTTCACAAAAATAATTCTCAAAAATCCATTTTTTAATAAAATGTTTCGAAATTTTGTTTTCAAGTACTTTGATATATTTGTAATTAAATTAGAACATAGAATTTTGCATATATTTACAAAAAAAAATATTTTTTATTGCGCAGAAAAGTAAATTTTTCTGTTAAAAATCCAAAAATTACTAAAGTTTGATGGAGTTTAAAAAAAAATTATATAAAATTATATATTTTTTTTGTCGATTTTTTCTTAGTTTATACTCTTGTCTAACAGCGTATTCAAAAATTAGGGCCCACTTTTGACCACAAATTAAAAAAAAATGTGATTTTTAAATGCCTAAATTCATGATTTTTACTCAAAATTCAGTCAACACTATTTAATATCATTGTGCAACACGATTTTATGTTTTAAATGGGTAAAAAAGCAAAATGAAAGTATATTATTAGACGACCAAAACCCTTGAAGAGTTTCGAAAATTTAGCTCGAGTTTTTTTTATGGCCCACTGAAGTTTTTAATTTTTTTTTTTTCAAAGGCGTTCAGAAGAAGTCATTCAGAATAAGTAAAAAAAATATTAAATTTAATTTTGTGCTTAATGAGGTTAATAGATATCTTTGGTAAAATTGGATTACGGTTCTTTTCTAAGAATATATTAACCCTCTATCTCCCATTTTTGGGGTCATTTTAGTCCCTTTTCCAAATACCCTCGTAGAATAACACTTACACTTTCGATTAAAGGGTTAACAAGTTATACAAAAATTTTCTGCATAGAATTTCATTATTAGTTGTAAAAGACCAAAAGTTCATGAGATAAAAGCAAAATGCTTAAAAAAGTAAAACTTTTAATTTTAAATTGTTAAATTGTATTTCACCAAAATCGTGTGAAATAATTTAAAATAATGTAACAAATGTACTTCTAAGCTTACTGTTAAAAGATGTATTCAGCAAAATTCGATGTTTCTTTTTTCTTAGAACATATTAACCCTCTATCTCCCATTGTCAGGGGTCATTTCATTCCATTTGTAAAATATTCTTATGAAAACCACTTAAACGTATATAGATTTATTTAATCATTCCAATCGCCTTATTTTAAAGACTTCAAAACAATTCATGGGTTTTGGTTTACAAATGGTTTACTTTCATTTTTTGTTTTGTTCAATATAAGATACACTCTGTGAAAGTGACCCCAAATTTGTTGCACAGTGTATTAACCTTTAAACGCTCGTTTTATTGAATTTTATAAGAATATTTGAAATAAGGACTAAAATGACCAATTAAAATTGAAGATAGAGGGTTAATATGTTCTAACGAAAGAACCGCCATTAAATTTCACTGTAGAGAAGTATAAATATTTTTTATCTCAGTAATTTTTAGTACATTTTTCGACTTATTTCCATCTACTTTGGTAAACGCTATTTAACAATATGTGATACTTAACAATTTTACTTTTTAAAGCATTTTGATTATATCTCACGATCTTTTGGCATTTGACAACCCCTTGTAAAATTTGATGCTTAACATTTTTGTAGAACATATTAACTATTTAAACGCACGTTTTAGTGTTGTTTTACGAGGATATGTAAAAAAAGGACAAAAATGACCCCTTAAAATGGAAGATAGGGGGTTAATGTATTTTAAAAAAGAACCGCCATCAAATTTTACTTAAGACATAAACATTATGTAGCTCAGAAGTTGATTTAATACATTTCTTTGACTTATTCTAGACGACATAAAAAATAAAAATAACTTATTTTTTAAAAAAGGATGTTTTTATATTTTCCACACTACTGATCCGGTTTTGCCCAAATTTGGTATTAATATATATCTAAGGAATATTAATTTGCTTACTAAGTTTTTTTACGATCGGACAATTTTCGTAGGTGTTATAGCGTTTTAAAGAAAAAGGATATATGGCAGGACCTTGAGTCCTTGCTCCGATTTAAATGAAAATTTATACACAAGTTGCTAGTTGAATGTGTATCAGCATGACCACTTTTTGTAATTTTGTGGCCATTATTGAAGCTAAACTTAATTTTTTCAATTTCAGGACACATGGGCGGTAGGCGTGTCCTTGCACCGATTTTTCCAAAAATTCATATTTTTCTTAACTAAGACGTTTTATGCACGTGTACCAAATTTCAAAAATATGTGACAACTCCTTCTATTTTTGTCCCTTCGTTATATGGGAACGAAGCACTGTGCGCCGGGGTCCTACAGTAAAAAATTTTTAAAAAATATTTTTTTTTAGTTTTGACCAGCAACGGTTTTAGCTGCTATGTTGCTTTAAATGATATATATTCATAAAAAAATATTTTTTGTATCTGTGACATCTTAATCGTGTTCTAAAAAAGGGTAAAAAATGCATTGATGATTTTTTTCGATACACGATAAAAATGTCACAAATATGAATAATATTTTTTTTGGAATATATATCATTAAAAACAACATAAAAACTAAAACCGTTGCTTTTCAAAACTAAAAAAAAAATATTTTTTAAAAATTTTTTACCGTAGGATTCCTACGGCTCAAAATTTTTTTTTTCGAAAAAGATAAAGATGTCACAGATATGAATAATTTTTTTTTTGGAATATATATCATTTAAAGCAACATAGCAACTAAAACCGTTGCTGGTCAAAACTAAAAAAAAATATTTTTTAAAAATTTTTTACTGTAGGACCCCGGCCGCCCAAATTTTTTTTTTGCGAAAAATTTTTTAGCGCTGAAAGACTTATCCCTCCAAAATCAAATTTTTTGTCGTGAATAAGCAAACCAAGTAATATAATAATTAATAACAAAAAAATTAAAAATAAAAAAAAATTTTTTTTGGTTTGTATGGAAAAATGATTTTTTAGGCCCCGCTCTTTAAGGCCCCGTCGCGTAGGGAAGGCGTGGTCCTAGGGGCGTAAAATTTTTCCTGAGTTATTTTTAAGTCAAAAGGAAAAAAATGAGCGGGTACCGTCTCAAGATTTCCAACATTTCCAAAATAAGGGACACTCTAGTATACATATTTTAGTCCCACATATTTTTTTTTTTATTTTCATAAAAGGCATACTTTATCGAGATCACTTTTTATACTTCGCTGTGTTACCAGGCGCGGATCCAGCTTTAAGCTTAGGGGGAATTTTTTTACTTTAAAATTTTTCTTTCAGGGAAACTTTGGTCGTCATTAAGATTTTTTTTTGAACTTAAGAAATTTTTAAAATGTCACAGTTTCTAAAAAATGTTCAATAAAAAAAATAATAGATTTAAGATATATTTCATTCAGAAAAGTTTTCTGATTTTAAAATTTTTGTGCTTAAATAAAAAAAAAAAAATACGATTCTGTTATATTTTCCCCGTTCAGAGCTTCTGAGGCATTTCGAACATAGAAAATCTTTAGAATTTATGATTTTTAAGATTTTGCAATTACCGTACTAAGGATAACAAAATCCAAAAAAAAAAAATAAAAAAAAATTTTCAAAAAAAAATGTGTTTTTATTTTCCGACAAAATATGTCAACTCTAAAAAAATATTTGTTTTTCGAACATAGTAATAAATGCCATCTCTGGAAAAAACGCAAACAAGTGCAAAATATGAAATTTTTGGCATAGGCAAAAATTATTTAGAATATTTAAACCATCTTATGGAAGGTACATTGTTTATTTTTACAATAATATGCGAAATAACTAGTTTTTTAGCTCTCTTGAAAAGTAAGCTCTTCAGAGTTGGCATTTATTCAATATAGTTCGACGATATGTATTTTTTTTTTTTTTTTACTCTCAAATGAAAATGTATGTAACAGCTACTTAAGTTTTAAACATGTTGGTCATATCTCGTTTAGTTTCCGATATATGGCGCTATGAAAACTTGTAACAAATTTTACCTTATTAACATGTTTTGATGAAGCAGCACACTTTTCTAATGATTGCTGAAATCAGTCCTAAAGAGAAGCAATCCCGCCTAAGGCGGTACGTCTGGCAACCCTAATTGGAACAACTGTTTAGTATAAAAGTAATGCAAGATCTCAATTATGGCGCCAACATATAATAATATCTACTATTTGGATACAAGTATGCGAAAAACTAGGTCGCATGCCACTAGGTCTAAAACGTATGTGGTATAAATTTAAGGGCAATCGAAAAACGTTAACCCGTCCATCAAAATTTTTTAAATTTTAAAAAATAAAAAAAATGTCTTAACATAGACATTTTTAACAAAATTAAATATACAGAATCTTATATCTGAAAACCCGTTAAACCGATTTTAAAAATGTCAACCACATTCGTGTTCAGCGAACCAAAATTAAATGAATATGCTGTTTCGCAACACTTTTTTTGTGTTAATTAAAAAATAAAATTCAAAATTGCGTCTCCAGATTGTACCACATACGTTTTGGACTTACAAGGAAACTATCCAAACCAATTTGCCTGAAACTTAAAATATATATAAAAGAAACCATATAAGTGGTAAGTAATTCCGATGACTCCCGATCTAACACGAATACCGTTCAAAGTAAAAATAAGTGTCGACTTAAATTTATCAAATATTATTTCATATTCATATGGATATCGTATATAAAAACCCTTTACACATTTTTGTGAATAAGTAATTTAATTTCTAATTACTTATGCCACTTTCTAATTACTTATGCCACTGTTGGATAGGTATAAAAAAACCTTTCTTCCCATATAAAAATATCGCAAGATTAGCCGAGACACCCCAACCTATCGTTCCCCTTTTATATAGTTTAATCTTAGGAAAATCGGTGTTTAACGGTTGGAATAGTTCCCTTGTTAATGGAATACAAATTTTACTTGAAACTGGGAAAATTCATATGTTTAATAAAAAATCAAATAATAATACATACATATTTACTGTTTTAAATCATATCAATTCAAGTTTCATAAAATATTTCAATATTTCATAAAATAATTCAATATTTCATAAAATAGTTTAATAGTTTATAAAATAATTCAATATTTCATAAAATAATTCAATATTTCATATCTCCAAAAGGTTGAGAATCTGTAAAGGGGACAAAATGTGATTACAGATTCTAAATTCGTAAAATAAATACCAGGGACAATAGATACAAAAAAAATATTTTAAATTAAAGGGAATAAAAAGTATTTGGAAAATTTGGAATCGGCCTGTTATTGTAGAAAAGTTTGGCGAGGGAGAACATATACAGTAGAGTGGAGCATATATGTATGTATGAAGAAGATTTTTAAAATTCGCTTAACGTCAGGTCCGAAACAGTAATTTTGTACGGCCAATAATAATACAGAAAATATAGGAATTTCTATGGTTATTTTTAGATTTTAAAATTGAGAAATTCCGAACAAAGTGAAAACAAGTAAAAAAATTAAAATCGGCTTTGCCGAATGTAGTGATACCCTCCACAATTTCTAAAAGATTATTGCAAAAAAAATTTGTTTAAAAGGAAATTACTTTTGAAAAAAAAAAAAATATTTTTTTGAAAAAAAATTTTCGCAAAAATAAAATTGGTAAAAAAAAAAATTGGTAAAAAAAAAAATTGGTAAAAAAAAAAATTGGTAAAAAAAAATCCGGGATTTTTTTTTGTCAAAAAATATGTTCGTACTTGCTTCAACACCATTTGGTGTTCAATTATGTTTACATATGTCAACCAGCAGCCGAATAAAAGCATTTTGTATTTTTAGGTTATGTTGAATGTACTAAAATTTTTGAGGTGTCCTTACATTTGCGTTCATAACTTTTGAACCGCTGAACCGATATCGCTCAAATGCAATACCACACTTCTCGGGAGAACTTCCAATAAATATGTTAAGTTTCAGTCATCTCCGTGTCATATTTTTGCCGTGATCACCATTTCCACAGACAGACAGACGTACATCGCAAGAATGTCTTAAAATCGATCGGGGATCATGAATATATATGGGGCATTCCAGGTCAAATCACTCACTTTTAGACCCGACCCCTTTCGATTTATTTTATTTTTGGATATGTTTTAGTTCTTATTAAATGCAACTTGGACACCAATTTTCAGCCTTTTATTCCAAGATGTTGTTGAGTAATCAATTTTTCAAAATGGCGATTTTTTTCAAAAAAATGGAAAAATTAAAATTTTCAATTAATTTTGACCAGTTAAAAATATAGATATCTTAAAAAAAGTTGGACAACGTTTTGTTGGTATTTAAATGTAGTTTTAGAAAAAAATATTAAAAAAATTATTCGAAGTAATTATCACTTATTTTTTAACGTTTTAAAATTAAAATGGACTTTTTGAAAAAGTCCGAAACCTTCGATTTTTTTTTACAAACGTCTGAAAGTTCTACTCTTAATTACGCAACTTTTAAGCCATAATTCGAGATGTGATCGCAATTTGTTCTATTTTTTTCAAATTTTGAAAATTGCACCTTTTATTTTTTGACTCTGATTTATTTTATATGGTGCTCCAAAAAAATTAAATTGGTAGATACTGACCCTAACTTACCCTAGATATATTCATTTCGAGGCAAAACTACGCCTCACAAAAATTAAGAACGATCGGACATGGATAAGGTGCTCCGCATGGGCCTTGAAGTTTAGAAAACGGATTACAAGGAAAAATATGAATTTTTTTCTGTTTTCGCAATTTTTTTTTGTATTTTAAGTTAAGTTTTAATTCAAATGATTACAGAAATTTGATGTGGAGCAAAATGCCTTTCTAATAAGGTACCAAAGACTGAAATCGGTTGAAAATCAGCCAAGTTATTACAACTTCCCCAGGCATCTAATCTAACGTACGACAGAACGCTTGATTAAGCAATATAATACGATTTTTGAAATTCCTTGAAATTTTCTACTGTAATAACATTTTTTTATTCTTCAAGTTCAAGTGTAATTAGATGACAAGTATTTTTCATATTGTGTTTTGCTAACATTTTTTAAATTAGTGCTAAAAATGCCTGCATTTTCAACACCCTTTTAAAATCTCTATTTAAAAAAAAAATCTTTTTTTGTTTTAAAATTTGGAAAAAACCAAAAAATATTACACTGAAACATGAATAATGAAAAAATGTTATTACAGTAGAAAATTTCAATAAATTTAAAAAAAGGGACTCGTATTTTTTAATCATGTGGTGGGCACAAGCTAGATGCCTGGGGAAGTTGTAATAACTTGGCTGATTTTCAACCGATTTTGGTTTTTAGTACCTTATTAGAAAGGCATTTTGCTCCACATCATAATTCTGTAATCACTTGAATTAAAACTTAACTTAAAATACCAAAAAAATTGTGAAAACAGAAAAAAATTCATATTTTTCCTTGTAATCCGTTTTTTAAACTTCAAGGACCATGCTAAACGCCTTACCCATGTCCGATCGTCCTAAATTTTTGTGAGGCGTATATTTACCTCCAAATGAATATATTTAGGGTAAGTTGTGGTCAGTATCTAGCAATTTTTTTTTTTGGAGCTCTATATAAAATAAATCAGAGCCAAAACATAAAAGGTGCAATTTTAAAAATTAAAAAAAAAATAAAAAGAATTGTGATCACATCTCGAGTTATGGCTTAAAAGTTCCGTAATTTAGAGTAGAATTTTTATAGTTTTTTAGAAAAAAATCGGGTTTGGGACTCTTTCAAAAAGTCGATTTTAATTTTTAACGTCAAAAAATAAGTGATAATTACTTCAAATAATTTTTTCATATTTTTTTTCTAAAACTTCATTTACCAACAAAACGTTGTCCAACTTTTTTTTAAATATCTATATTTTTTAATGGTCAAAATTAATTAAAAATTTCAATTTTTTAATTTTTTGGAGAAAATCGCCATTTTGAAAAATTGATTACTCAACACCATCTTGGAATAAAAGGCTGAAAATTGGTGTCCAAGTTGCATTTAATAAGAACTAAAACATATCCAAAAATAAAATAAATCGAAAGGGGTCGGGTCTAAAAGTGAGATATTTGGCTTGGAATGCCCCATATACTTTATGGGGTCCCAGACCGATATTTCGATGACTTACAAACGGAATGACAAACTTATATATACCCCCTATCACTAAGTGAAGGGTATAAAAAATATATTTTTTTGCTCTAAATATTATTTAATGTATATTTTTGAAAAACGGTTTTAATGATTATCGGGTAATTTTTTAGTCTACAATTTTTATTTCTTTTTGGATTGTTTTTTTTTTTTTAAATCGCAAATTTTTTTTTGTTTAATCTATTTTAAATTCACTTAAAGCCAAAAGAAATAATAACAAGTAAAAAAGTTAAATTCGGCCTTGCCGAATGTAGTAATACCCTCCACAATTTCAAAAAGATTATTGCAAAAAACTTTATTTATAAGGAAATTACTTTTAAAAAAAATTTTTTTTTTTTTTTTTAAATTTCCGCGAAAAAAAATTTTGGTAAAAAAAATCCGCGATTTTTTTCTTTTTTGTCAAAAAATATGTACGTACTTGTTTACATACCATTGGGTGTTCAATTATGTTCACATATGCCAACCAGAAGCCGAATTAATGCATTTTGTATTTTTAGGTTATGTTGAATGTACTGAAATTTTTGAGGTGTGCTTACATTTTCGTTCATAACTTTTGAACCGCTGAACCGATATCGCTCAAATGCAATACCAAACTTCTCGGGAGAACTTCCAATAAATATGTTAAGTTTCAGTCATCTCTGTGCAATATTTTGTCCGCGACAGCATTTTCCACAGACAGACAGACAGACGGACAGACGGACATCGCTAGAATGTCTTAAAATCGATCGGGCATCATGAATATATATACTTTATGGGGTCCCAGATCGATATTTCGATGAGTTACAAACAGAATGACAAACTTATATATACCCTCTATCACTAAGTGGAGGGTATAAAAAAAAATTTGACTACCATAAAAACCTTTTTTTAAAAATGTCCTAACATAAAGTAATTTTTTCAGCAAAAAAAAAATCAAAAATATTTTTTCTATTTTAAACTTTCTGATTTCTCAAGTCTAAAAAGACATTGCCCCACTGGATCGATTTTTGTCATGTTTTTATTGCCTAAAAACGCAAATATACCTACCCGACGTTAAGCTAAATCGAAAAATATGCTGCGCCTCAATGTACAGTTGTGTTCGAAATAATAGGGACGGGAAATAATAGGGGTCCGTAACATTAATATGCAAAAGGGCATAAAGGGATATATTTTCAAAACCTATTTATTTTCAGAGTTTTAAAGAATTTTTCTTAAACTATTTTGTTTTAATTTTGCTGATTTTTTATTCCTTCTCATCTTTTTGGAATTTGCCTAAGATTTTTATTTATTTTTTTTTTAATTTTCTTCCAATCATTTTTGAATTTTGCATTTTTTATTTATTTTTTTTTTTTAATTTTCTTCCAATCATTTTTGAATTTTGCATTTTTTTTAATTTTTGTGATTTCTATAATTTGTTGGTCTTACATCTGATTTTTCCACCCTAATGGTTCTGTTACAATAGTTGTAAATGTGGATAATTCAGCGAAATTATTTTTAGGTTATGGTACTAAAGTCAACTCTTTGGTACATATTGTTTACGATCCCTAACTTTTCGTTATGAATCAATATGGGCTGAAATTTTAAAAAAAATGTACCCTTACTTATGTATTTGGAGAGAACTATGTAAATATCTGGGCAGATAATTGGGTCATGGACTAAAAATGGGCCGATTCCAATTTTTACCATATTTTTAATAGCAATCATCCGTTGTCTGAGACAAGCTTAAATTCCAAACATAATCGAAATATCTTCATATATACAATTTATAGTTGGAATACAAGCTTTACAAGGACAGATGACAGAAGGACTAAAATGAGTTTGTTCTGCTGGTGTAAAGAATACATAAATAAAACAAAAATTGTAATAAACTATAGTTATAATAGTATAATTATAATTATACTACTAGCAACAGTGAAAATCCTTTTTCCGATTTAAAAAACCGGGCAAAGGTATAGGTCACTAGGCTTTAAAATTATGTGGTCAATCTGACAGCAATGTTGCCCGGCGATTAAAATTTTGGATTTTTAAAGAAATGTAAAAAAAAACAATAATGGAATTCACGTCAGAAATTTTAGTCTTGCAAAATTGCGCAATGTCAAAATTGCAACTTTTTTTGCTTGTTTCTTTGTAAATAAAAGCAATTATATTTATATTAAAATAAATTGCAAATCTTTTCTTGCAACTACGCATCATATAAAAGGTAATAGAAAAATAAAAATTTTATTAAATTTTTTTTTTTAAAAAGGTTGCAATATTGCACTGTTGCAAGGGTCAAAAAATTCTGAAGTGAATACCCTGAATATATCTTTCGGTGTATCCCTGCAAAAAACTCATTACCACTTCCTAGTGGAGTGCTTTAAAACTATAACAAATGTAATCAAATACAACAAAATAAAACAAAAAAAAGCACAGGCATTCTTTTCTACTCCAGAATTCATAGATATTCAGCTCTTAACTCATTACTTTTCGCGACACCTCCATACAAAAGTATATAGATATTCAGTATATAAGAACTACTTCGCAAAGTAGTTGGAAGTTGTTCAAAACAGGAGAACTTCCTATCTACTGTATCTATATATATCTATATATCTATATGCTTTTGTATGTAGATGTCGCGGAAGGTAATGAGTTAAGAGCTAAATATCAACTTTTTATGAAGTAGAAAGGAATGTCTGTGCGTTTCTTGTGTTTTTTGTTGTTGAATTGAATTGAAGGTGGGTTGTACAAGCCTTGAAAGAAAGCTAGGCGAGTCCATGGCGCTCAGACTTAAAATAGTCTATTGTACCATACCATAGAAGGAAAGATTAGTAAAGAATGAGAGAAAGTTTAAAGAGAGTGAAAGGTGCACTCCAAATAGAAGTACTTCGCACTTTTTTTGCTGGGATACGCTGAACAGGAATACTAAATTTTTTGAAGATATTCACATCGGCTTTTGAGACATTGCCATTTAAAATAAGGACTTTTGGAATTCGTGTTCAAAATAATCAATTAATTGCGGGAACGAGATTAATAAAAAAAGCGAACAAGATTATTTTTCTGAGCTGAACTAAAAAGAGCGATCTCCTAAATGTCTTCTCATTTATTTAAGAGATCCTTCTAGACTAATCTAGCAAAAACCAAAACTATGAGTAAATTTTTACCTCCCAAGTTTTGTGTTAATTACTTTTTTGTCTTTTGCCCGAAAAAGTAATGCTGATGGCAATTAGCATGCTTATTACTATCAGCATTACTTTTTCGGGTAAAATGCAAAAAAATTAGAGGTTACCTTCAATGATATTGACATGTTAAAAGTAATGAACATTGAAATAAGGAAGTAAAAACTTACTCATCTTTTTAGTTTTTGATGGAAATATATATATTCTACAATATAGCCACACAAATGACATTATCTTACGGACGGAACAAATATGGTAAACTTCTGCAAATATGTTTATGTTTTACTTGCAATAAATTCAGATGGACAACTAACTACAATATATAAAGTGTAAATCATTTTTATATTTACAAATGTTTACATGATTTTTACATTGTAAAAAAAGATAAAAATCAATATAAAAGTTTTTTACATTTTCGTACTTATATACCTAAAAAAAAATATTGTAATTAAATAAATAACACCAGTATTTAACTTTTTGTTCTTTAAAGTGCAGAGAATGTATCATAACATTTATTCAATTAAAATGTAATTCTAATTAACGAAATTGTCGTTATACTTTTTTTAAATATGTAATGTTTTTGTTACTTAAACGTTAAGTAAAGTAAAATTGTTGTTAAAAATGATTAATTTCTAAATATGTATGTCGATTAATTTCGGTTTTCTGTTTTCAAATGGTATTTCACTACAGCATTGCTGTGCAACTTCATAAATCGATATAATTACGATTTCAAAAGAAGAAGGAATAATATAGAGAGACAGAGAGTGCATATTCAAGGGATATTTTAATTAATTGCGCTGATTCCTGTTCATCCTCTTCTTGTTATCAAATCTAGGTTTACCATTATTACCACTATAAACCCATGTTATGTGTACACAAAAACATTAGCAATGAAAAGAGACGAAAAGAAATGGAAAATAAATTCCACGTGTTAACTTTTTTGTGTGTTTGCTGCTAAATTTATTTAGTTTTTTTTTGTTAATGAGACAAAAAAAATAATTGACTAAAAAAATAATGTACCGACTGATAAGACAAGAAATGGACCAATAAAAAGTTTTTTTCTGTTTAACTGTAAGGTAAGTTCAGATTTCGAAAAGAAAATGCATTTTGGAGAACTTTGTAATGTTTGGATTTGGGTTTCTTAAATTACTAGCTGAGAAAAATGTTTTATCAAAAAAATTAACTAAACAAATATATTGGGATAGTCAACTTTATATTGACTCAGTTTTAAGGGAAAGGTGGAATGGGAATTTATTTCAAAACTATAAGGGTATTCATTTCAGAAAATGTAAAAGTGGAAAAATGAAAAATACAAGATTCCACTCTCATTGATGTGAACGGATACTTAAAAAAATTATGATAAAAAGTTTCCAAAAATAATTAAATTATTCGATGAATGAACCAATTAACTTATAAATTACACTTTTTACTAATTTTGTTAGTTTTTTCTTGTTGTTTAATTCTTAATTTCTATTATTATAACCAAAATTATTTGTATACATATTTTTTTCTAAGAAAAATTTCAAACACATGTTTAATAAGGGCTGCCGAGGTAGAAAAAACTTAAATGACAGTTACAAATCTTGGTACTTTTTCTTTGACTTGAAATGAATGGCAACGCTTTAAATAATTGGAAAAATGTAACTTTTTACTCAGATAATTTTACACTTGGATATAGGTTAACCTATATTTGTTTACATTGCAATTTTTTAAATTGCAACTTTTAAGTGGAAAATTTTTTCATGTGTTTGTTGTAATAAAAAATTACATTTTTACAATTTTTCATTTTTACAACCGAAAAAAAGCTGAAATGAATACCCTTTATTTTTTCTCTATTCTACACGTTTTCAAATAGTAACTCTTAAGATATTAATTGGGGTTATAGACCTGAAATTAAGTAGACAATTTTAATGTAAAATATATCAACTGAATTTCGGAAATTATCAATAAAAATTTAGAAATTACCAACCCGAGTAAAAAAGATTATATATGTTTATATTTAATTATATAAAGACATCATATATATTCATATAGAATTTGATGCGAAAAATGAGTCGATAAAACCATATAAAGTTGCATTAAATTTGATATAATTTGATGTGATTTTAATATAATTTTATATGATTTGATGCGAAAATTGGCCCCTTTTTTAGAAAAATTTATGCAATTATATATAATTAAATAAAAAAAAATCCAAAAAAAAACCAAAAAAAAATTATATTAAATTATATATAAAGAACTTAGCTTTTTTTCATAAATTTTGCATTATATATAATAACATATAAAATTTTTAAAACAAATGTTTAAGGTTTAGGTTTGGAACTAAAAAAAAAAAAATTCTGGACTTAGAAAAATTTTCAAAAGTTATATCAAATTATATATAAAGGACTTAGATTTTTTTTTAATTTTACTCATATAAGATTACATATGATTCAGAAAAAAGTTGCATAAAGTTTTATATAAAATGTCTTCAAATATTTTGTTATATTAAATTATATAAAAAAACAGACAGAATTTTATATTTCATATGTAATTATATAAACTAACTTTAATCATATGTTATTATGTATAACTTAACATTTTCTTTTATATAATTTTATATAAGAAAAAAATACGAAGTGCAAATATATATAATCTTATATGATAGCAAAACAATTTACGTATAAATTTATCAAATAATATATGTTTATATAAAAATAAGTAAAATTATATATAATCTTTTTTACTCGGGAATAGAAATTCGAACAAGTAAAAAAGGTTAAAGAGGGCCTACACCGAAAAAAAATCCATGCAACATTTTACGAAATAAAATTTCGTACTTACTTGTTTCGTAAAATATACGAAAATTTACTTTATATTACGAAAAAGAAATTAGTCCGGACTTTTGTAAATTTACGAAACATACGCAAATATTTCGTAATTATGAACATTTTTAATATCCCTGCACGAAAAGTGACCGGTACTTGATAGGTCAAGTAGCATGTCACACGGAACACAATCACAAACTATCACAAACTTTGAAACATTTCATATAAAAAGACCTAGGACTTACAATTAGAAAATTTCAAAGTTTTTTCTAACTTTGAAATTTTATTTTAAGATTTATTTTTCCTTCTGTTTTAATTTTTAAATTAATAAAAATTATTTATTATTCGACCTTTAAAATTCTATTTTTGAGAAAGATTATTCTAGCTCAAGGTCATATTTCTTTTACTAATCATTACGATGATATTGTCAAAGTAACAATTTTCAAGAAACTTTTTATAAAGTTGTTTGTTTCAAATTGATTGGTTTGGTCATTTTGCAAGACTTACTCGACACGTGTTTCGGAATTCGTCAAATTCCATTATCAAGAGTATTTAGCAAATTGACAATCGTTTGTGGCAAAACATAAAGACTTATATTCGTATGTAAATAGTCATAACGAGAAATGTACTAAATACACAACATAATACAGCTCTAAATTTCAAACGAAAAGTCAAAACCAAACCATCACTATTTAATTCAAACATACCTTCATATATACAGCTTGTATTACATGCTAGTATATACATACAGACAGTAGATTTCTTACGCGAGTAAGATGTTCACTGCTTTTGTTGTATTCCTTCTTATTCATAATATGAACAGAAGTGAGGCGTGCTATCCTTTTGTTTAAATTCTGTTTTAATTTTTAAATTAATAAAAATTATTTATTATTCGACATTTAAAATTCTATTTTTGAGAAAGATTATTCTAGCTCAAGGTCATATTTCTTTTACTAATCATTACGATGATATTGTCAAAGTAACAATTTTCAAGAAACTTTTTATAAAGTTGTTTGTTTCAAATTGATTGGTTTGGTCATTTTGCAAGACTTACTCGACACGTGTTTCGGAATTCGTCAAATTCCATTATCAAGAGATTTAGCAAATTGACAATCGTTTGTGGCAAAACATAAAGACTTATATTCGTATGTAATTAGTCATAACGAGAAATGTACTAAATACACAACATAATACAGCTCTAAATTTCAAACGAAAAGTCAAAACCAAACCATCACTATTTAATTCAAACATACCCAAGCAGAAATTGACGACGGTTATAAAAAAAAAGCGTTCTGAAAGCACTGTAACAAAAAAAGAACGTTCTCAAAACGTTATTTTCGAACGCTTTGCGAGCGTTTTCGAAAAGCGTTCTGAAAGCACTGTAACAAAAAAAAGCATTCTCAAAACGCTTTATTCGAACGCCTTGAGAGCGTTTTCGAAAAGCGTTTTGAAAGCACTTTATTAACAAAATACATGTTCGTTTCAAAACTAAATGGTTTTAAAGCAGTTTTTGCAAACGTTTTTAAATTTTTTTCGTAGTACATACAAGTATAGTATTTTTTTTAGATTATACTCAATTTTAAACAAATTGTTATAAAAACATTTTGTTAAATCAAATTAAATAATTTTTCCCTACCACCACATTGAAAACGCAAAATTTTGAAAACATAAAACATTTTTTAATTTGTAAATCTATTTTAAGTTTTATTATTATCATTTATGCTAAAGAGTTTCGTTATAAAATTTACAAATAATGCATTTAACTTCTACAATATGCACACTGACTTCAATAACATCTTCACGTAAATTTTTAACGTTATAAAGTCCTATTTCTTTTGATGGAATTGGATAGACATTATTTTGTCGTTTATTTCATTAAAGATGTTGCCTTTTAAATACCCTAGTAAAAATATTATGCTAATTTTACTGAATAGATCTAATTTGATCCGTAAAATGGTTGTATCAAATAATATCTAATTGTATTACTTTAGATCAAAAAATATAAAAATTGATACAATTTGATCCTGAATTTGGTCAAATCTAATTAGATCAAATTGATCTTATAATATCAATTTTTATATAATTTGATGAGCAAAACCAAAATACGAATCTAATCATATATGGAGCAATATCTAACCATATAAAGTGGATCAACCGTATCAAAGTGATAGATACAATTTTATATAAATTTATACGGAAGCATATTAACTCATATAAGATTGTATCAAATTATATATGATTAGACCAGAAAATTTTTACTCGGGTATATATTATCACATGTGTGTTTAGATCGATTTGTACTAAAAATTTGGTTTACTATCATAATATTTCCATTACTAACAAGGGAAGTATCTCAACCCTTATGAACCGATTTGACTGAAACTTAAAATATATATAAAAGAGACAATTCTAAGGTTGGGGTGTCTCGGCTTATCGGCCATATCGGGGATTTAGGGGTTCAAAACATGGGTCAAAAAATGGCGAAAAAATCGTTTTTTGGATTTTTCAGCCATTTCTTTTTAAGAAACTATATGATGTTTTCATATGAGAAGAAAGGTTTTTTTAATGTCTATCCAACGGTAGCATAACTTTGTTAAAATTCGGCTTCCTTAAATATTTTTTTTCCGGAAAATGTGTAAATTTTGAGGTGTACTTATGTGAAAAAATAGACCTACGATATCCATATGAATAAGAAATAATCTTTATTAAATTTAAGTCGACCCGTATTTTTGCTCTAGACCATATTCCTGTTAGTTCGGAAGTTATCAAAATTTTCCCGAAGGTCCACATGGTTTCATAAGGGAACAACGAAATTTTTAAACACCGATATGGCCGATAAGCCGAGACACCCCAACCTTAAAATTGTCTCTTTAATATATATTTTAAGTTTCAGGCAAATCGGTTCATAAGGGTTGAGATACTTCCCTTGTAAGTAGAATTGCGTTATCAGGATGGGATGCAGTAATTTTGAAAGGGGGGGTGAAATGAAGCCATAGGCAATAAGGCCATATGGCCTTATTTCCCAATGAGTTGAGAAATAAAGCCATATGGCCTTATTACCAACCACTGTTGGAAATAAACCCATATATGGCTTTATTACTCATTTGAAAATTTATAAAAGTATTCATCATTAATTTCCGGAGAGTGTAGGGGAAAATGTGGAACAAATTTTCACTAAAATCCTGCTACCCAAAAAAACAAATTATTTAGCGAAGCCGCTAAATTAATTTATGGAGTTTGTAATCCTTAAGCTACACAGAAAAACTTTTTTGTTAAACAATCTTTAAATTAAAAATCCTGCTAACAAAAAAATGGTGTCTCTGGGCCCCTCTGAGTTCAGAGGTTCCTGGAATGTGGGTTTTTAATTTAAAGAAAGTTAAACAAAAAAAGTCAAGGTCTTATCGCCCAAAACCGTAAATGTCATATCGCCCAAGCTGCGACATATAGCCAAAAATGATAGGTTTAAAAATGTTATTTCTCCCAAAACAGAATTGTCCAAAAAACCAAAAAAAAATTTTGGCGGAAATGTCGAAATTACGACTTCTATGATTTGTTTTTTTTTTTTTTAATAAAGGTTTTCTGCGTAGCCGGCCTTCGGCCGGGCTTAGGGATTACAAACTCCATGCATTAAACCCACCCTCCCTGCAAACCAAAGCTATTTTGGTTATCAGACCTTTTTGAGGCATAACAAATTTGATAGCGCAAAGGCCTGCTACCCTAGAAAACTTTACTTTGCGGAGAGGGTGGGTTTAATGCATGGATTTTGTAATCCCTAAGCCCGGCCGAAGGCCGGCTACACAGAAAAACTTTTGTTGTTAAACAATCTTTAAATTAAAAATCCTGCCAATAAAAAATTGGTGCCTATAGACTCATCTAAGTTCCGAGGTTCGTGGTATATGTGGTTTTTTAATTGAAAGATAGTCAAAAAAAAATTTTTGTGCGTAGCCGGCATTCGGCCGGGCTTAGGGATTACAATATCCATAAATTAATTTAGCAGCTTCGCTAAATATTTTTTTTTTGGTAGCAGGATTTACGGGGAAATATATTTCCACATTTTCAACTGATATGGTTTTATTTCCACTTTGGTTGCAAAATCAATATGACTTTATTGCTCAATCGTGTTGGTAATAAAGCCATATGGCCCTATTTCCCATTGAATTGAGAAATAAGGCCATATGGCCTTATTGCCTATGGCTTTATTTCACCCCCCCATTTTGAAACCATGAATATTAATAAAAGAAAACACAACTTTTGTTTCAGTGGATTCCATTACTTTGCCAAGAGAATACTTTTTGTTTTTAAAGAGAGGATATACCAATGGAGCTTTATTTGGAGAGTTAACAGTATGAAAAACATGCAATTTTCGTTGAATTTCAGCAATAGGATTGTTCCGAGAGTTAACAATCGATTTTAAGTAACCCAGACTGTTTTCAAAATCAAAAGCAGAGAACTGTGATATTGGTGCCCCCATATTTACTACATCATCTGCGACATGAATGAGATTGTGAATATTCATTGTTTGGCAATTAGGACCATAAAAATGTGGCATACATTCCACAAATCTTCTTAATATTTCCTTTGCATAATTTGCTTTTAGAGTAGCTAATTCATTTGATGACAGAATACGGCATGCTGTAAATAGAATTAAAAAATGCATGCACTGGTCATATTCCATTCCATTTTTTAAAATTATAGCTCCACCATATAGCAAAAAAAACCTAAATTGAGTGGCTTTCCAATTTCCAATATCAAATAAATCAAAACTTTTTCTTTGAAACTCTGACGGTATGTCTCTTGATATATTTGTGAAGTTTTGTTGTAACTTCGCAACATTTTCATCAGAAATGAAGGAAAATGATTTCTTGATAATCATTTTTTGCAATAAATGTTTGCTTATACCAAGATACAACATATGCATTTCATCTAGTACGACAGATTATACCACGTCAAAATTAACGATGTTGAGCAATTTTTACAAAAATTAGCCGCTGGCTGGCTGCAGTAAAGGACAGAATGGGAGGAAGAAAGTCCCTATAAATAAATTAGTTTACTTTTTTATGAAGTTTACCTTTACTAAGTTTACTTTTTTTATTACATTGAATTTAATTTTTATTTACTAAAATACTTTTATAAAAAAAATATCTACAATTAACGAATAAAAAAAAAATATCTGCTTTATATGAAGTCCTTTAAAGTACTGTTTTTTCTTATTTCAATCGCTGGAAAATATCTTTAATTTTTGTATTTAAGCTCTTTATAAGTGCTTTACTTTTGGTTTTTAAAGCGCTTTCATGACTTTTAACAAAACGTTCTGAAAGCACTTTTTAAAAACGCTTTTAAAACGCTTTAAACCTAGCGTAGATCGATGTTATCATTCGGATCATCTGAAAGCGCTTTCAAGATGGTAAATGGAACGCTTGTAGAACCGTTTACAACGCTTTCACAGCGCTTTTGCGATCGTATTTTTCTGACTGGGTACCTTCATATATACAGCTTGTATTACATGCTAGTATATACATACAGACTTTATAAAAAGTTTCTTGAAAATTGTTACTTTGACAATATCATCGTAATGATTAGTAAAAGAAATATGACCTTGAGCTAGAATAATCTTTCTCAAAAATAGAATTTTAAAGGTCGAATAATAAATAATTTTTATTAATTTAAAAATTAAAACAGAATTTAAACAAAAGGATAGCACGCCTCACTTCTGTTCATATTATGAATAAGAAGGAATACAACAAAAGCAGTGAACATCTTACTCGCGTAAGAAATCTACTGTCTGTATGTATATACTAGCATGTAATACAAGCTGTATATATGAAGGTATGTTTGAATTAAATAGTGATGGTTTGGTTTTGACTTTTCGTTTGAAATTTAGAGCTGTATTATGTTGTGTATTTAGTACATTTCTCGTTATGACTATTTACATACGAATATAAGTCTTTATATTTTGCCACAAACGATTGTCAATTTGCTAAATACTCTTGATAATGGAATTTGACGAATTCCGAAACACGTGTCGAGTAAGTCTTGCAAAATGACCAAACCAATCAATTTGAAACAAACAACTTTATAAAAAGTTTCTTGAAAATTGTTACTTTGACAATATCATCGTAATGATTAGTAAAAGAAATATGACCTTGAGCTAGAATAATCTTTCTCAAAAATAGAATTTTAAAGGTCGAATAATAAATAATTTTTATTAATTTAAAAATTAAAACAGAATTTAAACAAAAGGATAGCACGCCTCACTTCTGTTCATATTATGAATAAGAAGGAATACAACAAAAGCAGTGAACATCTTACTCGCGTAAGAAATCTACTGTCTGTATGTATATACTAGCATGTAATACAAGCTGTATATATGAAGGTATGTTTGAATTAAATAGTGATGGTTTGGTTTTGACTTTTCGTTTGAAATTTAGAGCTGTATTATGTTGTGTATTTAGTACATTTCTCGTTATGACTATTTACATTCGAATATAAGTCTTTATGTTTTGCCACAAACGATTGTCAATTTGCTAAATACTCTTGATAAAGGAATTTGACGAATTCCGAAACACGTGTCGAGTAAGTCTTGCAAAATGACCAAACTAATCAATTTGAAACAAACAACTTTATAAAAAGTTTCTTGAAAATTGTTACTTTGACAATATCATCGTAATGATTAGTAAAAGAAATATGACCTTGAGCTAGAATAATCTTTCTCAAAAATAGATTTATTTTTCCTTAATGAATTTCTTAATTCCAAAACGCAAAAAACATAAATGCCAAAAAAATGTTTGCGTCCGAAAAAAAATTTTCGTTAGAAAATTTGGAAAAATATTGTTTTTTTTTAATTCTTTAAAATTGAACGTTTTTTTTTTTGTAAATTTACAAAAATATATATTTTACTAACTTTTTTATGCTACTTGTAGTACAGGTTTTTTTATATTTTGCTATATAGTCTTGACAAGATCTTGAAGAGATCGAAACACGTGCTTTTTTTAAAAATATATCTAAAATGTACGAATTTATTTTTGTAATTTTCGAATCTATTTTGTATAATATAGAAAATTGTTTCATACTTTTTCGTAAAAACTTATAATTTTTACTTTAAAGTATAAAAATTACCAAACAACAAATTGTGTCCGGGAATTTGTTGTTTTTTTGTTGAAAAAAAATTTTGGGACTTATTATAGAAAATATTGATATGTCAAATTGTCTCCAGTCACGAGTTAAGTATTTTTGAGACAGTTTAGTGATAAGTCCATTTTTTAACTGTATAGACATTTTTTAGTGATATGTCCCGTGTTCACCAGTTACGGGATAAGTGATTTCGGATCCACCGACATCTATTTTCCTGCAGGGATTCCACAACAATGTTTATAAGACAAAACAAATCACATTCGTTTCGACCACGCATTTTTGTCCTTGGGCCAAGAGAGGCTTAAGTTTGAAATTTCAAGTCAATTGATTACAAATTGCTTGTTTATACCGAAGACAGACAGACGGACGGACATCGCTAAATCGACTCAAAAAGTGATTCTGAGTCGATCGGTATGCTTGAAGGTAGGTTTTGGAACAATATTTCGGGTAGTTACAAACATCAGCACAAACTCAGTAAAAAAATCGGCTAAAAATATTTTTTTTTTTTTTTGCAAAATAAGCTTCATTATGGACATTTTCTAGATTTCTATTGATTTTTTTTTTTAATTCCAATTGATATGCTCTGAATTTCAATTGATATTTCTGAATTACAGTAGTGAAATGTGTATTTGGGAAGATTACTAAAAAAAAGTTGCATATTTATAAAAAAAAAAAAAAATAGCAAAAAGTTGTCATAACCCAAGTAAAAAAGTTTATATATAATTATATATAATCTGATAAAATTATATATAATTATATATATTTGATAAAATTAGATAAAATTATATATAATTTGATAAAATTTTATATAATTATATCCGAATTTTTTTTACATAAAATTTTATAAAATTATATCTAATTATATATAATTTGATAAAATTTTATAAAATTAGATAAAATTATATATAATTTTATCAAATTATATATAATTATACCAAAATTTGTTTTATATAAAATTTTATAAAATTATATCAAATTATATATAATTTGATAAAATTTTATAAAATTATATAAAATTATATAAGATTTGATAAAATTTTATATAAAAAAAATTCGGATATAATTTCATACAATTTTATCAAATTATATATAATTTTATATAATTTTATCAAATTTTTTGAAAACAAAAACTTCTTTATATAAATTTATATAATTATATATAATTTTATCAAATTTTATATAATTATATAAAATTATATATAAAACTTTTTTACTCGGGAATCTAGTTTAAGGTGAAAATGGGGAATTGCTTAGACTATTTTTATTATAAACCCTTTTGTTTCCCTTGGTTTGTAACAGATACATCTGAAGATTATTAATAACTTGTTCGAAATCTTACATTGCACAGTTCGAAAAAAATGAATTCCATTTCTTATTGAACAGACGGTATATAAAATGGCATGAGAGTACAACTAACCCAGTCATTATTAGTTTTATTATAAAAAAAATATAAAGAAAAGTTGAGCATTGCTTTTAGTTTTCAAAGAAACATTTTTTGGGATTTAGTTGTAACACCTATTACTATTTTACAATTGTACTATTTTAACTTCGAAAAGAAGTTAAATATAATATTATCCTCCACCACGGTAAGTTTTTTTTTTTTTGGTATATTAAAAATTAAATTATTTCAATATTTTAAAGACATCAAATTCAGATTTTAGGGCAATATCATGTGAATTCGATAAAAGATAGACATTAGACGGGTTGCGTATTTGTAGAGTAAATTTTAGAGAGTTTTAAAACAGGACAGACGGACAAATAATTTATGTAGGCATGTAGACAAAGAAGAAACCTAGATTGAAATTGTTGACAAGTAGAGTTAATACTAAACCATTTCATAAAAGAAACAGACTGAAATTTATCATTAATATTCCATATTTTAAATATGTATAATGGCAGACATCTGATTCGAAGGGACGGGAAAAGGTCAAGACTGTTTTTTTTAACATAAGTAGAAGGGACGTGTAAAAATATATGTTGTAGCTCAAGTTCCTTAGATCAAGGTATATATGACATTTCATAGAGGAAATTTGCAAATTCGATAATTACTTCAAGGAGGGGTGGTGGTGGAGGATATTATTTCAATATATTTTTTATTTAATATCTGTAAATTTTGGTAAAAAACATTTTACTTACCCTCTTGCCCATGAATCTCTCTGGTTCTGAGGTTTGTTGCGATCATCAACGTCAAAATTGGGAGCATTAACGGGGCCACCGGCGCGCCTGAATGGATTGTTGGAATTTGGAGCTGCAGGTGTGTCATTGCCCTCAGTATTAAGTGCATCTGTTTTAGGTGCCTCTAAGCTCGGATTATTAGGGCCCATACTACGTCTATTACCGGAACCATCGCGGCCAAAATTTTTACCGCCGGGACCAGCATTTTGACCAAAATTAGAACCATCCGGACCATCGCGACCAAAATTTCTGCCGGGACCACCATTTGGACCGAAGTTAAGGCCATCACGTCCAAAATTACGACCAGGACCATCACGTCCAAAATTACGACCACCACCATTTGGACCGAAGTTAGGACCGTCAGGACCATCTCTACCGAAATTGCGACCTGGTTCATTGGGGCCAAAGTTAGGACCAAAGTTGGGACCATCACGCCCAAAATTGCGACCGCCAGGTCCATTTGGACCAAAGTTAGAACCATCGGGACCAAAGTTGCGACCTGGTCCATTAGGACCAAAATTAGAGCCATCGGGACCAAAGTTACGGTTGCCGGGTCCATTGGGACCAAAGAAATTACCACCTCCTGGTCCATTGGGTCCAAAGTTACGATTATTAGAACCTCTAAAATTGTTGTTGTTGGGACCAAAATTATCTGGACCATTGGGACCCCAGTTGTTTGGTCCGTTAGGACCCCAATTATTTGGACCCATGCCACCCATGTTAGGACCAAAATTGTTATTGGGACCAAAATTATTATTCGGACCCATATTGTGAGGCATATTTCCACCACCCATTCCTGACGGACCGCCACTAACACCACTTATATTTGAAGCAATTTCATCCCCAGCCTCAGAACGATTAGATAATTTATCAGTCGAATTGGTATTTTCAATTTCCATATCGTCAACTTCAGCATCAACTGTTGCTGCACCACCGACTACAGCTGTTTGAGATTTTTTCCAGTCGCTAAACGATATGGGTCGTCCTTCACTATCTAGCATTTTATTGGTATCGCCACCTTTAGCCTGAGCGACAGCTTCAGATATCTTTTTCAAAAAATCGGGATCATTTAACGATTTAGCTAAATCTGGCAAAGCAGCTGGTACTGCAGCTGGGAGAGCTGGTACTGCAGCTGGGACAGCTGTAGATGATGATGGTTGATTTTTATTAACAGCTACATCACCCATATCGGGTTTAGCAACTTTTATGTCAAACAAAGATGGAATTTTTTTGGGTGTGTTTAATGAAGCAACTGGTTTCTTATCAACTATATTTTTACCCACTGATATAGGGGCAGCTTTTTCTGTGGGAATTGTTAATGTTGCAACCGTTTCATCTTCTCCTGTTAAATCTAAGCCCGGTATTCCATCTACTTTTTTGAAGATTTCCGATATATTTCCTTGTTTTACTATAGGCGCTTTGTCCTTTTCAACGTCATCCTCATCATCAAGGTTTATGACTTCACTTTCTGCTGGTTTCATTTTATTAACTGGCGTTGGTGCATCAAATCGGCTTTTTCGTTTTCCCAAAGGTGTAGCAACAGCAGCATTTGGGTTTTGTTTATTAGTTTTTAATTGCTGAGCATCTACATTCGTGGCAGCTTGTTTGGAAACTTCATCGGGCTTTTTAACTTCTTGTGGTTTTTGACTTAATGATGGTTTCGCCAAAGTTTCAGTTGCTTTTATTGGTTCATTGATAGCTGCTTTACCAGCCGGTTCTTTATTTTGATTACTTCCAAATGGATTTTTATTTTGACTACTTGAATCACGACTTTGTTGACTGCCTATAGAGTCATTGCGCTTTCTACCAAAATAATCTTTACTGTCAGTATTTTCATTGGCAATACTACTATCATTATCTCTTGATTGATTTGGTGATGGTTGTGGTGATGGTTGTGGTGGTGGTTGATTTGGATCTAAGCCCATTTGTTCCAATTTACGACGACGCATTTGTTGACGTCTTTCTTGTATACGTTTACGTTGATTTTCAAATTCTTGTTCATAACGAGCGTACATTTCACGATCTGGGTGATTGGCATTGGCTTTTTTCCAATCCTCAAATTGTTGTTCCCATTGACGAAATTGGCGATCAAACATTTCTTCGTCTAAATCAGTAACACGCGAGCGGTTGGCGGGACCATTGTTACCACCTCCACCAGGACCACTCCTTTGACTTTGAACACCTCCAACTGGACCACCTGCATTTGGTACAATGTTAGGTCCTCCTCTATTGTTATTGGGTCCTGAAAAGTTATTACGACCATCTGGACCATCTGGCATATTTGTCGGACCTCTATTGTCTCTATCAAGTCCACCTCGCATATTAGGACCATCGTTCCAATCATTTGCTCTATTATTGCCACGATTGTTGGGTCCACCATCATTCCAATCATTGGGTCTATTATTGCCACGTCCATTAGGGCCATCGTTCCAATCATTAGATCTATTATTGCCACGATTGTTAGGACCACCGTCATTCCAATTATTACCACGATTACGATCATTGGATCGACCACGCATATTAGGGCCATCATTCCAATCGTTATTAGATCCAAAGTTTCGATCATTTGGTCCATTATTTCTACCACGATTATTAGAACCATCATTCCAATTATTTTGTCCTCTATTATTAGGACCATCGTTCCAATCATTTGGCCGATTATTTCCGCCTCTATTATTAAATCCGCGATTATTTGGACCATCATTCCAATCATTGGGTCCATTATTTCCACCACGATTATTAGGACCATCATTCCATTGACCACGATTGCCGAAATTTCGATCATTGGGACCATTATTGCCACCACGATTATTAGGACCATCATTCCAATTATTGGGTCCCTGTCCTTGATGTCCACCAAAATTTCTATTAGTCGGTCCACGATTATTAGGACCAAAATTACCATCATTTGGGCCCCGATTATCAAGTCCATCATTCCATGTGTTAGGGCCACTTTCTTTGGGTTCTTCATTTTGGTCACAATCATCTGGAACCATATCTTCCTCATTATAGTCCTGATCTTCAGCATCTGGAACTACGTTTTCTATATCTGGTGCTTTTTCTGGATCGACATTTACTTTTTCGGCATCTATACTGGCCAAATTACCCATATTATTACGATTAACTGGACCTTGATTATTCCAATTATTTGAAGGATCATTATTGTTATTATTACGGTTAATAGGACCTTGATCATTCCAGTTATTTGGAGCATCATTATTATTATTCCAATTATTACCTCTGTTATTCGGAGCATTACCACGATTTCCCCTTTGGTTATTATTCCAATTACCTTGGCTATTACCACCTCTATTATTTGGCGGCCCGCCCTGCCAATTATTTGAACCACCGGAGCCCATATTATTATAATCCATATCATCCCTGGATTGGCCACGATTATTGGGTCCTCCACGATTACCACTGTTGCTTCGTTGATTACCCCGACCACGATTGCCAGGATTTTGATTATCTTGGCCTTTGTTTTGTTGGTTACCCCCTTGGTTTCCCCCTGCACCTTGACTTCCTTGTGATCCACCCCAAGGCGGTTGATTGTAATTTTGAGAACTCATACTATTAGAATCATTAGAGTTGTTAGATTTAAAATCTGGTGGTGGTTGATTGTAGGATGGTGGTTGCTGTTGTTGTTGCCATGATGCTGCAGATGTGGCTCCAGTTGGATAATTTGTTTGAGTGGGTGGTGGTGCCTGCTGTGGTGGTTGAGTATACAACTGGGGTTGTCCTGTAATTTTGGCCGATGGTTGTGCCGCAGTCGGTTGTTGATAATATGATGAATATGCTGTTGTCGTAGCAGTCGCAATTTCCATTTCACGCTTATACTAAATTTTAAAATAACATAAAAAATTTAAAATAACACAAACAATTAAAAATAACACAACTCCGGCAAAACTGAAGTTTACGATGGCAAACGTCCAAAAAAATAAAGCTTAGGCGGGCTAGAGGAAAAGGAAACATCTAGGTACAAAAAAAAAACTCCCCATTAAAAACAGCTATGTGTGGGTACTCAAATTAAAGACAAGTAAAAAAAAAAACAAACGCGTAAGAAAATTATAGGCGGTCAATGGATCCCAAGTTCAAATATGATCCGACTCACAGTGATTCGTTCCCATATATCGAGTGGGCAAAAATAGAATATTGGTCGCAGATTTCTGAAATTTGGTACACAAGCATTAAATTATCTAATCAAGAAAAAAACGAGTTTTTGGAAAAATCGGAGCAAGGACACGCCTACCCCCCATATATCCTGAAATTTAAATATGTGATTAAAACTACAAAAATGGTCACAAAATTCCCAAACTTTGTCAATGTTACCAATTTTAATATAGTATTTTATGTGTAAATTTTTTTCTTGATTGAAGCAAGGACTCGTGTGGCTGCCATATATCCTTTTTCTTAAAAATATTGTAAATCGCTCAAAAATTACTCGATACCCATGAAATTTTTTGTAAAAATTTGAATAAGTGATGTTAATGTGTGTGCCAAATTTCGCTGAAATCGGTTTTGTAAAACAAAAGTTATTTACACATCCTTTTTAAAAACTGCAATAAAGTGTTAATTTAGTTTAATCACAAAAATAAAATAGAAAGAGTTGACAACGATTTTCCAAATTTGGTTCGCAAGCACAAAATTAATTAGTAGAAAAAAAATTAAAATTTTGAGCAAATCGGTCGAAGGACATTTGTACCTGTCGTATATCCTGAAACTTAAAAGGGGAGTTTTAGCCACAAAACTTGATATAAAATTACTAAACTTAGTAATTGTCTTAGAAATTTAGATAACTATCGACGTACAACATTTGTATTTTAATCTGAGCAAGGACTCGCGTGGCTGTCATATATCCTTTTTCTTGAAATCGCTGTAACTATTTTAAAAATGATTCAATTGCTATCAAATTTTTAATATAGATTAGATCAAATGGCGTTAATAAGTGTGCCAAATTTCGTTGAGTTGCTTGCGGTAACAAAAAAGCTGTTAATATATCCTTTTTTTAAATATAGTCAAAAATATAAAAATACATATTAACTGCAAAAACCAAACATTCGCAACACTTATTTCCTATTGCATTACCAAAATAAATTTATTCAAAATAAGTTTTAAGTAAACTCGTTTAATATTTGCTTTATTCCTAAGTATATACCCCGTTAATAACAAAAAAACTTAAAAAAAAAAAATTTTTTTTTGGTACTTAAAATTTTTTTTTTTTTTCGTTTTTTTCAAAAACTTAGTTATTTTTATCATTTGATCGTATAGAAAACAGTCCAGGATGTTTAAAAAATTAATAAAAAACAATTTCTAAGTACGAACTTTTTTTATGTATCTCAAAAAAAAAATTGGTTTTGATTTGGGATACCAACGAAAATCAAATACTGGTAAAGCAAAATGGCCCACTGTATACTTATTTTATCGAATTATTTACTATAAATTTATGGTATACAATACAATAAATCCCTTTATATAAAAAAACACTAAAATGTTGATGTATTTTTTAAATTTATTTACAGTAAATAAAATAAATAAAAAAAAAAATAATCCAATTTTAGATTTTTTTTAAAAAATTTTTTTTTTCAACTTAAAAAAAAAACTTAGTTATTTTTATTTTTTGATCTTATAAAACATAGTTAAAGCTACAAAAAAAATTAAAAACAAAAAAATTTTATTCACGAACTTTTTTTATGAAGGCCATTAAAATTTGGGGATTTTGGGGATTTTAGTAAAAGTCATAGATAACTTTTAAAGCAAAACGGCCCACGTACGGCATATTTTTTTTTGATTTTTTTGTTATATTTTTACAGTATACTATATAATGTATCAATGTGTTAAAAAAAAATACTTAATATTGGATTTTTTTCTAATATTTTTTCCATTAATAATATAGCTTTTGAAAAAAATAAAATAAAGACACATACAAAACCTTACTTTTTTCCAACTTCAGACAAAAACTTAGTTATTTTTATTGTTTTGCCTTATAAACCATAGTCCAAACTATCGAAAAAGCAAAAAAAATAATTTTTTGACTCACGAACTTTTTTTATGGACTCCATCAAAATTTGTCAATTTTTGGGGATTCTGTAGAAAAAATACAGATTTCAGAGCAATACAAAAATGTATTTTAAGATTAATTCACAAAAATTGAAAATACAACTTTTAGCAAATATATCTAAGTAACTTTTGCAAAAAAAAGTTAGTTGATTTTTTTAAAATTCGATTTTTTATAATTATTTTAGTAAACCTATAAAATTCAATTTTTTTGTTTACACACAATAGCGTAAAATTTCCATACTTTAGCGCCCTCTTGTGGCAACATATGACTTCTTAAAAATCAGAAAAGCACATATTTTTTTTAGTTTACTATTAAACTATAAAAATACAAAAAATCATCAACATTGAAGACATACTTCTTTTTTTGATTTTTGCCAATGAAACGAATCACTGTGCGACTGTTGGATTTTTAAATAATGTAGCAAACACACAAAAAACAAATTTGAGTAAGATATGTTTTTTTTTTGCTGTCAATTGACCGATTTAACTGAATATCGGGCAAAATTTTTATATAGGAACTATCAAGTTAAGTCTCCCTAGTGTCACCCTACAATCTTTATAAAATTTTGATGTTGTTAAAAACGAAAATTTTTTAGACATATATACCACATAACTAACAAGGGAAGTCTCTCTGGTGTCACCCTCCGATCTTCATGAAATTTGGATGTTGTTAAAAACGAAAATTAATTCGACACGTATTTTTTTTTTAGCGGCCCAAACTCATTTTTAGGTGGGATCGATTTGTATGGGGGGAAATTGACCTTTCAGTTTTTTACGATTTACGCCTATTTAAACAAAATTAATATAGGCATGTGTGGTATTATCAGATTAAAGGTATTAAAAATACCTATCTCGTGGTGCTAACAACGGGCCAAAGAAGTTAATATTTTTCGACTTATTAACAAAAATGTCCTCAAATTTTGGTATTTTACTTAATATGACGAAAAGTTGTGCATGTTTGGAAAAGTTCTTAGCACACGTAGATGGGTTTTCCAAAGACCTTTCATTTGGTATGTAACATGATTAGGTTTATTTGCATAATATAGGAGGTAAACGAAAAAAACTGAAAAATTACCTTGTCTTTCCCCCCCCCCTCCTTTTTTCCACCTAAATACGAGTTTGGGCCGCTAAAAAAAAATTCCATAAAGATCCGCGGGTGACACTAGGGAGACTTCCCTTGTAAGTTACATGCATAATAGAGGAGATAAACGAAAAAACCGAAAAAATACCATTTCTTGCCCCCTCATTTGCGGCCTATAAATATGAGTTTGGGCCGCTAAACAAAATACGTGTCCCTTTATTTTTATACCTTACAAAATAAAACCAATTTCATTAAGATCGGAGAGTGATACTAGGGAGACTTCCTCTTCATGAAATTTGGATATGTTGTTAAGAACGAAAATTAATTCGAAACTCATTTTTAGGGGGGGGTCGATTTGTACGGGGGGAATTCACCTTTTTCGGTTTTTTACGATTTACACCTATATAAACAAAATTAATACCCGAGTAAAAATTTTCTGGTCTAATCATATATAATTTGATACAATCTTATATGAGTTAATATGCTTCCGTATAAATTTATATAAAATTTTATCTATCACTTTGATACGGTTGATCCACTTTATATGGTTAGATATTGCTCCATATATGATTAGATTCGTATTTTGGTTTTGCTCATCAAATTATATAAAAATTGATATTATAAGATCAATTTGATCTAATTAGATTTGACCAAATTCAGGATCAAATTGTATCAATTTTTATATTTTTTGATCTAAAGTAATACAATTAGATATTATTTGATACAACCATTTTACGGATCAAATTAGATCTATTTAGTAAAATTAGCATTATATTTTTACTAGGGTATTGGCATATTTGGTGTCAGATTAAAGGTATTAAAAATAACTATCTCGTGGTGCTAACAACGGGTTAATATTTTTCGACTTATTAACAAAAATGTTCTACAATTTAAAAGATGTATGCCCTAGTAAAAATATGATGCTAATTTTACTGATTAGATCTAATTTGATCCGTAAAATGGTTGTATCAAATAATATCTAATTGTATTACTTTAGATCAAAAAATATAAAAATTGATACAATTTGATTCTGAATTTGGTCAAATCTAATTAGATCAAATTGATCTTACAATATCAATTTTTATATAATTGGATGAGCAACACCAAAATACGAATCTAATCATATATGGAGCAATATCTAACCATATAAAGTGGATCAACCGTATCAAAGTGATAGATATAATTTTATATAAATTTATACGGAAGCATATTAACTCATATAAGATTGGATCAATTTATATATGATTAGACCAGAAAATTTTTACTCGGGTGTCTTGTTGTATGGAAATACAGATAAATAAATAATAATTTTGGTATTTTACTCAATATGACGAAAAGTTGTACATGTCTGGACACGATCTTAACGCATGTAGATAGGTTTTCCAAAGACCTTTCATTTGGTATGTAACATGACTAGGTTTCTTTGCATAATATAAGATATAAACGAAAAAAACTGAAATATGGCCTTTTCTTCCCTCCTCATTTTCAGCCCCCTAAATATGAATTTGGACCGCTTAACAAAATACGTGTCCCTTTATTTTTATACCTTAGCGTCCAACCTGAATCAAATTGCGTCGCGTAAGGCGTAACGCCCAATAATTTTTCGTTTCTAATATTTAAATGTGACGTACCTAAATCAAACGGACGTACAAATTTAAAATTTGATTTGTTTATTTTTGTTTTTTTTTACGTCTTGCGCGACGCAGATTCAGGTTCGGCCCTTACAAAATAAAACCAATTCCATTAAGATCGGAGGGTGATACTAGGGAGACTTCCCTTGTCAGATTTAAAAAGACCACAAAAGAACAAGTTTAACAACTACAAACAAAATTTTAACCAAGTATTTTTTTTTATTTGAAACGATTCATGTAAATATCTGGAGGTTGGTTTTTATGGGGACTACAAGTAGAACTGGTCCAATTTCCGTTAAATTTGGAATGATGATTTATGAATACGAAATATGTTTATGTACCTGCCAAATTTCGAAAGGCTATTTAAATACTGTTAATTAGGGCCATTTGAGCCAAATTTAAAGGGGACTTGTATGGGAGCTACCTAAGACAAATAATTATATGTGCACTGTATTATATTGAGTTATAGGAAAGAAAACTAAATATTTTTTCAAGTTTGGTTGGTATTTTGTTATGTTTTTAAGTAAGCTTTAAAATCATAAAAACATTAATTTTAAACTTTATTTTTTAATACAGAAAATAAGGAATGAAAATATACTTCATAGAAAATAATTATATGTGCATAAAGGATAATTCATATATTTTCTTTTTAATATACAATATAATTAGGTTATATGAATATTTAATGAATATTTATACTTGTTTAAGACTACGAGGTATAAAACCAATCAAGCTTTTTAATGTGCCAATACCATTTTCCCTCGTTTCGTCAATATCGCAAATTTAAGTCCTTAGCGCGTAGTGTACCGCTATGACCTTGAAACGACCTTGGCAGAAAGGGTCCTAAGGAGGAATTTAGTTAGGTTTATGTCAGGAATAATTCCTGGCCACTTCAATACTGGTATGCTGGGCGCATTAAACAAGTTTTTTGTCAAACCAGTTACATGGATTGGAGCGTTGTCTTGGTGGAATGTCCAATTATCTCCACACGGTTCGGTAGAAAAGTCTATTAAATGTTCCCGAACAAGTAAAATTATATTCGGGGCGTTTATGAAACCAATGCGGATTGGTTTGACAACACTTTTTCACGGAAATCAGCTGTGTGTGTTTATGAATCCAATCCAATTCCAATCGAAGAGAAAATGAGAAAATTTCCGTTCGAAAACGAAAATGTGCGTTCATGAATTCCATTCAGTTGGTTTGACAGTTGGAAAATTTTCGTCGATGTTTTGCTTCGGGGATTTGTAAGAAAAGTTGGAAATATTTAATTAATTTAAAAAAAAAATTAAAAACAAAAGTTAAATGACAAAATGTGAGTAACATTTCTTTTTTGTTTTTGATTTTTTTTTAAATATTTTTTCTCATTTTTTATTTTATAAGGGGAAGGTACAAAATTAATGAGCAAAATGCAGTTAGTTCTTTAAGAATTTGTGGAAATAAATCCCAACATATCGAAGGGATTTGTCTAAAATATAAACTAAAAACTAAAATATAAACTAAAAACTATGAAAATATGCACTTGAAAACGTGCATTTATACTTTTTTGGAAAATTCTCCATACATTCCAACATTTGTTTCGGTTTCTACTTTGTCCGCTGTTCCAAAAAAGTAACTCACATTAAAAAATGTGAAAATAAAATTTCCAAATTTTTTTTGTGTCCTAGGCCGCTGTTCCAAAAAAAGTTATTCACATAAAAAATGTGAAAATGAAAATTTCCGAATTTTTTTGGTGTTCCAGATTTCACATCCGTTTTTTTTTTTTGTTTTTTAAAACGTGATCAACAAAACACTAAACTTGATTTCATGTGATTCGGAAATTTTTATGTGAATTGAAAAGTTGTGAAAGACCGAACAGATGCCCTCGATTTAACTTCCGTGAAAGTAAAACGAATGCACTTTTTGCTCTTTAATTTTAAAGTTTTAGTTATTTGATTTTAACTTTGAATGAAAACTTAGGCCGCTGTTCCAAAAATAGTAATTCACATACATAAATAATGTGAAAATGAAAATTTTCGATTTTTTTTTTTGTGTTCTAGATTTCACATCCGAATTTCTTTTTCGTTTTGTTTCACATAAATAAAATTTGATGAAAGTAAAAGGAATGCACTTTTTTCATTATAATTTTTTAAATTTTAATTAGTCGATTTCAACTTCAAATGAAAACGTGATCAACAAAACACTAAACTTGATTTCATGTGATTCGGAAATTTTCATGTGAATTGAAAAGTTGGGAAAGACAGAACAGAGGCCTTAAACAACAGAACACCAAATTGAAATTCATGTGACTCGGAAAATGTGAATTGAAAAGTTATGAAAGACAGAACAGAGGCCTTTGTTAAGTGTGTGTGATACTTGGTTTTTTAAGAACTTTTTCAAAGGCAGTTGCCGATATTTAAGCTAAAACTTTTTACAAAATATGACCCAAAAATATGCATTTATAGCAGAATATGCAAAACATGCATTTTAACCAAAATATGCAAAAATGTGCATTTACGAATCGATGCCTTTAAAAAGCAAATTCTTTGATGTGCAAAGATATTTATCCTGAGCCAATGAAATATATAAAGCAACTGGTATTTTTCCATACAGAAGTAATGCCAGATCCTAAGTATATATTAGACTTAAGGAAAACAAAAGAAGGATTTGTATAAAATACCTTCCTTTATGGATCAATAATCAAAAAAAATAATTCCAAAGAAATGCTTGACAGTTTGTTATTTGTTAGCAATTTTTTTTTTTTTACAAATTGCCTTATTATAACAACTCTGACTATGACTTTAAAACAAAGTTGGTATAAAATACGACTCTGTATTTGCAAAAACAGAGTCGTATTTTGTAAATACATGTGTCTCCGCTAAGTTCGAACGAAATATATATATTTTTTCGAACAAAGCAATTCGTCACGGTTTCATGAACGCTTCGAAAATTGGAAACGGAATTGAATTTCGTTTCCAATCCAATTTCGTTGTGGATTCATGAACGACATGATTGTTACATTATTTTTAGTATGGGCAAATCATAGTCGGAACCGTCCTCTTCATCCAAATGCACCCCATACCATAACGGATTCGCAACCGTGATTTTGCAAATAGCACGTTTGGCGTGGCTGTCTTAAATCTCTCCAATATTGGTGTTGACGATCATTGCCATCCAAATTAAACTTTTTTTTATCACTAAATAAGACGAAAAAAAGTTCAATTAAGACGGCGCTGATGGTCACCACATCTCTTGTTGAGATTTAACACATTTCCGCCAAACGTGCAATTTTCGAAAGCACAGTTTTGAATCCGTTATGGAATAAGATGCATTTGGATCATGAAGAAGGGTTTGAATATGATATGTTTCCAATAAAAATAGTGCAAAAATATATTTTTACTTGTTGGAGCCATTTAATAGACTTTGCTACCGAACTGTATGGAGATAATTGGACATTCTCACAAGATAACGCTCAAATCCATATCACTCGTTTGACAAAAAACTTCTTATATGCGCACAACATACCAGTATTGAAGAGGTCAGCCATTAGTCCCGACCTGCACCCAATTAAATTCCTCTTTAGGACCTTTTGTGCCAAGGTCATTTCAAAGTCAAAGCCGTACAAGGCCATTAAAGGACTTTAACTTTAAATACTGACAAAACGGGGGACAAGGGGTATTGGTACATTAAAAACCTTGGCGGGTTTTATGCCTCCTAGGCTTAAAAAAGCTTAAATACACAAGGCGAACACAAATTTTCACAAAATACTTAATTACATTGCAAATCAAAAAGAATATATAGGAATTTTCTTCTATGCACATATAATTATTTTCTATAGAAAATACATGAAGTATTTCCTTTTTCGTTATTTTCAGTTTTAAAAAATAAGGTATAAAATTAAAATGTTTATGATTTTAATGCTTATATATAAACATAATAAAATATTAACCAAACATAAAAAAATAATTTATTTTCTTTCCTATAACTCAATATAAAAAAATGCACATATAATTATTTGTCTTAGGTAGGTCTAAACATGAACCGATTTTTTTCTAATTCCAATATGCATCGTCCTTAATCAAAAGAAGCTTACATTTGGATTTTCAGATTAATCTAATAAAAATGTTGACCTATATCGTGCCTACAAGGTTTACATAGACCGAAGGACGGACATCCGAAAATCGAGTCAAAAAGTTGTTCTAAGTTGATCGGTGTACTAATATACAAATCGAAGAT
The DNA here is from genome assembly GCA_963921195.1 of Pegoplata infirma. Classification (NCBI taxonomy): domain Eukaryota; kingdom Metazoa; phylum Arthropoda; class Insecta; order Diptera; family Anthomyiidae; genus Pegoplata; species Pegoplata infirma. The sequence goes on from OY992540.1 coordinate 113,135,686, forward strand.
GGAAGGAACTTGGGACAAGTCGTATAAGCAGAATTTTATGGCCACGCTATGATTTAGGAAGAACTAAATTCTTACTTACACTTACGAGAATAGAATGTCGTATGTTGACAGGTTTAATAACGGGACACTGTCTTGTCGGAAAACATGCCAAGAACATGAATCTTATTACGGACGCAAGCTGTAAAAGGTGCGAGACACCAGACGTCGAAGAGACCATTGAACACATCCTGTGTCACTGCCCGGCTTTGGCACGAACTCGACTATCAATTATAGGAAGTTCACAGTTCGAGACTTTGGAGGAAATTACGAGGATAGACCTGAAGAGCTTGAAACAATTCGCAATGAAGGTCAATGTATTTAGTTTACATCGATAAGCGGAAAAAGTTTTGTGGTACCGCTATGGACCAATTGGTCTATGCGGGGTGCCCATCTGGCACCGCCACCCTAACCTAACCTATCGGTATACTTGAAGGTAGGGTAGCTACAAATATCAGCACAAAGTCATTATACCCTGTTCTACAGAGTGGTGTAGGATATAAAATAGCAAGTGTCATAACCCCTTAAGAAAGCTTTTTTTGAGTAGGACTTGGGGATTACAGCCCCGTAAACTGCAGTTTAGCCTAATTTTCTACAATTCACACAGATCTCATTGCATTACAAACCTGTTCTCCATACTGAGCATGCCATCTAGCATATTCCTCCTGGTACTTTTGCCATTGCTGCCAATGTTGTTGTAGTGCATATTGTTGTTCAGGTGTCATTGCAGCATATTGGGCTGCTGTATATTGAGAATATGGATTAGCGCCACCAACCGATGGTGCTGCCGCAGCAACGGGAGTTGCCGGCAGTGGTGCGGCTGGCAGAGGTGCTGCTGCCACTGCAGATGGTGCCGCTATACCAGGTAATACGGGCCCAATCATGGCCGGAGCTGGTGCAGTTGGCTGTGGTGGCGGTGCTACTGCTGCCGGCTCCTGTGGCGGCGGTGGTGGTGCTGTTGTAGGCAATGGTGGCGCCCCTGCATATTGGGACCACTGATTCCACATATTGATATTTTCAGACAAAAGAAGACTGTCTCAAAATTTTCTGTATACGAGAAAAAAATCTGCGTAATTTTTTTTCACAATTTGTTTTTATTTAACTTTTTTATGTTAATTTATAGTTAAAACTGTTGAAACTTGTTGTTTTTAATACTTTTTATGCAATATTTCTATTGTTTAATCGGCATAAAATAATTAATTTTGCAGAAGAAAAAATTTTGTCGCCATTTTAAGTTGAAAGAAAAACTAGAGATGGCAAAAAGGACGATAACACGGATAAAAAGGCTTGTTTTTAAGAACAAACGTGGTAACACAATGAAACAGCAAGCAGCAGACAGCAAATATAAAAAGTACTATTTTGAAGTTCAATTATATTTTAAAGCGGTAAGCTGCCCATTCACTTGCAATATTATTGTTCAACTTTTCAAATTGTACAATAATATCGCTTGTGTGTATGTAATATTTACGGTTGTGCAATATATTGGAGAATATCAAAACACTTTTGATATTTATTGTACAAACAAGAATACTGCAATATATTTTATCAGTGTGTTGTCTATATTGTACAACTTTTATTATGTTATGTTTATGTTTATATCTTGTACAATATATTGGGTTTAAGTATTGAGCAATTTTATTTGCTGTGTAGGGTAAAACGACAATAATATTGTAAAATAATTTTTTTTAAGTTGAGCAATTTTATTGCAAGTGAATGGGCAGCTGTATACTTTGTATTGCCGATTGGTGTAAGCCAAGCCTAAAAACTTTTATTTTTAATTTTTGCTGTCTGCTGCTGCATTGTGGGGAAGCACTTTGAGAACAAAACAAATTTATCAAATCAGAACGTGCAGCCGCTTATCGATTACTCGGTATCAATCACAGTACACGCAAAAAAAAATCTGTGTCGGAGTGAGCAAAAATCTGGCATAATTTTACCAAAAATATGCTAAAACTACAACCGACGAAGTAGTTTTCGTAATTCAGCCAAAACACTTATGTAAAAAATTTTGAAGAAAATGCTAATGCTATTTAAGCAAAAACTTGGTAAAATATACCAAAAGAAATATGGTGAAATATACCAAAATTACACTCATAGAAATATCTTAGTAGAAAAATTGGTAAACCCATTGTAGATCAAGTTTTACAGAATATTGCCGTATTCAACAAAAATTAATGTTGATATCGTTGAATAATCAGTAATGTTGAATCAACTTTTTACAACGCTTATACAGAATTCAATACACTCAACCAAAAATCATTGTATTCCCAAAGAAAATCGTTGTAAATTCAACAGAAATCATTGTTGATTTTGAACCTACAAATATTTATGTTGATTTCAATAAAAATTGTTGTCGTTTTTGTAAAAGTTGATCAACTCGTTCTTTTGTAAATCAACTCGTATTTTTTGTAAACTCAACTCATATTTTTGTTGATATAAGAAATTTTATTAATTAAAAAAAGCTTGTTGTTATTTGTTAATATTCTTTTATTAAGTAAAAATCACAATTTTTTTTAGAATTATCACCGGCTTTTTAAGCTGCACGAGATTTTCACACACACTTCGTTTATTTATGTTATGCACTCGTAAGCCATTCTCCAGTTTTCTAATGACACCAAATCAAAAACCTTAAAAAAAAAAACAAAAAAAAAAATTATAATATAGTATGAATACATAAAGTAACCAATGTATTTTATTACTTACCAAATATTTACAGATCAGAATCTGATCATCAGATCCTATTTTTATTTATTTTTATAATATTAAATATTTTTATAAGAAACAAGCACATAAAATAATTTTATAAGAGACAAACAAATTTCACATTGCAATGCATTGCTACACTCAACCAAAAATCATTGTATTCCCAAAGAAAATCGTTGTAAATTCAACAGAAATCATTGTTCATTTTGACCCTACAAATATTTATGTTGATTTCAATAAAAATTGTTGTCAGTTTTTGTAAAAGTTGATCAACTCGTTTTTTTGTTAATCAACTCGTATTTTATGTAAATTCAACTCATATTTTTGTTAATATAAGAAATTTTATTATTAAAAAAAAGCTTGTTGTTATTTGTTAATATTCTTTTATTAAAGGCGTGTTTTTTTCGAGTTTTTTATATATAACTATAACTACTAGTAAAAAAACCGTATCACTACACGCAAAAAAAAAATCTGTGTAAGATTGAGCAATCCTACTTGGTAAAACTTTTTTCATACCAAAAAAAAATTTTTACCAAATTTTTGCTAATATTATGCTTGTCGATGTTAAAGTAACATAATTCATTTTTTATGTAAAATAACCAAGTAGCTTGCTCAATAACGCAAATTACCTGCACAAAAATTTATCGAAAGAAAACAACAACAAAACAAAACAAATACAGACCGCCATTTTCATTTTGTATTTTTGTGTGCGTGCGTTGTTCGTTTATTTTTTGTGTTATAAAAACGTAAAAAGGAAATTGATATATAAAATAAAAATAAATTAATACATAAATAAAAATAAATAATTAGTTTTCTAAAAGATAAATAAATATAAGATAAAAGAATGTTAAAGTTAATTTTGCTTTCATCACTTAAAACACCATTCAATAAGAAAAACCAATGGAGTCCCAGACGTATGTTTCGATGAATAACAAATGGAATGATAAAGTGAGTTTACCCGCATTCCGAAGACACCAATAAGGTTTAATAGATTTTTAGTTAAAAATTAGTGTTTGGTAATAATTTTATATTTTTACAGGGTACTGCTAAATAAATTTTTGAAGCTATGGAGAATCCTTCACTACAATAAAGAGCGTGGACACCAATCCTGCCTTTAGTTATAAAATTAAAACCTAAAAACCCAAAGCCAAGGGAGTCCATACCTGTTTTGATGAGTTACAAATGGAATGACAAAGTAAGTGTTTCTCCTTACCAAGAGACCAATGGGGTTAACCAATTTTTTAAATTAAAAATTTATGTTTTGTAATAATTTTCTATTTTTACAGGATGCTTTTAAATAAATTCGTGAAGCTATAGCGGATCCTTTACTTCAAGAAGAAGCGTAGGCAGCAGTCACTCGAGAAAATTGTACAAAAAGGGTCAGTTGGTCGGTGGTAAATTAAATCCTACACAACATTTATTATATTAATATGGATTTATTCTGTGAAAATTTTAAATTAAATAAATATACAAATTTTTACAAAAATTTATTGAAAATTTATTTTAGCATAAATGTGGTAATTTTTAGCATTATTTTTAGTCAGCTTTTCAAATAGTTTTGGTATATTTCACCATATTTCTTTTGGTATATTTTACCAAGTTTTTGCTTAAATAGCATTAGCATTTTCTTCAAAATTTTTTACATAAGTGTTTTGGCTAAATTACGAAAACTACTTCGTCGGTTGTAGTTTTAGCATATTTTTGGTAAAATTATGCCAGATTTTTGCTCACTCAGACACAAGTTTTTTTTTGCGTGTACTTATCATAAAAATTATGGCAACACTTTTAATTTCTAAAATGTACTTGGTATCACTTTATTTTAATGTATAAATATTTCTTTTTATTGAATTTATAGAATTAATAAAATTATTATATTAGTTTTCTATTTTTTTTGTTAAGAATTTAAAATAATCAAACTTATTTTTGGAATTTTATTTATTTATTTTTTTGACTTTTCGACATAAAGAACAGTGTTGGTAATTGACAAAAACGAAAATTTCAAGATTTGGCACCACTTTTTTTAAATACTTAACTTTTTAGAATATATAAATATCCCTACTTACCAAGTGTATATCTACTTAAATTTGTATGGAAAGTTTTTAACAAACTCGAAAAAAACACGCCTTAAGTATAAATCACAATATTTTTTTTTATTTTCGGCTTTTTAAGCTGCAATATTTGAAGATTTTCACAAAGATTTTCACACAAACTTCGTTTATTCATGTTATGCACTCATTAGACATTCTCTAGTTATCTGATGATACCAAAACAAAATCCTAAAAAAAAACAAAAAACGTTTTAATATAGTATGAATACATAAAGTAATCAATGTATTTTATTACTTACCAAATAGTCACAGATCAGATCTTATTTTTATTTATTTTTATAATATTAAATAATTTTATAAGAGACAAAACACATTTCACATTGCTACCAACTCACTCGTTCACTCGTTATAATAAAAAAAACGAACGAACAGGGTTGTTTTTTCTTTTTTGTTTTATCTATTGAATTCTGTATACGCCATTGTAACAGTTGAATCAAGTATACTGATTATTTAACGATATCAACATTAATTTTTGTTGAATACGGCATTATTCTGTAAAACTTGATCTACAATGGGTTTACTAATTTTTCTACTAAGATATTTCTATGAGTGTACCAACTTGATAATACAAAAAGGAACGAACAGGGTTGTTTTTTCTTTTTTGGTTTTATCTACACTCATAGAAATATCTTAGTAGAAAAATTAGTAAACCCATTGTAGAACAAGTTTTACAGAATAATGCCGTATTCAACAAAAATTAATGTTGATATCGTTGAATAATCAGTATACTTGTTTCAGCTATTACACTGGCGTCTACAGAATTCAATAGATAAAACAAAAAAGAAAAAACAACCCTGTTCGTTCGTTTTTTTTTATTATAACGAGTGAACGAGTGAGTTGGTAGCAATGTGAAATGTCTCTTATAAAATTATTTAATGTGTTTGTTTCTTATAAAATTATTTAATATTAGAAAAATAAATAAAAATAGGATCTGATCTGTAAATATTTGGTAAGTAATAAATTACATTGATAACTTTATGTATTCATACTATATTAAAGCCGCTATGACACTACATTTTTTTTGTATTGATGAAATTTAAGTGAACAGTGCAAATATATCACCATAGGAAATCTGAACAAGTGTGAAGAGTAAAAGAATACTAATAAAAAATAGTAAACGTCAAATTTTATTCTTGTGTTATCGATAAATTTGGTTATCAAATGACTGAATGTCAAAAAAAAATGTAAAAATTTTACATATTTTTTTGACATTTATGCACCGAAAAAATTTCACAGTTGGCCAGTTACGAAATTCCCCAGTTAATTCTACATTTTTTTAAAATAACTGAAATAGCCATCAGTAACTATGATTTCGGTTAATAACAACAGTATTTAGTTACCCTGTATTTCAAATTCTTTTTAAATTGTCAAAAATAAAAAAAAAAAAAACAAAAATATTCAAATAAAAAATATTGTGTGGCTTAAAATCAAATTGTGAATTTTTTGGTCCATGGTAAGAATGAATAATGTTAAAAGATTATAAATTATAATAAAATATATTTTCTTTTTTTAAAGGTAATGGATGCGAAAATCCAGCCAAAAGCTGATTTACAGATGCTGAAAAGTTAAATATACATTAAAAAAATGGGATTAAAAAATTATAAACTTTGTTTTAAATGTACACTCAACCAAAAATCATTGTATTCCCAAAGAAAATCGCTGTAAATTCAACAGAAATCATTGTTGATTTTGACCCTATAGGCCATTTACATATGCCTCGAAATCCAAAAAAAATGGGATTTCAATAAAAATCCAAGTAAATCCAATTACTTTTTTGGATTTCAAATGTCAAATCCCATACAAAAAAAAACTTGGATTTTGTGAAAATCGTAAAATCGCAATTTAAAATCCAAAAAATTTCTACTACTTAATTGTACAACTATGGGTTTTCCCAAAATAATCATCCCTAATGCTTTTTTTACAACGCTGCACACGATTTTTTATCAGCTGTTGTTGTTTTTTATAAAGTAAAAAAACAATTAAAATTTATTTTTTTAAAACTATTAAAAGATTAATAAAAACAATGTTTAACAATGTTTCATTTAAAATTTACCATTGTAAATGGTAAACGCACAATTTAGTTGAACAATTTGGTCTTCCTAACAAAGAAAAACACTCAATGGTGGCTGCCCCAAACTTGGCAAAAATGTTAATTTTCTTGCATTTAAAGAAGCAGCTCTACATAAAAACACAATTTTTGATATTGTGGTCCCAACATATACTAGTGGGATTGAAAATATTGGCTCCGGCAAAGAAAAATCATTGTTTTTAGAAATATTTATAAAATTGGGTAATTTTCCAACTAACAACCCTGTACACAAATCAAAAGAAAATACAGAGTTAGTACAAACAAAATCCCGCTAAATGTCAAAAAAGCATATGTAAACGGTATGGATTTTAATTGGATTTGAAATCCAAATTTATGTGGATTTCGGGGCATATGTAAATAGCATATACAAATATTTATGTTGATTTCAATAAAAATTATTGTCAGTTTTTGTAAAAGTTGATCAACTCGTTTTTTTGTAAATCAACACTAATTTTTTGTAAATTCAACTCATATTTTTGTTAATATAAGAAATTTTATTAATAAAAAAAAAACTTATTGTTATTTGTTAATATTCTTTTATTAAGCATAAATCACAATATTTTTGTATTATCGTCGGCTTTTTAAGCAATATTTGAAGATTTTCACAAAGACTTTCACACACACTTCGTTTATTCATGTTATGCACTCATAAGCCATTCTCCAGTTTTCTGATGATACCAAACAAAATCCTTTAAGAAAACAAAAAAGTTTTAATATAGTATGAATACATAAAGTAATCAATGTATTTTTTTACTTACCAAATATTTACAAATCAGATCCTATTTTTATTTATTTTTATAATATTAAATATTTTTATAAAAAACAAACACATCAAATAATTTTATAAGATACAGATAAACACGTTTCTCATTGATACCAACTCACTCGTCACTCGTTAACAATAAAAAAAAAAATAACGAACAGGGTTGTTTTTTCTATTTTGATTTATCTATTGAATTCTGTAGATACATTGTAAATCGTTAATTTAACTATACTGATTATTCAACGATATCAACATTAATTTTTGTTGAATACGGCATTATTCTGTAAAACTTGATCTACAATGGGTTTACTAATTTTTCTACTAAGATATTTCTATGAGTGTATGAATAAAATTTTTAACAAAAAATAATGATATGGAGGTTCTTTATTGCAGAAAAAAATGATTTAGAATAAAATTTCGGTTCTACACAACCAACCCCTATATCAATTCTGTTATTTTTAACTAAGTAGAAATAATTTTTCAAAATAACTGGGAAAATCGTTACCATTACCTGTCGCAATAATTGAATTTGTATTTTTTAAAAAAATTAGTTGCTATCAACTTATTTGAATAACTGCGACTTAGTTATGTGTATTTTAACTGGGTTTCAGTTAAATTTTTAGTAGCCAGTAACTGGGAAATTTTTTGGGTGTGCATTAATGATATTAAGTGTTGCCAACTTTTCTGTTTTTCATTAAATGAAGCGATTTTTTGTTTGTTTTTGGCGGTTATTTGAATTTATACAGCGGGTTTTTATTAAAAAGAAAGTAATCACCACTATTTGTTTGTTTATTTTATGTTTCTTTTTCATTTCTTCTTTTGCTGTTTCATTCTTTCAATTAATAAAAAATAAAATACAAAAAAAAATCTAGTGTCATAGGAGCTTAAAACGTTTTTTGTTTTTTTTTTTAGGATTTTGTTTTGATATCATCAGATAATTAGAGAATGACTAATGGGTGCACAACATGAATAAACGAAGTGTGTGTGAAAATCTTTGTGAAAATCTTCAAATATTGCAGCTTAAAAAGCCGGAAATAAAAAAAAATATTGTGATTTATACTTAATAAAAGAATATTTACAAATAACAACAAGCTTTTTTTTTTAATAATAAAATTTCTTATATTAACAAAAATATGAGTTGAATTTACATAAAATACGAGTTGATTAACAAAAAAAACGAGTTGATCAACTTTTACAAAAACTGACAACAATTTTTATTGAAATCAACATAAATATTTGTAGGGCCAAAATCAACAATGATTTCTGTTGAATTTACAACGATTTTCTTTGGGAATACAATGATTTTTGGTTGAGTGTATGCTTAAAAGAAAAAGTGTATAGGTACCTACAGACGACGCAATATTATGTACAATATTCAATTATATTGAAGGTGTGTGGGTAATATTGACGATTGTACAATGGTCAATCTTACCCACACACCATCAATATAATTGAATATTGTACATAATATTGCGTCGTCTGTACACTCAACCAAAAATCATTGTATTTCCAAAGAAAATCGTAGTAAATTCAACAGAAATCATTGTTGATTTTGACCCTACAAATATTTATGTTGATTTCAACATTAATAGTTGTCAGTTTTTGTAAAAGCTGATTAACTCGTATTTTTGTTGGTTCTATTCGTATTTTTGTTAATCATAATCGTTTTGTTTTGTATATTCATGCAATTTTATTTATTAAAATGAAATTCTTATTTGTGTTGTAAATGTTATTTTATTTAATTCAATATTTTCACAATATTTTTTCGTGGTTTTCATTAACTCATTATTTTCACATAAACTTATTTTGTTTTTAGATGATATTTTTTTGTTTCCTTGGACTGTGATGTATTTCGCTGTTGTTTTGCTGTCGGCAATCATTTTACGTGATTAGCTTCTAGAGTTTTTAGAAATATCACAAATTGCTAAAAAAAAATAAAAAATTTCTTTATTAATGAATTAAATAACAAATACATTTAATTACTCACCAAATATTTTCTAATAAAAGATTTTTTTTGAGAAACATCCCTTCTGTACAAGACAACAAAAAATTTACAAATGGTGATCAGCAAAAACAGTGTTGCACATTTCATATACTTATATTTTATACAATTTTTTCCAACTATGTATTTTTCAACTATTGAATTTTGTAATATCAACATTGATTTTTGTTAAATTCTGTAAAACTTGATCTACAATGGGTTTACTAATTTTTCTACTAAGATATTTTTATGAGTGTATGTACCTTATGTTTGGTTAATTTATGCCAGATTTTTGCTCACTCCGACACACTTTTTTTGCGTGTTTTTTTGTTATTCGATTATTTTTTCTGCTATCATCTTTATCTCTATATCGAATAACTATCATCACCAAAATATCGGTTAGAATTGTTGGAACTTATTATTTGTGGATTTCAATTTATTCTTACAATCCACAAACAAATACATGTGCTCCTAAATGAAAAAAAACTCCTAAATAAACAAAACATGGCCAGGAAAAGAAAAATCCCAGTACGTAAACATCATGGTGTACGTGATCCTCTCAAACAGTTGGAAGCCAAAGAGAAAAAGTAAGCAAACTCAAAATTTACAACTATTCATGTTAGATACAACTAATTGTATTTTAATTCAGACTTAGAAATGTTGTCGATAGTCCGCCTGAAAAAGATGACCAAAAAATGTCCTATAAATTTGTACAATTTAAAAAACTAGCCGATGAAGCCAAAACTGGCAAAAAAATTAAACGTATACGTAGTGGCGTAGAAGATAAACCCAAAGAGATGGCTACTAAAAAAAAGAAAGACTCCGTCAAAGATGGAGGCAACAAGTTTAAGAGCATTAAACAACTGCCCGGCGAAGAAGATACTGACTATATGAGAAGAGTCAATCGTATAACAACAGCCAGTCTTAAAGAGGCTCAATATGAAGCAAAATATGGTGTTAAAGTTGTAAGAGATGCCAAAACGGGAGAAATTTCAATAAAGAAGAAACCCCTTAATGAAATTGATGAACTATTAAAACAAAAGCAAAGGGCCACAAGAGGCGGTAAGGTCATGAAAAAGAAATTGGAAAAGGATGTCAAGCCGTTAGATCCTAAAGTAGCTAAACAATTGATAAAACAGGCAATACGAGAAGACGAAGAAGAAAAGTTACAAGAAAAATTAAAGGAAATTGTAGAGTATCGAAGAGATGAGGTGAAATTTGGAGAAATTGTACACGCCCCTCCCGCGATATTGGCATTACCAAGAAAGGCACAAAAAAATGAAACAGTTGCAAGGGTAAGTAAAAGAGCGTCGTGAGAATAATGAACCCAAATCTGGTATTAGATTTAATCTATCACAAAGGATTCTTGAGACATTTTCGATTATCTAAATATTCATCTTAAAAATTCTTTTGGAATCTTTGAGATATCTTTATTATTCTCTGAGATACCTCTATTCTATTTAAAGATGACTTTATTCCTCTCCCGCTTTTTTCAATGGAAACCCAGTTTCAATTGTAAACTTTAAACGCGTTTTCTGCAAAATCAAATAATTTGAGTTATGACACTATACAAGTAAATGAGCAATATGTAATTGATGTATGATCGGCTTTTAAGACATTTTGTGGCAAGCACGACGAACTTTAAACCAAAAGAGCTAGGCCCCCGAACAAAGCCCGAATGTATGACCAAAGGCTGGTTAAATTCGTAAATGAGCGACAGAATGAAAAAAACCCCATGAAAATGTAAACTAACCTCTAAAAAACGTTATTTTTCAGTTTTTTTTTTTAATTATTGTTTAACAAATGACCTTTGACAATCCCCAGTAAAATTTGATGCTTAAAATGTTTGTAAACCATTAAAAATTAAAAAAAAAAAAGTTGTAGAACAAATTTAACATTTAACACGCCTTAGGCTGGATAATTCAATGCTCGGTTATAAAATAACTCTCCGTTAAATTTAACTTTTTCATTCAAATTTTGACATAAGGCTCCGTTAAATCGGCAGTTAGCAGCTAACTTTTCATTGAGTAATCCGCCCTTAATCGTGTTTTAAGAGGATAATAAAAAAAGGTCCAAATTGACCCTTACAAATGGGAGATAAAGGGTTAAAATTTTCTAAGAAAAGAACCGCCATCAAATTTCACTGCAGACGCCTATTGTCGAAATTTAGCTCAGAAGCAGATTTATAAGATTTTTTCGACTTATTTCACGCTACTCTGATGAAAAACAATTTAAAATTATGTGATAATTTACTATTTTCCTTTTTTTAGCATTTAACACTTTTCACACGAACTTTTGATCTTCGACAACCCATAGTGAAATTTGATGCAAAAAATTTTTGTAGAACATTTGAACCCTTTAAACGCACGTTTTATAGGTGTTCTATGAGGATATTTGAAAAAAAAGGACCGAAATGACCCCTTAAAATGGGAGATAGAGGGTTAATATATTCCAATTGTAAGAAAAGAACCGCCATCAAATTCTACTAAAGACAAGTCTTAACATTATTTACCTCAGAATTAAATTTAATACTTGTTCAAAACGCTTTTGCAAAAAATTGAAAAACTTCAGTGGGCCATAAAAAAAGAACTCGAGCTAAGTTTTCAAAACAATTCGGTGGTTTTGGTCTTCTATTGGTATATTCATTTTTTTTGGTCCTGTTCAAGATAAACTCGAAGACCCTAAATTTGATGCACAGTGTTATATTACAAAAAAAATAATGTAGATAGCTCAATTTTTTATTGGAAAAAAATCATTGTTTCACATAGCTCATGCTATTTTTGCAAAAAATAGTCTAAAAATATTTTTTTTTTCTGAAATTAATACCATTGATGACGCCTTATGCGAGGGAACATTTTGCCATCAAAAACTCAATTTCTTAAAATAAGCAGATAGCTCAAATTGAATATAGTTTAACGATATACAAAAAAAAATCGAATTAAACGTTGTTAAAAGTCGAAAAACGTCGAAAGTCGACTTTTTAAAAAGTCGAAAAGTCGACTTTTTAAAAGTTAAAAAGTCGACTTTTTGTTGCGACTATATAACCCTATTTTAAATACGGACAATTTTAAAATACATTTAAAAAATTTTAAAATCCAATTGGAAATGGTGTGGTAGAATAAAAATTTGCCCAGTCAAAAGTTAAAGAAAAAATATCACTCTATAGTCCAGAGCTTCTCACTAACTATTGCTGTGCGACCCCTTTTCAATATTTCAAAATTTTCGCGACCCCCCAACATAAAGAAAAAAAAATATTAACGTAAACTTTGCCCTCAGTTCTTCTAATAACCTGAAGTAATAGACAAATTTGCCAACCAAATTTAGAAGCAGCATTGAAAGATTCAGATTCCAGAATCATACCGAAAATTTCACGTAAAAAACTTCTAAAAAATAAAAAAAATACAATTATTGTGAACTTGACCTCAATTTCCACAAAAATTTTGAAACCAAGTCCCGAACTATGGCATTTTATATCGAAATTTACTATCGGCATCCATTTTTTATTTCCGAAATAAATGAAAAATACCAGTTTAACCTAATCAGAACTGAATAAATGTTTACCAAGAAAGCATTTAAAGTCCATTTTGGAGTAATGATTGTCCTTTTTCAAAATTGTATACCAATGTTTGGTATTGATCGAAATTTTTTTCGATCACGAATCTAGATCCGTTATTCGGATCCAGATATGAAATCAGCATTAAAAATAAATCGAAAAAAGTGGTCAGATCCCAGACGCATCCAAAAATATCACAAACAAAGCTCTTAAAAATGCACAAGAATACGTTTTTGTGAACTGTGCCTTTAATTTTCTCAAAAACCTAAGTGTCTCTTCACAATATAGCAGACAGCAAATTTTTTTATTGGTCAACAACAAAATACATGTAGAAATTTTTCTGTCTGCTGCTTGCTGCTGTATTGTGAAGAGACACTAACGTAGTAGAAAAATTTGAAACTCAGATTCGGAATCAGTATTGAAAAGTTAATTGATAACGGACTGCCAGATCCCAGACTCAGCCAAAAAACTTCACAAATCCCGGGAAATTAACAACTGCTCAGTGATTACAGAGGGACCTTAAGTGATGGAAATTAAAAAAATTCTTAAATAAAAGTATTTGTATATTTTTATAGCACAACAATAAAAAAATGTAATTTAAATTTACCAAAGTTTAACGTTTTACCAATATTGTTCGCGACCCCCCTGAAACTCTTCCGCGACCCTCTAGGGGGTCGCGACCCACCGTTTGAGAACCATTGCTATAGTCCCATGATTTCTATAAATGTTTAAAGAATATTATTAAACTATTAAACTACTTTTTAAATTCCTTTACAGCCTGGCAAGAAAAACAACTTGTTACTACAAAATCTATTAAAACCGCAGGAAGGTGAGATCACAGACACCAGTAATTCCAAATCTACCGCACAAACAAGTAAAAAGCCCAAATCATCTTCTGGAATTACTAAAACGCAACTGAAAGGAAAACGAAAAGACCTACCAGAAGCAACACGAAATATGTTGGAAAATGAAAGACTAAAACTTGTAAGTCTCTATCGAGATTTAAAGAAGTCCAAAGGTATACAATCTGATAAATGATAGAAGTTGATTAACAAATGATTTAGGAGTAGTTATTATTTTTTCGAGTAATTTTTATTTTGTAGAACTATTTAAAATAACAAAAAACTAAAATAAAGTTCAAAAATAATAAATCTGTTTTTTAATGGTTAACGAAAATATAAACTAGAGTTTAGGAAATAGAATTCCACAGGCAAACAACTTTTCTAAGATGACCACAAGAAATGTTGTTGCTACTTTTGTTATAGCAAGAAATTGTACTGGTAAATGAAGATTTTCTTCTGGATATCTCAAAAATTACATGCCTCCTGATTGTTTTTGTAATAACTGTGCAAAACGTTGTGTTATCAGCAGGGAGGTGTCAATAAAACGATCCACGCAATTTGACAAACACGATTCAGTAGCACTATCTAATTTGGAACCGGGTTTACCTATACACTTATCCCAGCAAATTTCATTAAATTCATGAATCTATAAATGAAAAAAAATAAAATTAATTAATATGCGGCAATTGTGTAAAACATGATGAAACCAATTTTTATTGCAATCTTACCTGAGCATTAACTTGTGCCTTTTGTTTTTCTATCATTAAGAATTCTTGCAATTCTTTGTCAGCCGAGGATGAAGCTATGTTATCAAAGTCCGACATTTTGGTTTATTTTTTTTTTAAATTTAATAGGTTTTTAAAAAATTTAATTAAATATTAAGCAAAATCTAAATTTTGCTTTTATATAACCTCAAATATTGAACAAGAATGAAACATCTGAGTTTGACAACCTTAAAAAATTTATAATTTAAAGTTATCGATAACATTAAGAAAACGAGTCTCGATTAAATACAACAAATCAAAATAAAGTTGTATCACCTCTAACTTAAGATATGTAAACAAAAAATAAATTTGCAAGTTTTCTAAAATATTACAAAAAAATATAATTATATCTCTAAAAAAATGTGCTCGGAAGTATCTTCCACCGTAGATTCCTGTCTAAAAGACAGTGACGACTTTTTTCCCTCAGCCGAAGAACTCGAATCTTATTACAATTTACTAGAAAATGGCACAATATTGGATTTAGAATGGCAATGTCCTGGACGGCGGCCTCCCTCTCCTGATTGTTCGAGTAGTAGCAACAAGGAACAATCTAATTCTACCGATACCATTGAAACTCAAGAGTAAGATAAAATATTAAGATTTTAATAGGAATAACAAATTATTTCTTTATTTTACAGACCTCTTAAATCAAACGATTTTGATTTTAGCGATGATGTAGCCCAGCCACAAATGCGGGTACGCAGTCAAAATTCAACTCCAAAATCAATTAAAAAGAAAACGGCAAATTTCGCCGGTGTTATGGAAGCATTAAAGAAGAAAAATGCTGAGGGCTCCAATTAAATTAAGTTACTACATAATTAAGATATATTAATAGTTTAAGAAATAATATGCCTTTCAGTTGAAATTTTATATTTCCATTTATGTATTACAAAATCGAGGTTGGTTCCTTTTAAAAATATGGGAATATAAACCGATAGCGGTTTTCATTAGAACGGCAATTTTGTACAAATATTTTTATATCAATTTTATTTAAGAAACCTGATTGCATTTTATGGTTTAACTAGTTGATAGAGCAAAAGTAAAAATATCTCGCAAATTCCAGAAAACCCTTGCCGAAATTTACTTATTTGCTTATAACTTTTGAACCACTGGACCGATTTCGCTGGATTGCAATACCAACCTGACCAGGTAAATGCCCAACATATATGCCAAACTTCAGGAGCCTCCGTAGTCTTTCAAAAGTTAGAGTGTTTTCAACAGACAGACGGACGGACATCGCTAGATCGACTTAAAATCGATCGAGGATCATGAATATATATACTTTATGGGATCCTAGATCAATATTTCGAGGTGTTACAAACGGAATGACAAACTTATATGTATATACCCTCTATCACTAGAGTGGAGGGTATAAAAAGCAAATGCATTTTATGGATGGAGCAAAAATAACAAAAATTAAGAATCATTTGGATAAATTTTAAAAAATCATTTTTTTTTAATTTTAGAGTTTTATTCTAGTTTGAGGCCCACATATTTTATTTATGATATTCTCATAATGGATTAATTACACTGTGCTACAAAAAACACAAAATCAAATATACTTTTAAAATGAGGTAGTTAAGGTTGTAGGTCTCATTGAAAAGATCACAAAAATGCCCATCAAACTTGCCAGACACCCTCAAATTTTGAAGTTATTGTCAAAAAACGATTTTTTGGGACTTTTCTCACTAAACCACGTGTAACTTAAGCATTTTTCAACCGATTTTCAATTTTTCAACTGTTTTAGATAGAAGAAGGATAGGGCTTTTCATGTGTGTGAATTGTTCTATACATATAAAAAAGATATGTATTGATTTTTTCAACAATATCTATTTTTTTGTTATTTTTTGAAAATTTTTTGAGTTTGTCGATTTTTTTCTGTTATAGTTCGTTTAACAACATTTATATTTATAAACGTATTCTTAAAGAAAATTTAATTTTGAACACGATGAGCTTTATGCTGAAAAAATCGGATAACAATTGACAGAGTTGTGATAATTTTTCTAAAAAAGAAAATTAAGATTTTGCTTGAAATTGCCTTTCGGATAACCCAGGCAAAAAAAAAAATACAAAAATAAACGAACATACTAAGAGGTCGCGTATCATTATTTTAAAGGTTTTGGGCCTCCTGAATTCGAATTTGACCTTGAAATCGCGCTATCTTATTAAGTTTTTAATATATCAATTTATGTTAAATATCTCAAAAACCTGACGAGATAGAGCAATTTAAAGGCCAGATTCGGATTCAGAGCGCCAAAAACCTTTAAAAATTTTGTACATGACCTCTTATGATAAAATATTTTTTTTTGCCTGGGATATCTTAACGGCGATTTCCTGCAAAATCTTAATTTTCTCTTTTAGAAAAATTATCACAACTCTGTCAATAGTTATCCGATTTCTTCAGGATAAAGCTTATCGTATTCAGAATCAAATTTTCTTTAAAAATGCGTTTATAAATATAAAGATTGTTAAACGAACTATAGCAGAAAAAAATCGATAAACTCGAAAAATTTTCAAAAAATAACAAAACAATTAGATTTTATAGAAAAAATCAATAAATATCTTTTTTATATGTATAGACCAATTCACACACATGGAAAGCCTAATCTTTCTTCTATCAAAAACAGTTAAAAAATTTAAAATCGGTTGAAAATTTTCTGAATTACAAAAGGTTTAGTGAGAAAAGTCTCAAAAAAACGTTTTTTGACAATAACTCTAA
The DNA here is from genome assembly GCA_963921195.1 of Pegoplata infirma. NCBI lineage: Eukaryota > Metazoa > Arthropoda > Insecta > Diptera > Anthomyiidae > Pegoplata > Pegoplata infirma. The sequence continues at coordinate 113,153,243 of OY992540.1, forward strand.
AATTTGAGGGTGTCTGGCAAGTTTAATGGGCATTTTTGTGATCTACTCAACAAGACCAACAAACTATACTTTGCAGTGTTGCCACTTCTTGGATAATTATCCAAAAAATGGATAATTTAAAATTTTTTGGATACTGTTTGGATAATTACATTTTTGGATAATTTATGGATAATTTTATCATTTACAATTTAAAATTTTACATGGACAAAATATATATTTTTTTTAAAGAAAACAAAAACCGATTTACAAAATAAATTATCTTCAAATACTGTTGCTTCAATTCTTTTTACAAAAGAAGGCGTTGAAAGAAATGGGGGTACAAATTTTGAGCCCACAAAAGAGTAACTCTGTGGAACAAATTCAGGTTAGCAAAAGTTAGGTCGATTCTGAGAGTGAGGGGTGAAAATAGAGGCTAAATTAGAGGACCCGTATCGCGGCGTTTGTTTATATTAGTTCGATTTTTTTTTAATCGACCTTCCAACTTTGCAATCAAATGCCTATTTTCAGCATATTGTTTTTATGGTGTTTTTGGCTATAACTCGTCGACTGACTGATATTTTTTCAATCTGTAAAAGCCAAATTGTTGCTAGAGACCTGTCCAACAATTGGATTGAAAAAAAAACAAAAAAAAACATATAAACAATATGCTGAAAATCGGCATTTGACTGCAAAGTTCAAAGGTCGATTAAAAAAAATCGAACTAATATAAACAAACGCCGCGATACGGGTCTTCTAATTTAGCCTCTATTTTCACCCCTACTCTCAGAATCGACCTAACTTTTGCTAACCTGAATTTGTTCTACAGTGTAATACTATTGTTATAACATATTTTTTATTTTGAACAGTACAAAAGGTATGATTTTTATTTAAAAATAATTTCATGTATTCTTTAAAATTGAATTTAAAATAATATTTGATATTTTTTTTTGTATAATTTTTGGGATTTTGGATAATTTTGGACAAACTAAAAAAAAAAAAAACTTTTGTTTCGTTAAAAAATCGTTTTTGAAATTTTTTTTTGGATAATTTTTGGGATTTTGGATAATTTCGGACAAACTACTGGATAATTTTTTAGTTGACCGGTGGCAACACTGATACTTTGTCACATCAGAAGTATTTTTTCACTGTAGCACAGTGTTATTTATTGCTTTAAGCAAATTACTCCTCTCATAGTATATCTGTACAGATCTGTTCAACCACCACAAAGGGTTCATCAACAGATTTTAGAGAATCATTGATTTCATAAATTTCACAATTTAAATGAGATATACTAGCCCTGTTTTTGCATAACCGTATATAAGTTAACATTTACCGTTTAACCGAAAACCAAGGATGGGTACCAATTCGATAAAAGTATTGGTATTGGTATTGGTTTTTAAAATTATATTAGTATTGGTATAGGTATTGGTTTTCATTTTTTGTTGAATTGGTATAGGTTTCGGTATTGGTTTTGAATTATTTAGGTATTGGGTATTGGTATTGGTTTTAGCCTCGAATTGGTATCGGTTTTTAATAAGTATTGGTATTTATATTATATCGGTTTTGGTATTTGTATGCAAAAGGTTTTGTCGTTAATATTAATTTATTTAACGTACGTCGTCCTTCTGTCCGCCCCACAGTGCACACTGGGGCGTGATGGTAGGTTTTCTGGCCAAAAGTCTCTACAGGTCGTAAATGTTAACCGATCTTTTTGAAATTCAGAAATTAAGCCTATATTAAGGTAATTAATAAGTGCCTTGAAAGTTTTTGAAATCGGACCTACAAGGAAACTATTTCAGGGTGGACACTTTATTTTTAATCAAATTCACAGATGTTATAGATGAATCAAATGAAGAGACACTTGTCTTTTGTTTATGTATTTGAATTAGAGATGGTCTGTGGTCCCGTTATTTGCGTGACTCAAAAAACCACGTGATTAAGGCGTGAGCGATTTTTATTTAAATCACGTGATTATTGAGCGATTTTCATTTAAATTAAGTGACTATATTAGGGTAGGTTAACCTAACGTAACCTAGGGTAATATATAAGTGCCTTGAAACTTTTTAGATTCAGACCTACAAGGAAATTTTTTCAAGGGTGGACACTTCATTTTAATTAAAATTTACAGATGTTATAGATTAAACAAATGAAGAGACACTTGTCTATTGTTTATGTATTTGAATTGGAGATGGTCGCTGATCCCGTGATTTGCGTGACTCAAAAAAGTGATTTTCATTTAAATCACGTGATGTTGAGTTGAAAAATTCTAAGTGAGTGTCTAGAGTTTTTTGCGTGAAGGATTTTTTTTTTTTGAAAAACCCCTTTAAAAAAATAAATAAAAATTTTTTTTTTTTAAAATCATCGTTATCAAAAGTTCTACGCCTTTTTAAAAAACTGTCTGGGCCAGAATTATCCTTTCTATCCCAACTTTCCAAAAAATTTGCCCGCTTGTGTCCGTTTTCAAAAATGGAATTAAAATAAATTTTATAAAAAAATAAAATTTATAAAAAAAATTCGAATTTTTTTTTTTTTTTTTTTGAAAACTCCCTTTTAAAAACTCATCGTTATAGAAAGTTCCACGCCCTTTCAAAAAACTGTTTGACCAGGATTATCCTTTTTATCCATACTTTACAAAAAACTTCCCGCTTGTGCCAGTCAACACAAATTGAAATGCCAAAAATTAAAAAAAAAAAATAAAAAAATTTTTGTGAAAACCCTTTTTTTAAACTCGTCGTAATCAAAAGTACCACACTACTTCAAATCGGTTTTTTGTGTATTCGGGTTTCATTTTATCCAGTATTAATATAGAAATAAATATGTTTGTACTTTTGGAAAAACTTAAAAATTGTTAATTCATAAAATTAATTTATTCAATTATAAAATGCTCATTTTAACAACTTTAGATTTGTTCATCTCCCTTTCTATTAATATTTTAAACGCAGACGAAAAAACGGGAAAAAGGGGCAGGTCAGTCTTAATGGTAGTAAACCAACGAAGATTTTGGCGTCCTAAGTTTTGAATTATGTCGCGGAACCTTTTGGAAAAACTATTCAAAATTGAACAATTTAAAAAAATTTAAATAAAAAAAATCACAAAAAAACAGAATCAAGAACTGTCCATACCCATTTACAAGTTGTACATCCTTTTGTCTTAATAATGTATAAATTTGTTAGCTTTTTTGATAACGGTATATGGAGATTTAAACATAAATATTTTATTTTTGATTGATCATTCCAAGAGAATGGCTGTACCTATTTTTACAAAAATTACAGACAATGTGGCATCAAGTCATACTTAATACAATAGAGCATTCACTTTTTCTAATTTTCTAATTTTTTTTATCAATTGTAAATAGTTTTTTTTAGGCATTTGTGCCTTTTCATTGGCATTAGTACAAATAATGCCAAAAAATTTCATTGGCAATAAATGCTAATTTTTTTTTTTTGGCAGTGGCATTAGTTCCAACTAATGCCAATGAAAATTCAATGCCAATTAAAAATTCCCATGTATGGGTTAAATTGACCATTGTACAATCGTCAATATTACCCACACACGATCAATATAAAAGAAGAAGGAGAAGAAGTGCAAAAATCATAATAAATCTATTTGACAGCATTCATCGCGCGGAGGAAAAATTAAAAAAATCCCTAACATTTTTTTATATATTTATATTTTGGAGGGTATAAAAAATAAAAATGCGTAACAAATTACCTAATTTTTATTGGTCAGTTTTTACTCCATTTATGTCCACTTTTATTTTTATTTTTCGCTTCTTTTTTAAATAATAATGATAAAATTAAAGTTAAAGCCAACTAAATCAAAAGTGGTTTACAAAAATATATATTTTAAGGCGTTTTAATTTTATCTCTTTTGAGAAAAATTCAAAAAAGGAAATTTTATAAAACTATAGGCCTATTCACACCTGAGGTGAAATCTCGTTCGAACGAGATTTCGATCATATGGTCTGTATCATTTTATACACAACCATATGATCGAAATCTCGTTCGAACGAGATTCACCTCAGGTGTGAATTGGGTATAAGATTCAATTTTATTTTTCCTTTTTTGGAAAAAGGTACTTTTTTAGTGAAATTAGCACCGGCAGATCTTAAAAATCTTGTCAAAAAAAAATGTTTAATATTCCGTTATTCCAGAAAAGCCATATAAATTGCGGTGGTAAGGGTAGATATTTTTTAATTGCAGAAAGATGACACTTAACATTTGTAACAAAATATACCTGAAATTCATCCTTTCATACATATTTTTTTAAGTGATTGAAATGGGTTATCGTGCAGGGGCCCCTTTTTCGATTTTAGATCTTTTTGTAATTACACGGGCAAATTTTTTTTCTTATATGGAGTTCACAAGTTGTTTAACAAAACACCAATAACTGAATAAAAACGTAATGGATACAGAACAAATAATTTTTTAAACACGTAGCCCTTAAACTCTCAAAAATAGCAAGTGTGAACCGCACATTATGCATTCTTAAATTCTTTTACAATATGACTGTGCCTCTAATAAAACAAACAAAATTTTTTTTCTGGATTCTGGTGTTGTGACATATAATTTTGTAACGACTGCTTGGTTAAAATTTTGGGATTTCCAAAAAAGGACATTAGTATTTTTTTTACAACGCAAAGAACAGTGCAGTGACATTCAATATATGTGCATCACATATTAATAATGTTTGCAAAAGAAAAAAATTCATTACAGAAAAGGTCTAAATTTTTTAAGATATACTTTTATTAGGGGTCATAAAAATCACGTAACGTGACAAAAATATTTGTTTTATGTTTTTATGGCTTTTAAAATTCAAGTAGCTAAATCCGTTTTGTTATATGACTTTGCATGCAAACGATTACTGATCGATGTAACATCTTTTGTAAACATCTGTAGCAATTCGTTAGTCAGGTAAAATCTAGTAATGTGATGGAAAGAAAATGTTTGACGTCACAATTAAAACAAACGAAAATAAGAATACAAAAAAACCGAAACAAAACCGATACGAAAGTAGAAAAAAATGAATTGGTATTGGTTTTTTATTGGTATTGGTTTTGAAGAATAAAAGTATTAGTTTTTAATTGGTATTGGTAGTGGGGAATCAGTATTGGTTTTTTATCGGTATTGGTATCGCACAAATAAAGGTATTGGTTTTTAATTGGTATTGGTTTTCAATTTGAATTGGTATTAACGGGTATTGGTATCGAAAAGGTATTGGTACCCATCATTGCCGAAAACACATCCACGTATAACAAAAAAATCAAGATCATCGCTTTTAATTTTATAAATTTCAAAAAGTTCATTTTTATATCAGTTTTTTCTAAAAAATTTAATTGCATTTTTTGTTTAAGAAAATTGTAGAGAAAAAAAAAAGAAAAACTGGGAAAGATCGCTATAAATTTGCTATAATCCATTTTTATATGAAAACCTTAAATTTCATTTTTTTGGCTTAACTTGAGGCCCCAAAAACTCATTTTTTTGATTTCAAATGCCGATTTCTCAAAATTTTTGTTCTACGGCCGGCACAAAAAGCTGTGAATAGATCGAAAATTATATCTAGAGTATCCTTGTTTCATATGGAGTCATTTGAAGCAACCGCAAAAAAGTGCCGTCCCAAAGACCGAAAAAGACCGCCCCAAAAAACTGTGGGTAGATCGGAAATTATGTCTAGAGTATCCCTATTCCAAATGGAGTCATTTGAAGCAACCAAAAACAAGTGCCGTCCTAAAGACCGAAAAAGACCGTCCCAATTTCATGTAAATACATGGAAAACACAAGACTTTACGAGTTTAACAGCCGATTTCTCAAAATTTTTGTTCTACGACCGGCACAAAAAGCTGTGGGTAGATCGGCAATTATGTCTAGAGTATCCCTATTCCATATGGAGTCATTTGAAGCAACCGCAAAAAAGTGCCGTCCTAAAGACCGTCCCAATTTCATGTAAATACATGGAAAACACAAGACTTTACGATTTTAACAGCCGATTTCTCAAAATGTTTGTTCTACGACCGGCACAAAAAGCTGTGGGTAGATCGGCAATTATGTCTAGAGTATCCCTGTTCCATATGGAGTCATTTGAAGCAACCACAAAAATGTGCCGTCCTAGAATTTTTTCTAAAAACATTAATTGAATTTTTTGGCTTAACTACCGGTCCTAGAGCAAATATAGCAAAAACTAGGGATCATCTATATAAATTTCCATAACTTATTTTGATATGATTGTTTTTTTTTAAAAAACTTCCAACAATCCGTTTTATATGATTTTTTTTCTAAAAATTTTAATGGCATTTTGAATTTTTGGCTTAACTATAGGACCCAAATAAAAATTTAACAAAAATTGGGAATCATCTCTATAAATTTCCAAAAATCCATTTTTATATTTTTTCTTATAAAACTTATATTGCATTTTAAAATTGCATTTTTTGGCTTAACTAGAGGTCTTAAAGCAAAAAAGAAAACATTTGGGATCATCTATATAAATTTTCAAAAATCCATTTTATATGATTTTTTTTTTTTTAAAAACTTAAATTGCATGTTTTGCCATAACTAGAATTCCTAGGGCAAAAATAGAAAAGTATAGGGATCATCGCTATATATTTCCAATAGTCTATTTCCATATGATTTTTTTTTAAAACGTTTATTAAATTTGTTGGCTTAACAAGAGGTCTTAGAGCAAAAATAGTAAAAATTGGATATCATTGCTACAAATTTCTAAAAATTAATTTTTTTATTAATTTTTTTCTAAAAACATTAATTGCATTTTTTGGCTTAACAAATGGTCGTATAGCAAAAAAAACAAAAAGTGAGGATGTCGCTGTAAATTTCCAATCTATTTTTGTACGAAAAACTTTTATTGCAAAATAGGAAAAAATTTTTATATAAAAAATACAAATTGCATTATTTGGCTAAACTAGAGGTCTGAAATCAAAAATAGCATAATTATAAAAAATTTTAACAATGCATTTATATAGAATTTTTTATTTAACTTTAATTGCATTTTTTGGCTTAAGGTCTGAACAGAACAAGCCCGGCACGACTTTTTCCATACGATTTGACAGTTAAAAACCGTGACCGGCACGACAAAAAATTAAAACTTATTTTATTTTATCTCCGGGTTCTTTCAATCTCCCTCCCTCTCACACTCCAGGGTTGCCGCATTTACACAACAATTTTTTTATTTTTTCATTCACAATGGTGTAACAAACGTACAGTAGTGCCAACTTAATCACATTGACTATGTGATAAGCGATTTTTTTCCGTAAAATTACCCTAATTTTATTAAAAGTTAGCACCACTGAACAAACAAATGACATTTTTTGCCGTCGCCGTCCCCCGTCATTGTTTTGGGCCTATATTCTCCGGCAACGGCAATCGTCCCCCGTGCCGTGCTTGTTCTGTTTCTACTCTTAACCAGAGTTTCTAGAGCAAAAATAGAAAACAAATAGGGATCATTGCTATAAATTTCCAAAACTCTTTTTTCATGTGAAATTTTTTAAATTGATTTTTTTGGCTTTATAAGAGATCTTAGAGCAAAAATAGCAAAAATTAGAGATTATCGCTATAAATTTCTAAAAATTTCCAAAAAAATAATTTTTTATAAATTTTTTTCTAAAACATTTTTTGCATTTTTTGGCTTAACTAGAAGCTTTATCGATATAAACTTACAAAAATGCGTTTTATATATTTTTTTTTTAAAAATGTTAATAGCATTTTTGGCTTACTAGAGGTCCTAAAGAAACAATAGCAAAAATTGGTGATCACCAATTTTTGCCCATCATAAATTTCCAAAAATCCATTTTGGTATGATTTTTTTATTTAAAAAATAAAAATTGCATTTTTTGGTTTAACTAGAGGTCTGAAAGCAAAAATAGCATAAATTCAGAATCATCAATATAATTTTTCAAAAATCCATTTTTAACTAGAGTTTCTAGAGCAAAAATAGAAAAAATATAGGGATCATCGCTATAAATATCCAAAAATTAATTTTTATGTGAAATTTTTTAAAACTTTAATTGATTTTTTTTGGCTAACAAAAGATCTTAGAGCAAAAATAGCAAATTGGAGATCATCGCTATTAATTTCTATAAGTTTCCAAAAATATAATTTTTTTCAATTTTTCTAAAACATTTATTGCATTTTTTGGTTTAACTACCCAGCAAAAACATGGTAATGAGTTGTGAAAAGTAATCATTACCAAGTACATTATTTATAATGAGCACCCATTACCATTAACATTATTTTAAGCCCAAAAGTAACTACTTTTCAGTAATATATTATAAAAGTACTTCTAAGTAATAATATCTCCTTGCACTTGCAGTTTTTAACCTTTACAATTCAATTAACTTAAAAAGTACTTAAAAACTTAATAAAAATTACGAAATTTTTAAGTTTTAGTAAACCCGAGTAAAAAAAATTATCTGGTCCTTTATGTAATTATATCTTAATTAATCTGGTAACAGCTCTTAATTGATCTAATCTGATCTCAAAATTGGCTGTATCAGAAATTATCTAAAATTGTCTAATAATATCATATATGATATTGTTAGATTTAATTAGATCCGAATTTTGGTCTAATGTGGATTTGTAAAATTTTATCAAATTATATTAAAAATTATATAATCTGATATTTCATATAATTTTTTTTTTCAAAAAAATTTGGACCATAAATTTTAAAGCTGAATTCACAACGACAGAGTACTTTGTGCCAGAGAGTGGATTTGTTCCTTTCTCTTTCGCACTTACACATTTTTGTGTGATGGTATCTCTATTTTTAGATATGGTACTCAGTAGTACAGAGTACTCCGACATTGTGTTGGAGCCTTGAAACTTAAAACAAATATTTTTATGTAGTTATTGAATTCATTTAGGGTTTTTTTATTTTTGGGTTATATTAAAATTAGAATTAGCAACAATCTTCCAAGTTTTGTCTTTTTAATCCTTTTAATTTGGTGAAAATATAAGTTAATTTTTGTTCAACAATTTTGATTTTTTATAAAATTACATAAAATAATATCAAAATTAACTTAGAAAATTTTTGCTTTTTTGCTGTAATATAATAATATATTATTTGACATGGTACCATATATATTTATATGTGGAGTTGTATTTAGTTTGGCCAATCTTGTAGATTTATATACGGCATATATAATAATGTATATGACCACATATAATAATATATAACATTATCTGAGACTATATTGGAAATTATGGAATTATTTTTTCCAATACATAATTTTATCTAGAAACATATAGTGTCAGATATAAACATATACAAATCTATATTCCTATACAATATTGTATATGACTATATCATTTCTTTTTTACTCGGGAAAACAAGTTAAATTTTAAATGTTTGAATTAACTAATTATTTTACTTCTTATTGGTAATGGGTTTTTACTCCTTATTTGTAATCCGAGGCAGTAACTACTTATTTATCTCCATACTCTTCACTACCCGTGTAAAAAAAATAGATATTGCACTATATGTAATTATATCTTCTGCCATATCTGATACCATATCTGATACCATATATGATTTGATATGCTAGATCCGAGAAATGGGGACAAATCTCGGATCTAAATATATCTTATCAGATCAGAACTGATACAAAATGATTATATATAATCTGATAAAATCTGTGCATATTAATGTACACGCAAAAAACACACTTATTAGCCAAGTTTTTGGTAAATATACAACTCACCAAGACTTTTGCGTAATTTAACCAAGTTTTTGTTGTAAAATATTGGCTAAATTACGCAAAAGCAATTTGTGAGTTGTATTTTTACCAAATATTTGGCTAAAAAGTATTTGTGACAAAAACGAGGTGATTAAAAAAACAAAGCAGTCTGAACGTAGTTAAAAAATTTAAGCCAATATTATTTATTATTTTTATTTAAAAGATAATATAAAAAATCATATGATGGAAAAAAAATCTTGAACAATAATCTTGAATAACCCTGATCAATTTTTTTGTTACACTCAGAAAATTATGTAAGTTACTACATGTTAGTTGTTTGTATATTTTACAGTAGTTAGTTGTTTTCAACTACAAAGTCAGTTATTTTTGTATGAAAAATATCAAACAACTATTTCTGTTAGTTATTTTAAGTCGATTTTTTTAATAACTAACAAAAAAGTACTGTAATGTAATAACAGTTAATTAAAGTAGTTAATTTTATTTTTTTTTATCTCTGAAAAATTTTCAAAGTTTTTTCCAAAAAAAAAAAAATCGTTTTTTATATTTAACAACTTTTTTTTAAAAAAAAAAAACTTTGAAAAAATTTGGTATTCATTTTTTTTTTCTGAAACATTTTTTGAAAAAAAAAAAAAAATATATATTGTTTATTTTATTTTTACTACATTATAGTTGTTTTGACTACAAATGTTAGTAATTTTTACTACATAAGTCAGTTGTTTTTTTGTCAGTTAAAATAACTAACATTGTTAGTTGATTTAACTAAAAAAGTAGTTGACCCCAAAACATCTTACAAAGTAGTTATTTTAACTGACATTTTCAGTTGATTTTACTAACATAATTTTTTGAGTGTAATACATAAAATGGGAAAAGTTCTATTGTTTAAGAGCCAATTCACACCTAAGGTGAAATCTCGTTCGAACGAGATTTCGATCACATGGTTCTGTATCATTTTATACACAACTGTATAATCGAAATCTCGTTCGAATGAGATTTCACCCTAGGTGTGCATTAGACCGGGTCGAAAAAAAAAGTTCCCATTGTGCGGGCTTTATTTTAAAGCTTACCTCGAAAAAGTTCCATAGCCAAAATATTAGATTTTTAGGTCGCGATTTGGTACCGCCGAAATCGTTTTTTGTTCATAGCTTTGTCATTTGATGTCCGATCGTTGTAAAAAAAAAAATTTTAGAAAGTCCTCAGCGAGTACTAAATTTGACCCATATCTGGTTTTGACCTCTGAGGTCATCTTCGTGTTATAAGTGTTAGTTTCTCAGCTTTCTACCCACCTAAATGATCTTTATTTTTCCATTAAATTATAGCATTAAATAATTCATGAAATTCTTCCCTTAGAAGTACCCCCTTAAATTAATTAACAAAAAAGTTACATTCAATTTTAAATTTCCATAGAAAAAGATTTAAAACACTTGTTCGTATGTATTTAAATACAAACTAAAAAAATTAAATATAGTTTAAAGGCATAATAACAAGTGTTTTTTTCTAATTTTCTTTATATTGTATATGAAAATTAAATCAAATGTAACTTTTTTGTTAATTAATTTAACTTGATACTTCCAAGGGAAGGATTTTATGATTTTCTTAGTGCTATAATTTAATGGAAAAATAAAAATCATTTAAGGGGGTAGAAAGCTGAGAAACTAACACTTATAACACGAAGATGACCTCAGAGGTCAAAACCAGATATGGGTCAAATTTAGTACTCGCTGAGGACTTTCTAACAAATTTTTTTTTACAACGATCGGACATCAAATGACAAAGCTATGAACAAAAAACGATTTCGGCGGTACCAAATCGCGACCTAAAAATTTAATATTTTGGCTATGGAACTTTTTCGAGGTAAGCTTTAAAATAAAGCCCGCACAGTGTGAACTTTTTTTTTCTCCTTTATGGTCGACCCAGTCTAGTGTGCATTTGGTATAAGCATCTTACCACAAAAGTTGGGAAAATCTTAGAATAAAAATGCCCAAGCAGCCAAAAATGCATTTAAATGTTTGTTCCGAATCCTTCAGACTGGGAATTAGGTAATAAAAAAAATAAAATATAAATTTCCCATTTTATGTACCAGAAAACACCGCAAAATTTATTTTGTGGTCCACAATCTGTCCGATTATTTTTAATTTTCCCATACAATTTGTTTTATGCATTGCCACAATTCATCAGCTAAATTTTTGAAGCTTCTTGATGCGATTGCTTTCTTTTATATGGATCTAGAATGAACGACCGCTCCATGTGTGTTTTATAGCATTTCCGCATTATTATAAAGCGCTAAAATCTTTTATTATTGAAAACAATGAAAATGTAATTTTTGTTCTCAAAAAAAAATAAATTTATTTTGACATTATTTTCATTTGAACAAATTTCAAATTTCCAAAAAAGAAAATTTTTTTTTGTTATTTGTTTTGTTTCTGTTTTTTTTGCAAAGACGGTATTTATACTAGTGCCCCCCATTTCCCGGTTCTCGGTATTCCCGGGAATACCGGTATTCCCGGTTCTGGTACCGGTTTCCCGGTTCTGGTACCGGTTTCCCGGTTCTAGATATATTCCCGGGAATACCGGTATTCCCGGTTCTACTACTGGTACCGGTTCTCAAAATACAATAAAATAATATACCAAAACCAGACCTTTGAAGATTTAATTCCCTAATTCAATTTATTAAATCTGATTTAAGATAATTGAATTAATTCCCTGTTTCTATAAATCGAAAAGAATTAATTCATTATTTAAATCACTTAATTTCATTGCAAAGAATTAATTCGTTGATTTGAATCAATTGAATTAATACATTTTGATTTGAATCAACTGATTCAAATCACTTGATTTGAATCAACTGATTCAAATCACTTTTGATTCAAATCAACTGATTCAAATCACTTTTGATTCAAATCAACTGATTCAAATCACTTTTGGTTTGAATCAATTTGATTTAAACTTTTTTCACTTAAATCAAACACTAAAAATGCACATTATAAAAATCTTATCATGTCTGATTGCGTTAAATTCATTGGAATATCGTAAATTTTAAACACACCACGCCATCAATAAACAACACTCCAAATTGTACAGTATTATTAAATGTGTATCTTTAGTCTAGAGATGGGCGCTGGTCACGTGATTTGCGTGATTCACGTGAATCACGCGTGAGTGTGAGTGATTTTCATTTCAATCACGTGATTGTGAGTGATCGTGATTTGAAAAAAACCTGAGCGAGTGATTAGTGAGTTAGTCATTTATTTTTTGCGTGAGTCTGCGTGATTAGATTTTTTGATTTGCACAATTTTTTGATTTGCCCAATTTTTTTAAAATTTTTCTAAAAATTTTTTTTTTCGAGTTTTTTTTTTTTTGGTAAGAAAATTTTATTGCGTGAGTAGATTTTGCGTGGCTCACGCGTGAGCGTGATTGAATCTGGCGTGAGTCACGCGTGAGTGTGAGTAAGTTTTTTATTACTCACGTGAATAGTGAGTGAGCGTGAGTAAAAAAATATTGCGTGAGGGATTAGTGAGTGATCCGATTATTTTTTGCGTTAGTGAGTGTGAGTCAAAATCCACTCACGCGCCTATCTTTACTTTAGTCAATAACGAATTTGGCTCTTCAGCATAAAAATAACTTTTAACACAAAAACAATGAATGATTTACATTTTTATTATACACATACATTTCCATTATATCGAAAAGTCGTGCATTATCCCACCCTTAATGTATATGTGCAAATTAATAAATGTTATATTAAAGCAATGTCTTGCATTTTTGTGATTCCTATGCATGCATAGGCTAAAAAATGCTGCCAATAAAATGTACACTATAAAATTCTGTTGCTTTGACTTTTTGCTTGCTACTACCGCACAAGAATATATGTTATAGTATGTGTGTGTGTGTGTAAAGTAAATACTTTGATTTAAGAAAAAAATGTTTAAATCAACTGAATCAAAACATTTTTGATTTGAATCAATTGATTTGAATCAAATTGATTTGAATCAATTGATTTGAATCAAATTGATTTGAATCAATTGATTTGAATCAATTGATTTGAATCAAGTGAATTAATTCTTTGTTGATTTGAATCAAGTTGATTTGAATCTTTATTTAAACAGGAATTAAACAAAAAATTAGTTAATTCTTTCAACAAAAAGTTGAAATTAATTCTTTTGAATCAAATCATCAAGAATTAATTCCTTGATTTATTAATATGAATTAATCTTTTTGCGAATCAAATCAAAAAGTGAATTAATTCTTCAAAGGTCTGACCAAAACATATTTAAATTACACAATTTAATCAACATTTAGTTGTGTTTGTAAAATTATTTAAAAATCATGCAACTATTTTTTTCTTAAATTCAAAAAATAAAAATGAAAATGGTGTTTTTCACATGTCTTGTATTTTTTTTGGTAAAAGCGAAGAAAAAATTTTAATTGTACAACATTTTTAAAAATATACATACCGGCATTCCCGGGAATACCGTCAGAACCGGAACCGGGAATACCGGTATTCCCGGGAATACCGGGAATAATTCAAGAACCGGGAAACCGGTACCATTTCCCGGGAATACCGAGAACCGGGAATACCGGTATTACCGGTACTACGGTACTGACCGTATGCACTAATTTATACACAGCCATGGCACAATAATACCAGGTAGTATTATTAGAATTTGCTGTCAATAGCGTCCACCTCTTAAATTCAAAATTTAAAAAATATAAATTTAAATAAATAAAAAAATCAAAACAGAAAAAATTATAAACAATAGCAAACAACCATGGCACAATAATACCAGGTAGTATTATTAGAATTTGCTGTCAATAGCGTCCACCTCTTAAATTCAAAATTTAAAAAATATAAATTTAAATCATTGTAAAACTAGAACGGTACTATCATAAGAAAAGTTGTCAAAAAAAATAAAAACATAAACAAAACCTCTTCGCTTCAAAAATAAAATGAACAAAACAAAATACAAAAAAAAAACAAATTGTTTGAAAACTGAAAACTAATAAAATATTTTGAAACAAAAATCAAGAAATGAAAATTATGTGTTTCGAGATTGGAAATCTTTCAGCCAATTTAATGTATCATGTCTTTATACATAGATTTCTTGCAGGAAGGAGTACAAAATATTTGTCGCTTTTTTTTGGATACATTCAAATGTTTTAATAGCCTTTTTGGAGTAATTTTTAAACGATAAAATCAAGACCAGCACTCGCGGTTCAAACGCATAATATTCCATAAATATCCATAAATATCCATAAAGTAAATATTTTGTTTTAAATAAATAAATAATTTTTGTTTTTGATGTACATTTGATATTTTTTTCTTTTGTTTTGATATTTTTGTTTTTATTTTTATACTTTTGAATTTAAGGGGTATATGACATTTGACAAATAATTCTTATAATAGTACCTGGTCATTGTACCATGAATTTAAATAAATAAAAAAATCAAAACAGAAAAAATTATAAACAATAGCAAACAACAAAATAAACAAGAAATCCCAGCAGACAATTTGAAAATATCTTCCAAAAAGTGGTTATGTTTATGCCCGTAGACAAAACTTTAAGCCACGGTTTTAGACAAATGGGTTAGTTTCCACAATAGGAACACAGTTTTTGCAATAATAACCATTTTCGTCAATGAAAATCGATAGAAAATCTTCCATTTATTTATTTGTTTGTTGGGTTGGTTTATTATTTCAGGTTGTTGAAGCCAAGGGGTTTTATGTTTGTTTACATATTTTTGATTACTTTTTCTAATGATAGTACCGTTATAGTTTTACAATGATACACATCCTTTTTTTGCTTGCAATAAAGACTTGCAACTTTTTTTTATAGGCAAACGGGGGTGAGAAGCATAGAAGAAGGAAAACAGAATTCGTGATTTTTTTTCTACCCCGTTTTCTTTTCACCCCCGTTTGCCTACAAAAAAAAGTTGCAAGACTTTATTGCAAGCAAAAAAAGGCTGTGTATAAATACCCTCAAAAAAGAAATAATAAATATTACAAACTGTTGTATGATGGTATGATGGAGATTTTAAATATTAGGGTTGTTCATTTAAACAACACAGAAAAAAACAAGTAAAAAAGTTAAATTCGGCCTTGCCGAATGTAGTGATACCCTCCACAATTTCAAAAAGATTATTGCAAACAACTTTATTTAAATGGAAATTACTTTTGAAAAAAAAAAAAAATTGAAAAAAATTTCCGCGAAAAAAATTTTGGTAAAAAAAAATCCGCGATTTTTTTTTTTTTTTTTGTCAAAAAATATGTTCGTACTTGTTTAAATACCATTTGGTGTCCAATTATGTTCACATATGTCAACCAGAAGCCGAATTAAAGCATTTTGTATTTTTAGGTTATGTTGAATGTACTGAAATTTTTGAGGTGTGCTTACATTTTCGTTCATAACTTTTAAACCGCTGAACCGATATCGCTCAAATGCAATACCAAACTTCTCGGGAGAACTTCCAATATATATGTTAAGTTTCAGTCATCTCTGTGCAATATTTTGTCCGCGAGAGCATTTTCAACAGACAGACAGACGGACAGACGGACAGACGGACAGACGGACATCGCTAGTATGTCTTAAAATCGATCGGGCATCATGAATATATATACTTTATGGGTCCTAGACCGATATTTCGATGAGTTACAAACGGAATGACAAATTTATATATACCCTCTATCACTAAGTGGAGGGTATAAAAAAAAAAATTCAACAAAATTTAATATGGTAACAGATCTGATTATACATACTATATATAGCAGATATACAAAGATATCTTACAAAATGAAAGCACATCTTTTACGAGATATGGCCATATATAGTCCAATATCCCTCATATCTTGCTATATATAAACAGATCTGGTATAAGATGTAACTAGATATAATCATATATAATTAGATCCACTTGGATCTAATGTTTTTTACACGGGTAGTTATTTTTGTCTCACGCCCTTGTTATAATAACACAGTCCAGCACTAAAATCTTGAACCAATTGAGACCCGCAAAATCTGAAAGCTTATGATGGTAGAAGAAAAACACTATCTGGGTTTTTCATTATTAGCTAAGGTTTTTTTTTTATTAATTTTTGAAGTTTTCGACTGGTGGGTGGATTTTAGTACAATTTTCAAAAAACATGTACTGATTCTTAAGTCTATATCTCGTGAACTACTCGAAATATTGCTTGTCTATCTTCGGCAAGTTTTTAGCTCTTAATCAGATCTAAAAATTTTACATATTTAACTTTAGTCATCGCTTTCGGAGCTAGCCTCATCATCTGAAAACATGTTTCCGACCGTTTCGCTTTCTTTATTTTCGTATGAAAATACTTTATGGCTAGACCAGCATACTTCCCCAAGCATCGCATCTAATTTTTTCCCTTTGAACCGCTTTTCCATCGGGATGGTTACTTGGTGGAAGCGCTCACCTTGCTCATCAGATTCTGTTGGCAATTGTTTTTCGAACTCTGCCAAATGATTATTTAAAAAGTGAAGTTTTAATGTCATGGTCACACCGATTGCTTGGAAAGACTTAAGCATATTTTTTACTAAAACTTTCCATTAGTCGTCTCGATTTTTTCCTAAGACTCTTTCTATAACTGCCTTAAGTGCGTTCCAAGCAATTAAGTCGTTTCCGTGCAAAACCATATTAAAATCTTCACTTTTTAGCAACTTTCGAATGTCTGGTCCAGTAAGTACACCTATTTTAAAGCAAAAAAAAAATGCACAAAAAATAAATAAAAATTTGAAGAGATTAGTTAAGAAGTACATTACCGGCTTGAATTTTTTGATCACTGAGTCTTGGAAAAGTTTTCTTAAGGCAGTGAAATACGTTTTCCTTATTTTTCGTTACCGTCTCTATAAACTTCTTCGTTATGCCCAAATTAATATGCAGCGGTGGAAACAATATGTCACTTATATTTTTTATTAGTGGCTCTGCTGTCATGTCTAAAGTGGCATCTTTCACTCCCGACTTTCGTTTTTCCCAAGTGTGCGAGTAGTGATCGACTTTTGCTCGTGTGTCCCAACGGCACAGAAAGCAATAATACTTTGGCCATCCACCCTTTATGCCTTGCAAAATATTGACAACTTTAAGGTCGCAACAGATTTTCCATAAATGATCTGCGTATTTAAGGTCTCTTAGCAACATTTCCATTGTTGCATAACATTCCTTTAAGTCTGTGCTAAATGCTAAAGGTATTGAGGGCTTCAGGTTCGTTTTATGCAGTAACACTGCTTTTAAGCTAGTGACTGAGCTATCGATGAACAGTCGCCAGTCTTCAGCGATATATTCTAATCCCATTTTATTGGCTAATCCTTTTATGTTGTTGCAGTAGGTGTAAGAGTTTTTGTCGTTAACGCTGTAAAACTTTTGAAATTCCGCTTGACGGTTACGTTGTATTGAGGTCTTAACATCAATGTCCGTTAGCTTTTTTCGTTTAAGAAATGCGGACAAAAATTCTGATTTGCGCTTTGACAAACCTAACTTGGCGACAACATAGTTCATTTCGCATTGTGTTAAGACCTCAGGCTTGTTGATTGTTTCTTCGGGTTCGAACGGTGGATCAGCCAGCACATTGTCAGACGTTTCCGCAGTCCATACAGATGCTCTATCTGGACTCGGTGGTCTTGGTGGTGGGTTGGCTTCAGAATGTTCTTGCGGGAGAGAGGCATAAGGACCAGGAATGTACACTACTTTTGACATTTTTTTTCGATTCATTCCACTTTTAAAATTTATGCATCCGTAGCATGTGTTTTCATCGTGTCCCTTTGGGTCTGTCCATATTACTGGTGTTCCATAAGGCAGTGGGCTTGGTTTTCTGTTTATCCAGTTGAATATGTAACAAAAACAACGTCTGCATACTACATCTGGCGTCCACGAACAATCGAATAAGTCCAACTGGTCAGTATAATATAAGAGGTATCCATTCCTAAATTCAGTAGTAAAATTTGTTTTTTGCGTTTTCATTGAACGTTTGGGTACATAAATACCACAAACGTAGCAAAACAAGTTCAGCTTCCAACACTTTTCCATATCAACTTTTTCTTTCTGCAATGTTTGCCGTAATATTTAAATGATTTAAACAATGCAAATTTTTTGACATTTGAAATATGCCGTTTGCATCAAACAATCATTCAAACGGACGGTGTTTACATGGTACAGATTTGTCTGCGACATGTGGACGGTGTTAACTTGGTGTATATGTCGCTGCGACATGTCTTCAATAAAAACTCAAAGGCCCCAAACATTTTCATTATTTATTTCTTTTTTGTACCTACATATTTCATTTTAAAAAGCATACCATTTTCAATTTCGATAAACATAAAATTGAAAGTGATTTCTTGGTCATTTATTGAATTTTTGATGATTTTGTGGGGCTATACTTATGTGAAGGAGTCATCAAATGAAATCGGCTTGTTAAGAAGAGTTGTTTGTTTTGCTTTTGGCTATCTTTTTGTCATATATTGTCTGGTCGAGTTCGTAGCAATTTCGGAAATAAGTGTCAAAAACAATAGAAAAATATGACGAAATTTTTCGTTTTTTGACAGTTTTGCTATTTTAAGTAAGATGTTGTTGTTTTTTTGATTTTATCTCAAGGTAAAATTTTTAGATCTGATTAAGAGCTAAACACTTGCTGAAGAGAGACAAGCAATATTTCGAGTAGTTCACGAGATATAGACTTAAGAATCAGTACATGTTTTTTGAAAATTGTACTAAAATCCACCCACCAGTCGATAACTTCAAAAATTAATTTAAAAAAAACCTTAGCTAATAATGAAAAACCCAGATAGGGTTTTTCTTCTACCATCATAAGCTTTCAGATTTTGTGGGTCTCAATTGGTTCAAGATTCTAAAGTTGAAAAATGTGCTACTGTGTAATTAGTGTTTCATTCAATAAGTAACTACTTATTAACATCTGTTTCGGATTACAAAACCCATTACTAGTAATGCCAATTTTTGCTGAGTAGAAGCTTTAGAGCCGAAATAGGAAAAATTGGAAATTATTAATTAACTTACAAAAATGCGTTTTGTTTCTAAAAATTTTAATAGCACTTTTGGCTTAACTAGAGGTCCTAAAGGAAAAATAGCAAAAATTGGTGATCACCATTTTTTGCCTATCATAAATTTCCAAAAATCCATTTTGGTTTGATTTTTTTACCTAAAAAATTAAATTTGCATTATTTGGCTTAACTAGAGTTCTGAAAGCAAAAATAGCATAAATTTAGAATCATCAATATAAATTTTCAAAAATCCATTTTTATAGGATTTTTTTTAACTTTAATTGCATTTTTTGGCTTAACTAGAGTTTCTAGAGCAAAAATAAAAAAAAATAGGGATCATTGCTATAAATATCCAAAAATCCATTTTTATGTTAAATTTTTTAAAACTTTAACAAAAGGCCTTAGAGCAAAAATTGGAGATCATCGCTATAAATTTCCAAAAATTAATTTTTATATGAATTTTTTTTTAAAAACTTCAATTGCATTTTTTGACTTAACAAATGGTCGTTGAGCAAAAATAACAAAAACTGAGGATCTCCCTGTAAATTTCCAAGAATCTATTTTAATATGAAAAACATTTATTGCATTTTTTGGCTTAACTAGAAGCCTTAGAGCCAAAATAGGAAAAAATGGAAATCATCGCTATTAATTTTCAAAAATCAATTTTATATGTATTTTTTTCTAAAACTTAAATTTCATTTTTTGGATTAACTTGAAGTCCTTAAGAAAAAATAGCTAAAATTGGGGATCATCTATATAAATTTCCAGAAAATCCATTTTTATATGATTTTTTTTTAACTTCAATTGCATTTTTGTCTTAACTATAGGGTCTAGAACAAAAATTGGGAATCATCGCTATAAATTTCCAAAACTCCATTTTTATATGAATTTTTCTTAAAAGTTTAATTGCATTTTTGGCTAAACTACAGCAAAAATAGAAAACAAAACTGGGAATTATTAATTTCCAAAAATCCGTATATATCTTTTCTAAAAAACGTTAATTGCATTTTTGGCCACACTAGTTGTACTAGAGCAAAAAGCTCTATAATTTGAGATCATCGGCATAATTTTTTTTTTTTAAAATCAATAATTTTTTTTCTAAAAAACGTTACTTGCATTTTATGGCTTAAATAGATGTGCTAAAGCAAAAAAACAAAAATTGTGTATCAAAAATTAAAATTTAAAATTTCATTTGTTAACTGTACACTCAAAATAATACATTAGTAGATATACAATTTTTTTTTTGCTAATGCTGGTTAGCTAACTTTTAGCAAATTTTTAGTTGAGATTAGCATGTTAGCAAAAATATCTTGTTAACTTCATTTAGCGCATTAGCAATTTTAAACAAAATTTGAACTAATTTTTTTTGCTAAATTTAAAATTGAGTTAACCAAATTTTTACAAGCTTTTTTGCTAATATTAGCAAAAATAAATGGTAAGTTTTTTTTATTTTTAGAAAACTTAAAATGGCACTATCTCGGAAACTAAGCCAGATAGAGCAAAATGGAGGGCATTTTTGGTTCTTAGAATCTCCATACTTTCGCGGGTCCTCTTCACATGTGTGGACCCTAATGGGTCCTAACTAGAGTTGTCAGTCGATTAAGAATAATTCGATTAATCGATCAAACAAAACCCAAATCTTGTTCGAATAATTCAAAAATGACGATTTTCGAATAACGAATAAATCGATTAATTAATGTCGATTAATCGAACAATTTTTTTTAATTAAAAAATTAAATAAATGCTTAGAATTTGATTTATTCTCATAAATTTTGAAAGATTTTATACAAAATGTAGGAAAGTTAAAATATGTAGTAGCCATAGCCCTGGATAGCACATCCATTATAGAATTAGAGGGAGTTATCAAGATTTTAATAAATAATTTAGAAAAAATTATAATTCTTTTACATCTGACTTACTAAAACGTATTAAAATAAGAATTAATGAGAGACGTATAAAAGTGTTAAATACGTTAATAATTTTTCTAAATTCTGGAAATTTTCCGAGCAATGAAAGTTTCTTAAAATATTCTCCAAAAAGCGAAACAAAAGAATATGCAAATGAATTATACTCCAGATTATTTTATGTTGAGAGTAATCGCAATAATTCAAATAAAAGTATTGAAATAGAGGAAGTTATTAGTAATGAAAATAATAATCTTTTATGCGAGTTAAATAATTCAATTCAAAGTATTAAAAATTCAGAAAATAAAAAGGACAGCGATATATCAGACGATATGGTATATTTGGAAAATCTGAAAAAAGAATAGAAAAATTAGATAAACTTTTGTATGCTCTTCTTACTATATCACCTACTAATTTACGAAAAACAAAAACCAAAAATCGTTTGAAAGCAAAAAAATTGAGTCAACTTTTATTTTTAAAAGATTATTTCTTAAGAACAACTTAAATTGCCTTATTTGACAAAAATTAAAATCATTTGTGATATATTTTGTCTGAATACTTTAAATGAAGGGCTTATTATAAAAACTCGATAAGCAACATTTCATTTTATGGTGGCTTTTGCTTTAAAACTTTAGAATAATGTAAAAAATTTAACTTTTGAAGAACTTCATTCTCAAGATTCTTATACAAAGGGTTTAAGCAAGACTTCTGGCAAAAATCTTTCAATGGAACATCAGTAGAAGGCAAAAAACACAAAAAAATAAAATGTTGCTTATCAAGTTTTTGAAGTAAGCCCTTAAAATAATAATTTGTATTTGAATTATTTCTCAACAAGTATTAAAATCGACATCCATTAATTAAAAGTGATCTCAGTTATTCAATTTTTAAGTTTTTTTAACTTTTAACTATTTTATTTTTAAGTTTTTTTCGTTAATAAATTTTTTTACTTTCTTATTTAAGTTTTTTTAAACGAATTGTTTATTTTTTTTGTTAATAAAAATATTTTTTAAAATAATTTTTTTATTCGTTATTCTCTTCGATTAATCGAATAAATTTTGATCTTTAATCGTTTGATCGAACGAGGAAAAACAATTATTTGAATTATTCGAACAAAGTTGAAAGTCGAATAATTGACAACTCTAGTCCTAACTTTGGATCCAAAAATATTAGCATTCCCGAAAATTTTAAAATGCTCATATCTCGGTAAATATTGCCGACACAACAAAAAGTCCAAAAGCTTTTTTGTAGCTCTCAACACGTAGAACAAGACCACAAAATGATCAAAAGCTCTCCGAGTAATATTTTTGAAGTTATCGAGTTTTGTAATTCTCAAAACCCCGGTGGTCTCCTAAAATCACGTATCTCAAAAACTAAGCAAGGTAGAGCGAAACGGACACAAATTTTGGATCAAAAAATGTGACGATTTTCAAGCAACCCAACTAGGACCTATCGGGTCCGAACCCAATGGGGTCCTCAAATGTGTATGAACTAAGTTGAAATAAAAAAAATTCAGTTAACTAATTTTTAGCAAAACATTTTTGCAAACTTTACCAAAAAAACTGTGGGTTCAAAATCAGCACATTTTCTTGTAGGTTTACAAGCTTTTTTTGCTAACATTACAGTTTTTTTTTGAGTGTAATATTTTTCTGAGTAAACATATATTTTTTGTTGTACAATCAAAATCCTTTATATCCTTTTATCATATCATTATAATGATGATAATACCACATACTTAAATATAAAAAATCTCATCCAATCTTCTTTATATGCAAATTTACAACCACAAACAAAAAACGTCTCATCTCGTATGGAAGAAATTGCTTTGGTCATCACAATTTCGTTTCTTTCGTTTTGGGAAACTTTTTTTTTGTTATAAATGATGACTGGAATACATGCGGAACAAAAAATGCATTTACCACATGTCAAGTGCAAGTCATAATACTAATGGCCAATTTTTTGTTTGTTTTGGCCATGAAAGAGTATCATTTGCATTCTCCTACCACTGAGCAGAGTTGTAAAAGAGTTTATTCCAAAAATAAAAATAATAACTACACTCAGAAAAGTATGACAGATACTACGTGTTAGTTGTTCGTAAATTAATCCGTATTAGTTGTTTTTTTAACTACAAATGTAGTTGTTTTTCTTAGTGAAATATGAAATAACTATTTTGGGTAGTTATTTTTATTGGTTTTTATTTACATATTATATAAAAAAAAAAATACAACCTTTTTTTGCTTTTGGTTTCATCCAATTCCGATTGTTTTAACTGAAAATGCAGTTGATCCCAAAACAACGTCATATATGCGGGAGCGTTAGGGCGCCACGAATAATAACTTTTTCGAATTTCGTCGATCGCCGTGCAAATTATGGTTCGTTTTTGTCTAGTTTAAATTTTTAGCCAAATCGGACAATATTAACTAATATGCCGCTGGGGGCTAAACTTTTGGCTCTAAAATAATTTTTAATATGATAGTGTTTTTAGGCTGGTGTCTAATTTTAAAAAAAGTAGCAGGACTCCACCTCACTTTGATTATATAAGCTAACGGTTAACAAAAAAGAAAATAAAAATTACTTTTTTCATTTTCTTATAACCAAAAATTTTAGCAACTTGGGTTTGTAACTTGGACAATAATTCACCTCGTGGTGAATAAAACGTAACATAATTAATTAATAAAAATTAATTTTAGATATATTTCGAAAAAAAGTGGGCGATGACAATGTCTCTTTCCAAACAATTATATGGACTATTACGAAAATGTAAAACAAAAAAAATTGCCAAATCGGTCCAGGCGTTCTCAAGTGTTGCACATTTTAAAGATACCCAAGTAGAAATTCATGACGGTTATAAAAAAAAAGCGTTTTTAAAGCACTCCAAAGTAGAAACTCATGACGGTAATAAAAAAATAGCATTTTTAAAGCACTTCGAAGTGAAAATTCATGACGGTAAAAAAAAAAGTCATGACTTATCAAAAATAAAGCATTTTTAAAGCATTATTTCATAACGCTTTATGAACGTTTTGAAAAAGCTTTTTGAGATTACTTTTTCGCCAAATTTATGTTGGTTTATGAATACAATTTTTTTTACAACATTTTTTTACACTACTTTTTAAATATGGTTTACGACGACCAAAAAGCCGACATTAAAAGCGAATTAACTCTAGACGACCCCATAACAGATTTAGTTAAGTTTGAGGAGTTTGACAACAAGGTTAAAACTGATCAGCAATTTTGCAATTCACTGGTATGTATTTTTCTATACTTACATTTGAATCAAAATTACTAATTTTTATTTTGTTATTCAGCGTGACCTGATGCGGTTAAAATGTAAGGCCTACTCATTATATGAGGCATACATGGGACTATTTAAATAAATGGACTAATTAATTTACGATTTCATTGGCATTATATTGAAACTAATGCCAATGAAATTTTTAGCATTAGCATTGTTTCAATCAATGCCAATGCCCGTTAAGGAATTAGTAGCATTAGTAATGCCAATTATGAAAAATTTCATTGGCATTAATAAATGTCTTAATGAAAACAAAGCATTAGCAATATTAAAAGTCGTATTTCCGTCAACCAGTTGTGAAAATTTTTTTTTGGTTAAAACTTAAAAGCTATAGATCTGTTTGTTTACCCAAATTTCTTACTTTTACTACAACTGGAAAGTTTTGTTTACTTTTTGTATTACAAATTTCCAGCTTTATTACAAGTAGTAAAAATAAGATGATTGTAGTTAGGTAAACGAACAGGCATAATATCTCGAAAACTAAGTTAGATAGAGCAAAATGGAGGGCATTTTTGGTTCTTAGAATCTCCATAGTTTCGCCGGTCCTCTTCACATGTGTGGACCCTAATAGGTCAAAATTTAGAATCTAAAAAATTGGCAGTCCCGAAAGTTTAAAAATTCACATACCTTTAGCATTATCTTGCTTATTTTTCCAGGTACTGCAATTTAGGGGCCCAATAGGGTCTTGAGAATTTTAGAAACTGAATAACTAAAAAACTATTGCTCTGAAGGTTTTCTAGTATTGGCAGACGAGTTCTAGAAACCAAGAGCTACAAAAAAATGCTTTTGGACTTTTTGTTGTGTCACCAATATTTACCGAGACATAAACATTTTAAAATTTTCCGGAATTCCAAATTTTTCCAAATTTTTTGGATTCAAAGTTGGCACCCATTGGGGTTAACATATGTGAAGAGGACCCGCGAAAGTATGGAGATTTAAAGAACCAAAAATGCCCTCCATTTTGCCTATCTGGCTTAGTTATCGATATATCGCCATTTTTAGTTTTTAAAAAAAATATATATTTATTGTAAAAAAATGCTTTTTTTTATCAATTGTAAATAGTTTTTTAGGCATTTGTGCCGTTTCATTGTCATTAGTACAAATAATGCCAATGCAAAAAAAATTTCATTGGCAATAAATTTTAATGTTTTTTTTTTTGGCACTAATGCCAATGAAAATTCAATGCCAATTAAAAATTCCCATGTATGATATAAGGCCATTGGAAGTATCCTTTCCGTTATAATGTCCCCAGGCTTACAGCAAATGTTTAGCGGCGTTTGAAAACCGACTAAAGGAGTTTCGAAAAAATTTTTTGGCACCATTAAAGTTTTTAATGAATTGAAAGGTAATATTATGCTGGCCAACAATCAACCTAATTTCGTCCCTTCGCGTGATATATTTAAAGTAAAATTTATGTTAATAGAAACTTTTAAATTTTTTTTTATATTTGTGAAGTTTGCCTTACCGCGAAAGCATCAAATTAAGCAAATTTCTAGATCTTTTCAAAAGATTTAAAAAAAAAACACATCGCAGTTTTCGTCAGATCAGAAATGCTTTATACCTATTATATTAATAAACTCATTTTGTTTTCCCGTTGCAGAACACCTTCTTCTACAATTTGAAAATGAGTCCGACAAGTCTATCGTGACCAAAACAAGCCGCTGGCTAGCGGCAGCAGAAGAGAGAATAACTAAACGAAATTCTATTTAGTTTTTGGTATAAAGAAACAGTTATTTTTTATAAAAAAATAATATATTTATCTTTTCTTAAAACAACAAAAATTAAAACAAAAATAAACTTTCATTTGGTTTTTAAATTGATGGAAAGTTACTTTAGGTTTTGTATCTGAAATGCTTGTAAATTGCTTTTTTTTTGCATATAAAGCACTTTAAAACTGCTTTACATACCGTTTCAAAAGTGATACATTTTTGGTTTTTGCAATGCTTTAAAAGCGCTATAACGAAGCGTTCTAAAATCATTATTACAAATGTCTTTAAAAACGCTTCAAATAAACCGTCTAACGGTGTTATCATTAGGACAGTCTGAAAGCGCTCTGATGATGGTTTTCAGTATGGTCTGAGAGCATTCGTACTACCATACAAAGCGCTTTTAAAGCGTTTTAACGGTTGTATTTTTCTACCTGGGTATTTAAAAATTTGGGCTTTGAAACGGGGGAGGACAATAATTATTTTCGTAAAATCCTTACTTGGACTATAATGATCATTAAAGAAAACATTTACCAAATCAGGCCAGTCGTTCTCCGATTTTAGATGTTTTGAAAAAAGTGGAAGTGGACAATTTTTCTTTCCGTAAAACCCTTAGTTGTACTATCACGAACGTCAACAAATACTACTAATAAGCAAATCGGACCTGCCGTGGGCGTAAAAAAATTTTATTTCCGTTTTAACATAAGTTTGACTATGACGAACATTTAAAAAAAAGTTTAGTTTAATCGATCCAGCCGTTCTCCGATTTAGACATATCGAAAAAAGGAGGCGTAAAAGAGGGCATGATTAATTTGTTTTCCGAAAAAACCTAAGATGAACCCTTATTTGATTTAACCAACTCGGTAAATCCATTCAAAAGTGGGCGTAGAAAGTGAATATTGTTCTTTTCGAAAAAACTTAGTTGGACTATGACGAACATTAAAAACAAAATTAAGACTCAAAAAATTATGTAAGTAAAATCAACTAATAATGTCAGTTAAATCAACTAACAATGTAAGTTATTTTAACTGACAAAAAACAACTGACTTATGTAGTAAAAACTACTAACATTTGTAGTCAAAACAACTAAAATGTAGTAAAAATAAAATAATTAATATATAATTTTTTTTTTCAAAAAATTTTTAAAAAAAAAATTGAAGACCAAATTTTTTTTTTTTTTCAAAAAGTTGTGAAAATAAAAAAAACGAAAATTTATTTTTTGGAAAAAAAACTCTAAAAATTTTTCAGATATAAAAAAAATTAAATTAACTACTTTAAATAACTGTTACTACATCACAGTACTTTTTTGTTAGTTGTTCAAAAAAACGACTTAAAATAACTAACAGAAATAGTTGTTTGATATTTTTTATACAAAAACAACTGACTTTGTAGTTGAAAACAACTGACTACTGTAAAATATACAAATAACTAGCATGTAGTAACTTACATAATTTTCTGAGTGAAACAAATTGATCCAGCCATTCCATGATTTTAAATATTTTTATTTCCTTAAAAATCTTTTGCGGACTATAACCAAATCGGTCTGGCCGTTATAGTTCTTTCGATACATAGAAAAAGTGGGCATTTGAAATTTTACTATCCTTAAAAACCTTAGTTGAATTATGACGAACATTTTCAACAAAAAATAGCCAAAGTGGGCGTGGTCAATTTCTTTTTTCGTAAAAACCAAAGTTGGAATATGATGAAATTTCATTAAAAAAAAATTGTAAAATCGGTCCAGCCATTCTCAGAGTTAAGATAAATTGAAAAATGGGAGTAAAAGTGGGCGTGGTCGATTTTTTTTTCATTAAAAACTTAAATTGGATTACCATGAACCTGTAAATAAAAAAATACCCAAATCGGTGTAGCCGTTTTCCGATTTTAGATAAATCGAAAAAAGTGGGCGTAAAATGGGAGTGGTCTATTTTTCTTTACGTAAAAACCTAAGTTGGACTATGACGAATATTTCAACAAAAGAATGGTTCAAATCGGTCCAGCCGTTCTCAACTGATGCGGTTACCAACGAACGACAATTGATTTTTATTTATATACATATGTAGCAGTGTTGGCTACCGTTACCCTTTCAATACCGTTACCGATTAAAAACCCTTTAATATTGGCTACCGTTACCGTTACCAATATCGAAATAAAAATTTTTAAAAACCGTTACCGATAAAAAACCGTTACCTTTATTCAGATTTTTACCGGTATTAAATCGGTTTTGTTTCGGTTGTATTAATATTACTTATTTTAATTTTTTTGTGGATTAAAAACACAGTAGAGATGGGCACATGAGCAGATTAGTGCATGATTCACCTGATTCACACATGAGTGTGACTGAGCGTGAGTGTGACTGAATTCAATTTTACAATGATTGTGAGTGAGTGTGAAGAAGTGTAAGATTTTTGCGCGAGTGAGTGTGCGTGAGTCGATTTTTTTGCGTGACTTGTTTTCTCTTCATATTTCTTATCGTACCAAAAAAGCAACAAAAAAACTTTAAAATTTGGCTAAACTTAAGATTTTGTCCAACAAAGAGCAAAAAATGTTAAATTTCGTCTGAACTTTAAATTTTGCTTAAAATTTGTAAGATTTTTGAAATTTTTGTTTTTGAACTATTTTTGTTCCGTGAGTGTGAGTCAATGTGAGTGAAGCTTGTGTGAGTGCACGTAAGTGTGAGAGGTGTTAAATTTACTCACGTGATTGTGAGTGAGTGTGAGTAGAAAAAATATGCTCATGAGTGATTGTGCGTGATTCAAAAATTTCTGGCGCGAGCGTGAGTGAGTGTGAGTCAAACATCACCTCTAGTCTACAGTATATATTAATACAGTCTTGCACCTCATAAAAATTATATATTATTGATTAGTGATCGATTGTAAGTGATGTTCGTCTGTCCTTCTGTAGAAGACACGATACATGCTGGTGCGTCTTATGGACATAGGCTATTTAAGTTCCGAAATGGGCAAAATCGGACCAGATGAAAAAATATTCCCCAGAGAAACTTACACAACCCCAGAAAAACACATTTTATTTACTTTTTTTTGCTTATTTGTTTAGAAAATGAAACATTTTTATGCCGTGTGAAGTTCATTGCCCAATATAAGAAAATGCGATTTTTTTCCGGCCGCCCCTTAAGGGGGCTTGTCTATAAAAAATAAAATTAAATATTGATAAATTTGTATTATTTAAGCGTAAATATAAATAAAATGAATTTCTTAACATCTATGACGAGGGGAAAGGTGTCCTTCCGATTCCGTCCACCCTACCCCTTAAAGAACATCCCCTGAAACATCCTTGCCAAGTTTATTTATTCCCGTCGATTTTGTTTTTAACAACAGGACAAACAGTCTTGATGTTCACGCTGTTTATTTAAAATCAACAAATTTCTTTGTTAAAATCAGAAAATTTTTCTGCTGTATTGACGGTTTTTTTCTGCAGATTCTACCTGGATTATCCAGACAGAAATTTAGCAAACCGCATCGCTATAAACAGAAGATTTCTCAAATGACTTAAAATGCAGATTTCTCATATGGCTCAAAATGCAGATTTTTTTGCTTATTGGACAAAGGTGTCGCAAGTAGAGACTCTCTACGAGCATGAGTTCGTATTTGTTGAATTACAATATTGTGTATATGTTTTAATTTAATTCTGAGCTAATTCATAGTATTTAATACTAGTAAAAATATAATTATTTATAGACAATGAACTCAACATAACAGTTTTTTAATTTTTTAAATATATTTTTTTTTATTTTTTACGTGTTTTTAACAAATTTATGACTTGTTAACATTTTTTTCATAATACCGGTACGTACCGGTATTGAAGTTTCGGTAACGGTTCACCGTTACCGAAATAATCGAAAATACCGTTACCTTTACCGTTACCGATATAAAAAGTATGTAATACCAATACCGTTACCGATACCGTTATTCGTTTCGGTTGCCAACCCTGATATGTAGATATTTTTTTTTAATCAAAATTTTTTTTTCATCAGTATTTTTTTCATCAATATTATGTTTCATCAATATTTTCTTTCATCAATATTGTTTTTGTCAATATTATTTTTCACCAATATTTTTTTTCATCGATATTTTTATTATCAATATTTTTTTTCATCAATATTTTATTTTTTCAAATTATTTTTTTGAAAAGTACGACAGATACAACATGTAAGTTGTTCGTAAAAGAATCCGTTTTTGTTGTTTTCAACTACACTCAAAATAATAACTCTGTTAAATTACAGAAAAACTCTGCTAACTTAACAGAGTACACCATACTTTTTCAGCTAACAACATTTCTTGGTAATTTTACTTTGTAAAATGATTTTGACAGAACAACACTGTTAATTTACAGAGTTTATAGTAAAATGTTGATTAAATATGAAAGCTTTTTTACAGAGAAAACTCTGTAATTTTACTATAAAACTCGGTAAAATGACTTGGACAAAAATATTGGTTAAATAAACCACCATTTAGCAAAGAAAACTATGTAAATTTACATATAGTTGTAAAATACATTTGATGCAAAAAAAAAAATACAGAAAATTTTTGATAAGATTTCTGAAAAAAAAATTTATAACTTTTTTGCTACTTTTTCTCAAAAAAAAAAAAATATACAGATAAAATTTGGTAACAAAAACAAAAACTACTGAAAACAGAAAACTTTTTTGGTTATAAAAAAAACGAAGTATTTTGCCTAGATCTGTATTTTAGCAGAAAACTCAGTTAATTATCTGTAAAATTAAGATTACAAAGTAAAAAGTAATATAACAGAGGAAACTTTGTTTTTTTGTCACAGCAAAATACAAAGTATTTTCTATAAATCTGTGTTTTGACAGAAAACTTTGTCAAATATCTGTTGAATTGAGATTACAGTCATTTTACAGAGTATTTTACAGAGTTATTATATTGAGTGTACAAATGTAGTTGTTGTTTATGTAGTTGTTTTTAGTCTAGAAAAAAATTGTATTTTTCTAGAAATGTTTACAAAAACGGATTTGTCGAACGAGTTAGAAGTGTGGGGTACAGCAGGAACATAAGTAATATCTAAGTTAATTTAACTACAATTTATAAAATGTAATAAAAATATTTGTTTGTTGTACAAAAAATAAAGATTTTTTCAACGCATTGGTGAAGCTTTGTTTAACCACCTTAAAAACGCTTGTATTGCACATTTTTACCGAATTTGAATTATTTTTTTTAAGTTTTCCATATACTTTTTTTTCGAAAAAGAATATTTAAAGACCAAAAAATGTAATTAAAATTATATGAATCAAATAACTAAATTATTTTTATCAAAAAGTTTTATTAAAAAAATAAACATAAATTCAAATAAATTTCCGATAAATCGTCTTTAAACCACTTTATTTTAAGTCTCCCGAATGCTTTTCGGTCGTTCTGAAAAACAGTCATATGAGCTTTTAACTACGTTATCAGTTGGACGTTTTAAACTCAATCTGAAAACAAAAACCACGACGTTCTAAAAACGCTTGTATTACCATCTAGGGTACTTTACAAAGGCTTTGATGATTTTATTTTTCTGCCTGGGTAATATTCAATGAATGTATAGTATACCAAGGAATGCATGTCTCTGCATGCTTAAATTCAAATTGTTACTAGAATTTTGTATCAGCCATAAAGCATACATGATAAGATAAGTGAAATGTTTGTATTTTACCAAAATTATGTCTGTGTATATTCAACTAACGAATAATTCAAATATAAATATGTGCAACGTCTGTCAAAAAACCGCAAAGAATTAATCTACATACTGCAAAAATAATTCGAGATTTTGAATGCACAGTTTCCTTTTATATCATACAGTAGCGCTTTAAAAAGCACTTTTGAAGAGGCGGTAAAAAAAAACGGAAAAATTCATTGTTAATAGAATTCAACGGTGTAAATTTTTGTAACAAAAAACTGTCCGATTTCCAAACTCAAGAAAACTCCGATTTCAGAAAAACTAAAAAATACCATAAGCTGCCAATTCTTAGGTGAATGTTTGGGAACTACTGCTGTAAACTTAGAAAATTATTTCAGTTACTATGTGACGGTCATTTGTGCAGTAAGTAGTAGTTGTTGTTTTCAACTACAATTTCAGTTGTTTTTGTATGAAAAATCTCAAACAACTATTTTTTGTAGTCGTTTTAAAAATAAAAAAAAATACTACATTGTAGTAAATGTAGTTTTATGTAGTTGTTTTTAGTCTATAAAAAACTTTTAATTTTTTAGAAATTTTTAGAAAAACGGATGTGTTGAACGAGTTGGTAGTGTCAGATGCAGCAGGAATTATTATCAAACAATTTTAACCGTTTTTGACCATTAGAATTTTTTTTGTTAATAAAAATATTCAGATAGTTTGAGTTACAGGAAAATCAACTGTAATTTGAAATTGTTTTTACCGTTTTGTGTAGTTGTTAATTAATTGCTAAAAACAACAAAAATTTTTGGTTGATTTTACCGTAAAATGTAGTAGACGCCCAAACAACAACAAATGTAGTTGTTATACCCAACACCACTCTGTGGTACAGGGTATACTGAGTTTGTGCTGATGTTTGGAACTACCCGAAATATTGGTCCTAGTTATACTTTCAAGTATACCGACCGACTCAGAATTACTTTTTGAGTCGATTTAGCGATGCCCGTCCGTCCGTCTGTCCAACTATCGGTCGCAAATTTTAATCAATTGACTTGAAATTTGAAACTTAAACATATTTTGGCCCAAGGACGAAGCCTATTGAAATTAGAGAAAATCGGTACATGTTAAGACCTAGCCCCCATACAAACGCCCCTTTGGATTCGGCTTAAATGGCTCTAATAACCGTATTATAATAGTCGATTGAGCGATGTCCGTCCGTCCGTCTGTCCATCTAACGGTTTAAGCACGATACAGGTCGTAAATTTCAATTAATTATCTTGAAATTTGAAACTTAAACATCTTTTGGCCCAAGGACGAAGCCCTTGAAATTAGACCTTGGACCTATCAAAACGACCTATCCTTAGAACTATATAAAAAGGATATATCCCTGGACGTATCAAAAAGACCTATCCTTGGTCATATCAAAAAGACCTATCCTTCGACCTATCAAAAAGACCTATCCTAGGACTTATCAAAGGGAAATATCCTTAGACCTATCCTTGGACCTCTCAAAAAGACCTATCCTTGGACCTATCAAAAGTATATATCCTTAGACCTATCAAAAATTCCTCTTCTTGGACCTACCAAAAAGACCTATCCTAGGACCTATCCTAGGACCTATCAAAAGGACCTATCCTTGGACCTATCAAAAGGAATTATCATTGAACCTATCAAAAAGACATATTATTGGATCAATAAAAAAGACATACCCTTGGATCTATCAAAAAGACCTATCCTAGGACCTACCAAAAGCACATATCCTTGGACCTATCAAAAAGACCTATCCTTGGACCTATCAAAAAGACGTAGCCTTGGACCTATTAAAAAGACCTATCCTTGGACCTATCAAAAAGACCTATCATTGGACCTATCAAAAAGACCTTTCCCCTTACCTATCAAAAAGACTATCCGTGGACCTATCAAAAAGACCTTTCCCAGGGCCTATCAAAAAGACCTATCCTTGGACCTATCAAAAAGACTATCCTTGGACCTATAAAAAAACCTATCCTTGGACCTATAAAAAGATCTTTCCTTGGACCTATCCTTGGATCTATCGAAAAGACCTACCCTAGGACCAATCAAAAGGACGTCCTTGGACGTATCAAAAAGACCTATCCTTGGACCTATCAAAAATACCTATCCTTGGACCATCAAATATACCTATCCTAGGAATTATCAAAAGGACATATCCTTGAACCTGTCAAAAAGACCTATCCTTGGACTCATCAAAAAGACCTATCCTTGGACCTATCAAAAAGACTTATCCTAGGACCTATCAAAAGGAAATATCCTTCGATCTATCCTTGGACCCATCAAAAAGACCTATAAAATATACCTATCCTTGGACCTATCAAAAGGACGTAGCCTAGGAACCATCTTAGGAACCTATTAAAAGGACATATTCTTGGACCTATCAAAATACCAATCCTTGGACCCATCAAGAAAACCTATCCTTGAACCTATCAAAAAGACCTATTCTAGGTCCTATCAAAAGGAGTTATCCTTGGACCTATCAAAAATACCTATCCTTGGACCTATCAAAAAGACATATCCTATGACCTATCAAAAGGACCTATCCTAGGAACTATCAGAAGACCTATCCTTGGACCTATCAAAAATACCTATACTTGGACCTAACAAAAAGACCTACACTTGGACCTATCAAAAGACCTAGAACCTATCAAAAGGACGTATCCCTGGAACTATCTTAGGGACCTATCCTAGGACCTATAAAAATGCCCTATCAAAAAGACCTATCATTGGACCTATCAAAAAGTCACTTCCTAGGACTTATCAAAAGGACATATCCTTGGACCTATCAAAAAGACCTTTCCTTGGACCTGTCAAAAATACCTATCCTAGGGCCTATAAAAAATACCTATCCTAGGACCTATGAAAAGGACATATCCTTTGACCTATCAAAAATACCTATTATTGGACCTATCATAAAGACCTATCCTAGGTCATATCAAAAGGACTGTAGTGATGTAGTGATGTACTGTTTATTAAATTAAGTGTTCGGATTATAAAGTACTTTATAATCTGAATACTTGTTTAGATTTTATAATTTTTTTATCAATTGAATTATTTATTTTTATTTGTCAATAATTGTCTTAATAATTTTGGTTCAGAAAATTGTTTGAAGTTGAATTGAATAAAACTATTTTTTAGAAAATATAAAAGTTATTTTAAAACACTATCTAGATTGCGCACTAAAGGACCTATCCTTGAACCTATCAAAAAGACCTATCGTAGGACCTATCAAAAGTCCTATCCTTGGAACTATCAAAAAGACCTATTCTTGGACCTATCAAAAAGACCTATCCAAAGACCTATCAAAAGGACCTATCCTTGGGCCTATCCCAGGGCCCAATTCTAAGATCTATCAAAAGGCCCTATCCTTGGACATATCCCAGAAACCAATCCTAGGATCTATCAAAAGGACCTATACTTGGACCTATCAAAAGGACCTATCCGTGGACCTATCCCAAGGAATAATAATTTTTTTGTTATAAAAATTAAATGTGTGTTCAATCAACCGAAATATCGTAAATTTCTAGAGACCTCTAAATATTTTCCGATTTGTCTGAAATTTGAAATATGTGTTTATTTTATCGATTGGAGTTGGGGCATCCTCGTGGAGCATAAGATTTCTATGTTTTTGAATTTTGAGCCAGTCTTATGTTTACATTTCGTGTTGTTGTATAAATTTAGACGGCTCCTTCTTTATGAATAAGTCTCTGTTGTAAAAGATGTTGACTTTACGAATTTTTGTGGAACAATAAAGAAAAATATTTTATTTTTCTGATAACAAATTAATACAATTTTCAAAGCTTATTTTCTGAATTTAATTTAAATTGCAAACAAAGTATTTTTGTTTCCACACTCCTCTTTGTTTACTATTAATTTAAGCCCTTATTGTTTAAAATATGTTTAAATAGAGTTTGCAAATAATCGATATATTTCATAATCTCGATTACGATTAAAAAAATCGCCGTTAATCGCGATTATCGATTAATCGAATTTTTTAAAAACTGCTTTAAAATTTACATTTCAAATCGTACAAAATTACAAAAAATAATATTTTTAAGATGTAGGTTAGGTTAGGTTGGATGGACGTCCGCCAATTTGGCGAATTCATTCGGAGGCCATAAGGCCCATTGTGATTCCCCTAAAGTTGTTTCCCTACTGATATACAAAATTCTACCTGTCAAACCACCCCGATTCTCTAAGATATTCTGTTAAAGATGTCAATGGGACACTGTTTAGGCAATCCAGGCCATCAAAAAATCGTTGCCCCAAATACTTAAGACGACGTTTCATCAGAACCGGACACTCACACAACAAATGCTTCAATGACTCCTCCTCCACATTTCCACAACTTCTACAAAAGTCCCTATCAGAAATTCCTATACGAACCGCCATTTGGCCGATTATACAGTGTCCGGTTAGTACTCCTACTAATAAGCTAACCATACGTTTGCCAAAGGTAAGAAGACTTTCTGTCATCTTAGGATTTGACAGTGGCCACATGGTTCGCGATATCATGCACGTGGTCAGTGATATCCACCATATCATATCAATTTCGTTTATCAACTTCACTATAGGAACCGAGATATCAGGTTCGACAAGTTCCCCCACCGATTCGGAGCCATTTCTTACACATTTATCAGCCAATTCAATGCCATCGACCCCACTATGTCCAGGGACCCACACTCAAAAAAAAAAAAACTGTAATGTTAGCAAAAAAAAGCTTGTAAACCTACAAGAAAATTTGCTGATTTTGAACCCACAATTTTTTTGCTAAAGTTAGCAAAAATGTTTTGCCAATAATTAGTTAACAAAAAAAATTTTTTTTTGACACATTTGAAGACCCCATTGGGTTCGGACCCGATAGGTCCAGACCCCGATGGGCCTAGACCTAGTTGGGTTCCTTAATATTCGTCATAGTTTGTTATCCAAAATTTGTGTCCGTTTCGCTCTACCTTGCTTAGTTTTTGAGATACGTGATTATAGGGGACCACTGGGGTCTTGAGAATTAAAAAACTCGATAACTTCAAAAATCTTACTCGGAGAGCTTTTGACTATTTTGCAGTCTTGTTCTACGTATTGAGGGCTACAAAAATGATTTTGGACTTTTTGTTGTGTCGGCAATATTTACCGAGATATGAGCATTTTAAAATTTTCGGGAATGCTAACTTTTTTGGATCCAAAGTTAGGGCCCATTAGAGTCCACACATGTAAAGAGGACCCGCGAAAGTATAGTGATTCTAAGAACCAAAAATGCACTCCATTTTGCTCTATCTGGCTTAGTTTCCGAGATAGAGCCATTTTAAGTTTTCTGAAAATAAAAAAAAACTTACCATTTATTTTTGCTAATGTTAGCAAAAAATCTTGTAAAAATGTTGTCAACTCAATTTCAAATCTTAGCAAAAGAAATTAGTTCAACGTTTGTTTAAAATTGCTAATGTGCTAAATGAAGTTTACAAGAATTTTTTGCTAACATGCTAATCTCAACTAAAAATTTGCTAAAAGTTAGCTAACTAGCATTAGCAAAAAAAAAATTAGTAAATCTACTAACGTATTTTTTTGAGTGCAGATTAGCTTGACTTTTTATTTTTATTTATTTTTATTTTAATTTTTTTTATTTATTCATAATCAAAAAGCCTTCATTTTAGGATATAAAATTATAGACTTTCGAATTTCCCCTGCAAAAATAAAGCGAGATTTTGACAGAACGGGTTAAACATGATTTCTTAACTGTGGCAATGCCCACAGTAATCATACCTGAATACATTTGGTTTATATGGGCTATTTGACTCGTGATTCCTTTCCAAAAGCTGCTTCCAGTTCAGAAAATTTTCTGTTGGTCATGCTTGAATACCTACCGATGGCATGTGAACAGCTGATTGTGGGAATTTTTTTAAATAAATTTTGCAACGGCATTTTCAGTCGGCAACCAGAGGTCAAAGTTTGAAAAATTACGTTTTTCGACAACATTTCACGTCCGAATTTTTTGACCAAATCGGGCCAAAGCCTTTTGAATATATTTCCAAGTTTTGGGGTTACTAAGACCAGAATTTAAATTTACTTCAAATTTATATGAAATTGACGAGAAAAAAAGGAAAGGAAAATTGCAAACAAGTTAAATGAATCATTTAATTTAATATTTTAAATTCGTTATAAAAATTCGTTTAAATTCGTTATAAAAACAGTGTATTTCATAGAAAATGATTAATCGTAATCGCATGATATTTTTGTCGATTACGATTACGAATACGAATAATTGGTACGATTAATCGCGATTACGATTACGATTTTAATCGTTTTGCAAACTCTATGTTTAAACACCGTCGTATGTACCTCTTTGCCACGGGCATTATGGCTCATTTGCATCCGCATCAATAACCCATCTGATTTTATGTACTCCTCCTGAAATTTCACATTCCACTTTAGTTCGTATAGCTTTGTCACGGGCATTATGGCAACTTGCACTTGAATCCATAATCCACGTGAACCAAAGCATCTTGAATCCTTTTTAACCTTACTGTCCTTATTGATCTGTAACCTTGATTGGCCCTTATTTAATAACAGACCACAGATCCTCCATATCCGGATATTAATCTTGGATAATTTTTGAATTCAGACAACCGAAACAAAACCGGTAAAAATCCGAATAAAGGTAATGGTTTTTTATCGGTAACGGTAGCCAACACTGTTTAGAAGTAAGGTAGAGAAGTAGTGACGTAGAGCATTATGCGATTTTCAATAAGAAACAAGTAAGAAAATTATAGTCGGTCAAGACCGACCATATAATACCCTACACCAGAGTTTCCCGGACCATGGGTCCCAAGTTCAAACATGGACTGATTAGATCTATATTTTGTCAAATCTTTAATAAGTGTAAAAAGCAATCACTAATCAAATTTGAGTGGAATAGGCTTCTTTTTGTTGACAATAAATTGCTTCAACTGAATATCGGGCGAAATTTCCACATGGGACCTAAGTCCAAAATGGTCCGATGATAATTAGATTTGACAAGGTTATTAAAGTACGCGTTTAACATACACAAACAGAATTTTAATTATTTTCATGAAAATTGAGAGATTTATGTGAAAATCGGGAAGGTGGTTTGTATGGGGGCTACTAGAAGAACTGGTTCGATTTCTTTAAAATTCGGAATGGTGATTTGTGTGTATAAAACATTAATTCCTGCAAAAGATACCTATTAAAATGCGACTATTAGAGTCATTTGAGCCAAAACTAAAGGGGACCTTTGTATGGGGGCTAGGTCTAAATATGGGCCGATTTTTTCCAATTTCAATAGGCTTCGTCCTTGGGCCAAAAGAGGCTTAAGTTTAAAATTTCAAGTCAATTGATCGAGAATTGCGACCTGTATCGTGTTTACACCGTTTACATGGACAGACAGACGGACGGACGGACAGACGGACGGACGGACGGACATCGCTAAATCGACTCAAAAAGTGATTCTAAGTCGATCGGTATACTTAAAAGTGGGTCTAGGACCAAAATTTCGGGTAGATACAAACATCAGCACAAACTCATTATACCCTGTACCACAGTGTGGTGTAGGGTATAAAGAGAGTGTAAATAATTTAAAAATTTCTGTATTCTTCATACTCATTGAATTTTTTCATAAAGCTAAGTACTCTGTTTTTTGCGGTTAAAATTTCACTTAAACTTTAAACGCCTTAAGGGCGGATTACTCAATGTCCAGTTAGCAGCTAACAGTTGATTTAACGGAGCCTTATGTCAAAATTTGTATATAAAAGTTAAATTTAACGATAAGTTATTTTATAACGGAGTATTGAGTAATCCAGCCTAAATATCAATAAAACATTTAAAAATCAACAACCTTTGAGAAGTATAAGAAAGAAACGATCAAAACAAAACTGAGATGTCACTTTTTCACGGCAATTTAAATTGTCTTGTATAATAAAAATGCGTGAAAACTTTTTTAACAATTTCCCTATAATTTCTCGCGTTGCCAAAATTAATTTTTTTTATATGGAGTTTTTTATACAGAGTACTATGCCTAAGACTAAAAAGTAGAGAGACGTAAACAAAATCTGTAGAGAATATAAATTCTCTAACTCGCTCTACTTTTTAGGCTTATGTCAAAATTAAATTTGTATGAAGAACACACACATTTAAAAATTATCTACACTCTTTTTTCTTTTTGAAAATCGCATAATTGTTTCTTCACAATACAGCAGCAAGCAGCAGACAGCAAAATTTTTACATGTATTTTGTTGTTGCGCCAACAACAAAATACATGTAAAAATTTTGCTGTCTGCTGCTTGCTGCTGTATTGTGAAGAAACACTATGGCTGTATCTTACTACTTCATTACCTCACTTCTAAACTAACTATGGCCTTAGTCTCGAGCGAGCTACTGGGTTTATCTATAATTTAAAGATATTTGAAATTAAATCAGTTTTAGTGGATTTGTGACAAACTTTCTAAATGTTGTGTCTGTTTGTATGTAATTTACTTTATAAATGTCTACTTTACCGACTATTTTGAATTTTTATTTTGTTTGTTAAATTTCCCAAGCAGAAATATTAGTTCAAAACGAGTTGGCAAATTATTTTAGAATTTGGAACAATACTGAAAAAAATATTGTTCATAATATCTATAAACAAATTTTATAAAACCAAATTCATAGAATATATGAAACAATTCATTAGCTGAATAAATATTCATTAGTATTGTGAAACATTTCATAGAATTTTATTTATAGATTTTGTTAGATTCATAGAAAAAATTTATAGAACTAATGAATGTTATTCAAGAAAAAAATGCCTTTTAATTTTTTAAAAATTAAAATAATGTTACAATAATTAAAAAAATTTAATAAATATATTAAAACAATATTAAAGAACATAAAAAAAATATTGCTGCCATGGCGGGATTCGAACCCAAGACCTACCGGCTAGGAAATTTATAATCGACGCCTTAGCTATTAGCGCCACCAAAGGAGGAAAACCTCTCCGACTAACACTTAGTTTTAGAATGTTCGTTATTTTATTTTTGAAAATACACAAACTTTTTGTTTTCTACAAACACACACACACAGATTTTGGCAGAGCATTGTGGCAGAACATAGATCCAAACTTAATATATTAAATTTTTTTTTTTAAAATTCATTCATTAATGTATTTTTTTAGTAATAAGTTTTGTAAATTTTTTCTCAAAATTCTTAAAATTTTCCCATTTTTTGGATTTTTAAAGCAATTTTTCATTAATTGCACTTTTTAAGAATAATTTGACCCATTGTATTGAAAAAAAGTGCAGCATAATAAAAAAAATGCATCGTGTATTTTTTGCAGCATATTTATTTTTATTTTGCAGCATTATCATTTGATGTCCCCACTTTGAATTTCTGCACATTCTATATAGTGCTCGATGATCCTTGGCTTCGACTATCAAATATAAAATTTTTGAAATTTGAAAATAAACTTACATACATAATAGCCCAGGAAAATAAGGGGTCATCTGCGGAAAATCGGATAGGTTCTCTGAAAATTTGCACAGATCTTCGTTTTGGCAATATAAATAAGGGAAAAAGTCACAAGAAATGACTCGTGTCCTTGCTGAGATATTGAGGTCAAAGGTCACAAAAACCGGGTTTTTTACAGTTTTTTGTTAATATATCGCTCGATATGCGTCGCATGCTTTAAGAGTCTATTATAAAACTTGTAGAATATAAAATTATCTACAATATTTTTCTTAACACTTTTTTTCGTATTTCTCACCGTTTCTGAGATATTAAGGCCAAAATTCACAAAAACCAGATTTTGTATAGTTTTTTTTGCTAATATCTCGCTTGATATGAGTGATCGCTTTAAAAGTCTATTAAAGAACTTATAGAATATAAAATTGTGTACAAATTTCTTTTTATAATTTTTTTCGTATCGCTCACCGTTTTTGAAATATGGGCGAATTTATCTTTAATTTATGAATATAACACCGTCCGACACACTTTTGTACACATGGACCGGACCCGAAAATTCTGAAAGTAGGGCCAAAAAAAAAATACCCGTGTCTCCCAGTTTTTCTAGATCAATTCGCGTTTTCGCGAAAAACGCAAAAAAAAAAAAAAAATTTTTACAATGTAAAAAAATGTTCGCTTTTCAGAAAGTGGGACTCAAAATAACATTCTTGTGTTTCCCGGTTTTTCTATATCAATTCGCGTTTTCGCGAAAATGCATTTTTACTTGAAAAAATTTACTACATTCCGAAAATAGGGCTTAAAATAAAATATTGTTCTATTTTTTCCATATTAATTCAAGAAAAATGCAATTTTGAAAAAATGTATTGCATTATTTTTTATAAATATAAAACATAAATATACATTATTTACAATAAAATTACGGTCCTTATACAAAAATTGCTAAAAATAAAATTCTCGTGTCTCCCAATGTTTTATGTATCTATTCGTGTTTTCGCGAAAATTCATTTTTTTGCACACTTAAAAAAAAAATTTACTACATTCGAAAAGTGGGACTAAAAATAAAATATTCACCTAATTTTTTTAAATTAATTTAGGAAAAATGCAATTTGAAAAAATTTATTAAATTATTTTTATTTTTATAAGTATAGGCCCTTATTCATATTGAAATTATCAAACTTATAACAGGTTTATAAAACGAATTTCGTATGGAAATCTGTTTTATAAACCTGTTATGAAGTGTTCAAATTTGAATATGAATAAGGGGCATAGAATATAAAATTTGACTTAAATAATATTATGATGACTATTGAAAATGGGTGTTATTAGTATTTTTTTTTTTTTTTAATAATTACATTTTTCGCAAGTACGCAAATTAGGTGGAAAAACTCTGATACATGGGAAATTTCTTTTTAACTCTACTTGAAATTTTGCGAGTGTGCTAAAAAGAACAAAATATTTTTTTTTTACAAATTTGCGAATTGATATGAAATAACTGAGACATAAATGCTTAGATTTAAACCCAATTTTTTTTTTAACAGTGCAAAAAAAAAAATTTCAGCGTTTTTCGCGAATACGCGAATTGATGGCGAAAACCTGAGAGACACGGGTGTTTTTTTTTAAACCCCACTTTCTGAATAGCATAATTTTTTTCTATTGTGGAAACTTTTTTTTTTGTTGCATTTTTCGCGAAAACGCGAATTGATCTATAAAAACTGGGAGACACGGGTATTTTATTTTTGGCCCAACTTTCCGAATTTTCGGGTCCGGTTCATGTGTACAGCCAAAAGTTGCAATTTGTTGGACGGTGTAATAGGGACACGAAATAATGACACCAAACATGAAAACTGAAAAGGGCATATCTTTAAAACGAAATCGTGTATTACTAAAAAATAAAAAGTGCTACGTAGATAATTAATCTAGCTTTTATTTGAGTCTGACCCAGAGCA
The DNA here is from genome assembly GCA_963921195.1 of Pegoplata infirma. Taxonomy (NCBI): domain Eukaryota; kingdom Metazoa; phylum Arthropoda; class Insecta; order Diptera; family Anthomyiidae; genus Pegoplata; species Pegoplata infirma. The sequence continues at coordinate 113,196,882 of OY992540.1, forward strand.
GATTGTGTAATTTATGAATACACTCAGGAAAAAAACTCTGTAAAAAAATCTTAACAAAAATCTAAAATCTAAACTTTAAGCAGATTTTTCGGCTGAAAAGGATATTTTTACTAGAAAATAGCAGAAATTAGCAGATTATTTTTCTAATTTTACAGAAATATTTAGTAACTATGTTTAAAAAAAAGTAGTAGTATTATTTTCAAAGATTTTATTAAAAAAAATTATTGAAAACAGCGTAAACTAAAAAAAAATACACTTAGAAAAAAAGCTTCACAGCTTTTCTTGAAATAAATTATCAGCTGAAATCAGTAAATCAGCTGAAATCAGCAGATTTGTCTGCTGTCTCGACAGATTTTCTGATTTAGCTCAAAATGGGCAGATTCTTCTGCAGCCCTGACATAGGTTTTATTTTAAGTGTATGCTAGGAGAGTCGAGGTGGAAAATAAAATTATATAAAAATATTTTTTGGTAAAGGTTTCACAATATGTTTCTCAAAAACAAGCTCGATTTTTTTTAAGTTCAAATTTTTTTATTTTTAGTAATAATCTTTTTGTTTATCTTCAGGTATCATATAACTTGCCGATCAACAAAAAGTTTCAGACCAGGATTGTGTTGTAAGAGACACACGTTTCTCAGGCCATTTAATTTATGACCTCCAACTTTTTTTTTAACACGGGAAATATTTTTGTTGTTTTTTTTATTTACTCTGCACTAAGTTATATCAAAAAGACACAATAAAATACTTCCTGTCTTAACAAATAAGTTAAAGGTAAAAAATGAAAAGGTCTAAAAAAGGGGCTCTAACAACACAATCCTAATCTGTAACTTTTTTGTTGGTCGGTAAAAAAGTTAAATAATACCGGAAGATGATCAAACGAATTATTACTAAAAACACTACATAGTGAACTTGGAAAAAAATAGCTATACATATTGAGAGATCTGTATCTAAAAAATATTTTAAAATAACTTAATTTTACAATTCGACCTTCTTAGAATTTTCATTAATTACACAATCTGTTCTAGATCAGACTCAAATAAAAGCTAAATTAATTATCTACGTAGCATATTTTATTTTTTAGTAACACATTTCGTTTTAAATATATGTCCTTTTTAGTTTTCATGTTTGGTGTCATTATTTCGTGTCCCTATTATATTAATAAATTAAAGATAAATTCGCCCATATCTCAAAAACGGTGGGGGATACGAAAAAATTATAAAGAGAAATTTGTACACAATTTTATATTCTATAAGTTCTTTAATAGACTTTTAAAGCGATCACTCACATCAAGCGAGATATTAGCAAAAAACTATACAAAATCTAGTTTTTGAGAATTTTGGCCTTAATATCTCAGAAATGGTGAGAGATACGAAAAAAGTATTAAGAAAAATATTGTAGATAATTTTATATTCTACAGTTTTATAATAGACTCTTAAAGCGTACGACCCATATCGAGCGAGATATTAGCAAAAAACGGTAAAAAACCCGTTTTTTTTATCTTTGACCTCAATATCTCAGCAAGGACACCAGCCATTTCTTGGGTCTTTTTTCCCCTTATTTATATTGCCAAAACGAAGATCTGTGCAAATTTTCAGAGAACCTATCCGATTTTCCGCAAATTGCCCTTTTTTCTCCTTATTTTCCTGGGCTATAAGGTCTATTCGACTACCTTACTACAATCTACTATTTTTTACTCATTTTACTACAGCTGGAAATTTTCAATACAAAAAGTAAACAAACTTTCCAGTTGTAGTAAAAAATAGTAAGAAATTTGGGTAACCGAATAGACCTATAAGTAGTAAAAATATCTGACATGTTTAGTTTACATTTTTTGGTACTATTGGCCATTTCTACCGTTGCACAAAAACAAATCATGCTTGTTATCCTTCTTCTTCCAAAACTAAGCTCGTTAGTTGCAAATAAAGTCATCATTGTTGTTATTATTGTAAAACATTCATAAAGATTTGTTAAGTTGTCTACATATCCTGAAATGTAGGAAAAAAAAAAAAAAATACAAAAAGATTGTGGTTTATCCAGTAGAAAAAAAAATATGTACATTAGGGCAGAGCGAGAAATGATTTTTCACGAATTTCACTTGGGCGCTATGAGGGATTGGTAAAAATAGATGCCAACACGATGTGGTTAAAATTTCAGGAATATCGCACTTCATCTTTGGGTTCCCCTCCAGCACTAAAATTTTCAATTTTCTAAGCTAAAGAGCATTTCTCTTTAGCTCTTTAGCTTAGAAAAGCATCTGACCAATTTTGATCAGATGCTCTTGATTTTGGACTTTCTTGTTAATCACATCCAATTATTCCCGAACCGCTAAAGCCAAAAATATGAATTTCCTTAACGGAGTGTGGACCGATATGAATTCACGATAAACTCAAAATAACAACAAATTAGGTTCAAAAAACATTTTTTTTTGTTAAGAATTTCTCGTTTTTTTTTTGCAGAAATGACTTTGGAATCCTAGGATCATTTATTTTCTAAGTAAGGAAGAAAAAATTCATAGTTTGCAATTTTAGTGTATTTCTTATTATTATTTTATTGCAAACAGTTGATTTTCTTTCGGGTTTCTCCAAAATATATGCATATTTTTCTACCTCTGATTTGTGAAAATTAGAAAAGTGGAAACTTTAGCGCTGAAGAGTGCTATCTTCCTGAAATTTTAACAACGACCTTTTTGCATCTATTTTTATTAATCCCGCATAGCGCCCAAGTGAAATTTGTGATTTTTTTTTGTCCAATTTTGTCTTAACCGATTTTTAATATTCTTTTTTGTATTTTAGTTAATAAAATTCCACATCGATCAGTTTTCATATTAATTTTTGCGAATCATTTAAAACTTTAATTTTAAATGATTTAACAATTTCAGGATATGGTATCAAATAACATTATCAAAAAAACTTCTTAAATAATCGAAAAACATTTCAGAATCTAAAAATTTGTCGAAGATGTCTCAGAATCTGAGACTTTTTCTATAAGAAAAATGTTTCAGAATCTGAGACTTTTTCTGCATAAACGTGACTTTTTCTATAAGAAAAATGTCTCAGAATCTGAGACTTTTCTATGAGAAAAATGTCTCAGAATCTGAGACTTTTTGTATCAGAAAAATGTCTCAGAATCTGAGACTTTGTGTATAAGAAAAATGTCTCAGAATCTGAGACTTTTTGTATAAGAAAAATGTCTCAGAATCTGAGACTTTTTCTATAAGAAAAATGTCTCAGAATCTGAGACTTTTTCTATAAGAAAAATGTCTCAGAATCTGAGACTTTTTCTATAAGAAAAATGTCTCAGAATCTGAGACTTTTTCTATAAGAAAAATGTCTCAGAATCTGAGACTTTTTCTATAAGAAAAATGTCTCAGAATCTGAGACTTTTTCTATAAGAAAAATGTCTCAGAATCTGAGACTTTTTCTATAAGAAAAATGTCTAAGAATCTGAGACTTTTTCTATAAGAAAAATGTTTCAGAATCTGAGACTTTTTCTATAAGAAAAATGTCTCAGAATCTGAGACTTTTTCTATAAGAAAAATGTCTCAGAATCTGAGACTTTTTCTATAAGAAAAATGTCTCAGAATCTGAGACTTTTTCTATAAGAAAAATGTCTCAGAATCTGAGACTTTTTCTATAAGAAAAATGTCTCAGAATCTGAGACTTTTTCTATAAGAAAAATGTCTCAGAATCTGAGACTTTTTCTATAAGAAAAATGTCTCAGAATCTGAGACTTTTTCTATAAGAAAAATGTCTCAGAATCTGAGACTTTTTCTATAAGAAAAATGTCTCAGAATCTGAGACTTTTTCTATAAGAAAAATGTCTCAGAATCTGAGACTTTTTCTATAAGAAAAATGTCTCAGAATCTGAGACTTTTTCTATAAGAAAAATGTCTCAGAATCTGAGACTTTTTCTATAAGAAAAATGTCTCAGAATCTGAGACTTTTTCTATAAGAAAAATGTCTCAGAATCTGAGACTTTTTCTATAAGAAAAATGTCTCAGAATCTGAGACTTTTTCTATAAGAAAAATGTCTCAGAATCTGAGACTTTTTCTATAAGAAAAATGTCTCAGAATCTGAGACTTTTTCTATAAGAAAAATGTCTCAGAATCTGAGACTTTTTCTATAAGAAAAATGTCTCAGAATCTGAGACTTTTTCTATAAGAAAAATGTCTCAGAATCTGAAACTGTTTCTGTAGGCAAATTGTTTCAGAATCTGATATTTTTTTTATAGGAAAAATGTCTCAGAATCTGAGACTTTCTATAGGAAAAAATATCTCAAAATCTGCGACTTTTTCTGTAGGAAAAAATGTCTCAGAATCTGAGACTTTTTCTAAAAAAAAATATCTCAGAATCTGAGAATTTTTCTAGAGAAAAAATGTCTCAGAATCTGAGACTTTTTCTATTGAAAAAATGTCTCAGATCTTTAGACTTTTTCTTACAAAAAAAAATGTCTCAGAATCTGAAACTTTTTCAATTGGAAAATTTTCTCAGAATCTGAGGCTTTTTTTATAAGAAAAATGTCTCAGAATCTGAGGCTTTTTTTATAAGAAAAATGTCTCAGAATCTGAGACATTTTCTATAAGAAAAATGTCTCAGAATCTGAGACTTTTTCTATAAGAAAAATGTCTCAGAATCTGAGACTTTTTCTATAAGAAAAATGTCTCAGAATCTGAGACTTTTTCTATAAGAAAAATGTCTCAGAATCTGAGACTTTTTCTATAAGAAAAATGTCTCAGAATCTGAGACTTTTTCTATAAGAAAAATGTCTCAGAATCTGCGACTTTTTCTATAAGAAAAATGTCTCAGAATCTGAGACTTTTTCTATAAGAAAAATGTCTCAGAATCTGAGACTTTTTCTATAAGAAAAATGTCTCAGAATCTGAGACTTTTTCTATAAGAAAAATGTCTCAGAATCTGAGACTTTTTCTTTAAGAAAAATGTCTCAGAATCTGAGACTTTTTCTATAAGAAAAATGTCTCAGAATCTGAGACATTTTTCTATAAGAAAAATGTCTCAGAATCTGAGACTTTTTCTATAAGAAAAATGTCTCAGAATCTGAGACTTTTTCTATAAGAAAAATGTCTCAGAATCTGAGACCTTTTCTATAAGAAAAATGTCTCAGAATCTGAGACCTTTTCTATAAGAAAAATGTCTCAGAATCTGAGACTTTTTCTATAAGAAAAATGTCTCAGAATCTGAGACTTTTTCTATAAGAAAAATGTCTCAGAATCTGAGACTTTTTCTATAAGAAAAATGTCTCAGAATCTGAGACTTTTTCTATAAGAAAAATGTCTCAGAATCTGAGACTTTTTCTGTAAGAAAAATGTCTCAGAATCTGAGACTTTTTCTATAAGAAAAATGTCTCAGAATCTGAGACTTTTTCTATAAGAAAAATGTCTCAGAATCTGAGACTTTTTCTATAAGAAAAATGTCTCAGAATCTGAGACTTTTTCTATAAGAAAAATGTCTCAGAATCTGAGACTTTTTCTATAAGAAAAATGTCTCAGAATCTGAGACTTTTTCTATAAGAAAAATGTCTCAGAATCTGAGACTTTTTCTATAAGAAAAATGTCTCAGAATCTGAGACTTTTTCTATAAGAAAAATGTCTCAGAATCTGAGACTTTTTCTATAAGAAAAATGTCTCAGAATCTGAGACTTTTTCTATAAGAAAAATGTCTCAGAATCTGAGACTTTTTCTATAAGAAAAATGTCTAAGAATCTGAGACTTTTTCTATAAGAAAAATGTTTCAGAATCTGAGACTTTTTCTATAAGAAAAATGTCTCAGAATCTGAGACTTTTTCTATAAGAAAAATGTCTCAGAATCTGAGACTTTTTCTATAAGAAAAATGTCTCAGAATCTGAGACTTTTTCTATAAGAAAAATGTCTCAGAATCTGAGACTTTTTCTATAAGAAAAATGTCTCAGAATCTGAGACTTTTTCTATAAGAAAAATGTCTCAGAATCTGAGACTTTTTCTATAAGAAAAATGTCTCAGAATCTGAGACTTTTTCTATAAGAAAAATGTCTCAGAATCTGAGACTTTTTCTATAAGAAAAATGTCTCAGAATCTGAGACTTTTTCTATAAGAAAAATGTCTCAGAATCTGAGACTTTTTCTATAAGAAAAATGTCTCAGAATCTGAGACTTTTTCTATAAGAAAAATGTCTCAGAATCTGAGACTTTTTCTATAAGAAAAATGTCTCAGAATCTGAGACTTTTTCTATAAGAAAAATGTCTCAGAATCTGAGACTTTTTCTATAAGAAAAATGTCTCAGAATCTGAGACTTTTTCTATAAGAAAAATGTCTCAGAATCTGAAACTGTTTCTGTAGGCAAATTGTTTCAGAATCTGATATTTTTTTTATAGGAAAAATGTCTCAGAATCTGAGACTTTCTATAGGAAAAAATGTCTCAAAATCTGCGACTTTTTCTGTAGGAAAAAATGTCTCAGAATCTGAGACTTTTTCTAAAAAAAATGTCTCAGAATCTGAGAATTTTTCTAGAGAAAAAATGTCTCAGAATCTGAGACTTTTTCTATTGAAAAAATGTCTCAGATCTTTAGACTTTTTCTTACAAAAAAAAAATGTCTCAGAATCTGAAACTTTTTCAATTGGAAAATTTTCTCAGAATCTGAGGCTTTTTTTATAAGAAAAATGTCTCAGAATCTGAGGCTTTTTTTATAAGAAAAATGTCTCAGAATCTGAGACATTTTCTATAAGAAAAATGTCTCAGAATCTGAGACTTTTTCTATAAGAAAAATGTCTCAGAATCTGAGACTTTTTCTATAAGAAAAATGTCTCAGAATCTGAGACTTTTTCTATAAGAAAAATGTCTCAGAATCTGAGACTTTTTCTATAAGAAAAATGTCTCAGAATCTGAGACTTTTTCTATAAGAAAAATGTCTCAGAATCTGAGACTTTTTCTATAAGAAAAATGTCTCAGAATCTGAGACTTTTTCTATAAGAAAAATGTCTCAGAATCTGAGACTTTTTCTATAAGAAAAATGTCTCAGAATCTGAGACTTTTTCTATAAGAAAAATGTCTCAGAATCTGCGACTTTTTCTATAAGAAAAATGTCTCAGAATCTGAGACTTTTTCTATAAGAAAAATGTCTCAGAATCTGAGACTTTTTCTATAAGAAAAATGTCTCAGAATCTGAGACTTTTTCTATAAGAAAAATGTCTCAGAATCTGAGACTTTTTCTTTAAGAAAAATGTCTCAGAATCTGAGACTTTTTCTATAAGAAAAATGTCTCAGAATCTGAGACATTTTTCTATAAGAAAAATGTCTCAGAATCTGAGACTTTTTCTATAAGAAAAATGTCTCAGAATCTTAGACCTTTTCTATAAGAAAAATGTCTCAGAATCTGAGACCTTTTCTATAAGAAAAATGTCTCAGAATCTGAGACTTTTTCTATAAGAAAAATGTCTCAGAATCTGAGACTTTTTCTATAAGAAAAATGTCTCAGAATCTGAGACTTTTTCTATAAGAAAAATGTCTCAGAATCTGAGACTTTTTCTATAAGAAAAATGTCTCAGAATCTGAGACTTTTTCTGTAAGAAAAATGTCTCAGAATCTGAGACTTTTTCTATAAGAAAAATGTCTCAGAATCTGAGACTTTTTCTATAAGAAAAATGTCTCAGAATCTGAGACTTTTTCTATAAGAAAAATGTCTCAGAATCTGAGACTTTTTCTATAAGAAAAATGTCTCAGAATCTGAGACTTTTTCTATAAGAAAAATGTCTCAGAATCTGAGACTTTTTCTATAAGAAAAATGTCTCAGAATCTGAGACTTTTTCTATAAGAAAAATGTCTCAGAATCTGAGACTTTTTCTATAAGAAAAATGTCTCAGAATCTGAGACTTTTTCTATAAGAAAAATGTCTCAGAATCTGAGACTTTTTCTATAAGAAAAATGTCTCAGAATCTGAGACTTTTTCTATAAGAAAAATGTCTCAGAATCTGAGACTTTTTCTATAAGAAAAATGTCTCAGAATCTGAGACTTTTTCTATAAGAAAAATGTCTCAGAATCTGAGACTTTTTCTATAAGAAAAATGTCTCAGAATCTGAGACTTTTTCTATAAGAAAAATGTCTCAGAATCTGAGACTTTTTCTATAAGAAAAATGTCTCAGAATCTGAGACTTTTACTATAAGAAAAATTTCTCAGAATCTGAGACTTTTTCTATAGGAAAATTGTCTCAGAATCTAAGAGTTTTTCTATAGGAAAAATGTCTCAGAATCTGAGACTTTTTCTATACCAAAAAAATTTCTGAGATCGTTAGACTTTTTCTTACAAAAAAAAAATGTCTCAGAATCTGAAACTTTTTCAATTGGAAAATTGTCTCAGAAGTTGAGGCTTTGTCTTTAGGAAATATGTCTTATAATGATTATTTTATTTCTATAGAGACAGTTCTAATATTGAAAAAAAGTCTCATTATTAAAAAAAACAAGTGAGAGTGTTAAATTCGGCTGTGCCAAATCTTGTATACCCTCCAAAATGTAAAAAAAAAAAAAAATTGACAGAGGCGTTTTTTTTTTTTTGGGGGGGGAGTTGATAGGGTCAGTGGGGCACGTTGAGAGCACCTTCCCATCGCGATAAATATACCAAATGTTTAATTTATTTAACAAAAATACAAAAAAAACTTGTAAAAACGTGTATTTTTTAGAGGTTGGTTTAGTTCTTCAAGGGGGAACTTTTTTCCCCCTGGTCCGATTTGGCCAATTTCCGAACTTAACCTGCCTAGGAACATAAGACATATTTGTGACAAACTTGAGGTTCCTAGCTCTTTTATTTTGGACTGCATCGTGTTAACTACAGACGGACGGACGGACGGACAGACGGACGGACGGACGGACGGACGGACATCGCTAGAATGTCTTAGAATCGATCACTGATCAATAATATATATACTTTATGGGGTCCCCGACAGATATTTCGATGCGTTACACACGGAATGACAAAGTGAGTATACCCTCATACTGTAGTTGGAGGGTATAAAAAAAGCAACACCTTTAAGAACATTAAATACAAATATTTGGAATATGTCATCAATAAATAACATTTTAATATGCCACGTTTATATAGAAAACGTTTGTGCATTATTTTGTTGGTGGTGTATGCAGCAGAGATAACACCTACCAACAATACCAATATAATTTACAGTTGCTGCTGTTGCACGTATAAATGCTAAATTTTTTTTTGCCATCCTGAGAAATCCGTATAACCATTTAGAGTATTTTATGCAATATCAACACACCATCCATACACACAAACAGAATGCGGCATTGAATGCATTTTTTCGTTTTGGTTTAAAACCAAATTTCGAATAGTTAAACGCATCCATACCACGTTTAAATGCATGAAATTGTATGTGGATATATGAAGCAAATATATTCATTTAGGTTAATGCAAAACAAATACAACTTCACACATACGTATTATTTGTATACGCTCCAACCACAGTATGGGGATATACTCACTTTGTCATTCCGTGTGTAACGCATCGAAATGTAGGTCTAGGATCACATAAAGTAAAAAATCTTGCTATCTGCATAGTGAACATTTTTTTGGACTGTTGCACTGTACGACAAAATTCAACTTTTGGTTTCACCCATGATCGGGACCAAAAAATTCTTAAAGTAGAGCTGAATAGAATGAAAGATACCGGTGTTTCCCAGTTTTTCTAGATCAATTCGTTTTCGCGTTTTATAAGCAAATTAATATTTTGTATAAATCCGAGCTTCAATCACGTGGGGAAGTAAGGATAACGCCCAATAAAATGTGCGAAACATGAGTAAAATCGGTCCACTAGTTTAAAAGTTTTAAAAAAATTTCCCAAAAATTAATGTTTTTTTTAAATGTTTTCATACACTCAAAAAAAAAAACCTTGTAAAATTACTAGAAAATCTCGTAATCCCATTTTACAAATATTTGACAGTTTTTCTTGTTTTTTAGCAAATAATTTTCGATCGAAATTAATTTTTTTTTTGTAATTTTACAATTTTTCTTGTAATTTTACAAATTTCCAAGATTTTTTATAAAAAAACTTAGTAAATTTATGAGAATTTCTGGTAAGTTTTTTTTAGTAAAATCACGAAACCTCCTTGTAAGTTTTATCGCGTCAAAAAATTGTAAATTTACAATTTTTTTGGTAAAAAGCGTGTAAAATTGCAAAAAAAAAGGTTACAAACTTTTCTTGTATTTTTACAAGGTTTTTTTTTGAGTGTGTCTCCTTTTTAGTAGATTAAGAATACGCTAACTTTAGGAAAACAATTTTAATGGTCCTAAAGTTTGGCATATTTGTTATTTCTCTGGTCAGGTTGGTATTGAACTTCGAAGAAATCGATCCAATGGTTTCACCTTGAATTCCCTCGTCAAAAAACTATAAGTGCTCTTAAACAAATATTGGCATGCTACAAAGCTCCAACAAATGTTACACTCGAAAAAAATGTTACACCTAAAAGAAATATACACTAAAAAAAAAGTTTGAACTCAAAAAAATGTTACACTATATTTTTTTTTTTTTGCAAAACTACTAAAAAGAGTTTTTTATCCAAATCAAAAATTTCTAGTTAAAATTTTTAAAAAATTTGTTTTTACTTTAGAAAAATTACTATCACTCAAAAGTGGCTTATGGAAGGTATTTATTGATTCGACTAAGTCGTTTTAAATTTTCTGGTTGTTTGTTAGTTTCAATTCAAAAGAAAAATGTTGCAACTCTGAAAAAGTTTTCCACAATTTGAATGGCCAAAAATTTTTGAATGTGAATTTTTTTTTTGAGTAAATTTTTTGGAGCGATAAAATTATTTTGTAAAATTTTTTTATGGCATACCAATATTTTGTAAAAAGGCTTTAAAGTTTTTTGCAAGAGTTCAAAAAAAACGCCGATTTTTAAAAATCGGTTTTCCGTTTATTCGAAAGATCTAAAACTTAAAAAATTTTTCATTAAAAAAAATAAAATCAATTTTTCAAAAATATGCCCACATGTTTTTTAAAGAAAATCGCATTGGAACATTGGATTTCATAAAAATTCTGTAATTCTCTTGTATGTTATTGTGTCAACACTGCGTATCAGTAACAGAGTACGTATTTGCTCACGAAAGAAGCTTTCATTTTGGCACATTCATTCATTTTTTGAAAATGAATTTTGTTTGTTTTTAATTTCATTTCATTTTATGTGCTTTGAAAAAATTCGATTGTTTTCATTTTTCGTTGCTTGTGTGCAGGGCTGCCAGGTACTTTTTTTCCTTGTCCCCAAAAAATAAAAAAAAATCCCCAAAAATCCCCAAATTTAAAAAAATAACGTTAAAATTTTTAAATATATTTTTTTTTTGTTTTTTTTTTTTTTTTTTGTGATGAAATTAAATTTTTTTTTTTAAAATAATAGGAAAAATTATTATAAGAAATCCCCAAAAATCCCCAAAAAAAATTTTTAGTAAAAAAAATATTTTTAATTTAATATTATAAGTTTAATTGAAAATAATATATATATTGAAGATACTTTGTACTTTTACATTGAATATTTTTAAAGAAAAACATTTGCTAAAAATTTAACAATTCATAAACTTCTGTTTCACCATCAACGTCTGAAGATTCAGTGATATTGTACATAGTTTGAGCATTAAATTTTTGTATCATTTCCTTAGTTGGAATAAAATTTTGGCAACATGTATTGTTGATATTGAGGTAGATGTTTATCCTTAGTAGTGCCTCCAAAAGTTCGTATTGCATTTTATTACGAAGCTTTGTTTTAGTCAAGTTCATTGTGGAAAATACTCGCTCTACACACGCATTACTAGTTGGGACAGATAGCATGTTAAGAACTGCCTGAGCAAGTTCCTTGTAGTGATATGAACCAGCTGCATCTTGAAAGCCGTACACTCTCGGCCAAAAGTCCAACAAATTTGATGGTATTTCATTGCCAAAATATTCGTTCCAGTTGGTAAACGGTAGCTTATTCCATTGGGTTTCGTAAACGTCAAGTGGAATGTTTTTATCAATGAAATTATGTAGGACATCTTGGATAACCGAAAATTTAGCTTGTGCTATTGAATTTATACAGTTTTTTAGAGAAAATTGTTTATATTGTTGAAAATGTATCATATTTACTGGTAAACGTTTCGCCATTTCGTGTATTATTTTTTTTAAATACAGAAAACAATTTTCTCTTAATATTTCAATTTCTGAACAATCCAATTGGCAAGCTTGCAGGTCTCTTTCGAATTCCGACCCAAAATCAACAACACTTAAAGGAAGAAATGATCTTGAATCATCTAATATTTCGAAAACATTACTTATATCTTCCAAATTCTTTATGTTATTGAAAATCGCTGGTTTAAAAACCTTGGCACATAAAGAAAGAAATGTCAGTGACATTTTATCGTATAAACTTCCAGCATCAATATGGTCGTTTTGGAAATCCAAATTTAAACGATTCATATCATTAATGATTGGGTTTAAAAAAACTAAAAACAGTTTGTTTTTGTCGTCACTCATTTCCAAATTTATCATTTTTGCTGTGTGGTCATTCTCAGCTGTAGCTATGATTGAAAAATGGTATTTGAGTTCAACCCATTGCTCCAGGACGCGCTTTACAGCAGCACTGTATGCAAGCCAACGTGTTCCCGATAATTGAACCAGCTTTCGATATTTAATGCTATCAACGCCTGTATTAATTAAGTCAAAAACCCGTCTATACTTTGTATTACGCAATGGGCTATTACTAAAATAATTGTAAACCTCTTTCACAATAAATTCAGCTCTGTTGGGTATTTCTTTCGAAGCATGTGAGCAACACAAATGAAGCGAATGGCATGTACATTTTATCAAAATTAGATTGGGAATTTCCTTTTTCAATAGTGTAAATAAAGACTTATTTTTTCCACATAAGTTATTCGCTCCATCCGTCCCAATAGACAGCATATTAAACTTATTAATTCCGATATTTATTAAATAAATTGAAAGTCCTTCGTACAGTTTTTCTGAGGTTGCTTCTTCGACTAAAAAAAGTCCCAAGAAATCTATGATGACTTTTTTTTTTGTCTTGCTGTAATAACGTACACAAATACACATCCATTTCATCTGTGATACATCTGTTGATTCATCGACAATTAGGGAATACTTCGAATCTCCTATATCTTGAACCAGTTCAGTGGATATTGAAGGACCAACGACATTCTTTATAATTGCAGTGCATTTCGTTCGATGCAATTTAATTTTCCCAAAAGAATCGGATTTTGGTGCTGAATTCTTAAGCAGCTCAGTCAAGTGGTCTACTGTTGCTATTGATGTGTGTTTGGCGATAAAAACTGCAATTTTAATATCCAATATTTTTGAATCGTTGGAAATCGGGACAATATCTGGAAAGAAAAATTAGATTAGATTTATTGGTTCAAAAGAGATATACCAATTTGTACCGTAATCACGAAGGGAATGATTGGTGTGCATTAAAGACATATTTTGTTTGTGGCGACTGGTTTCGGCATGTTTTTTTAAATCCTTTTTATGCGATTCCAGTGAGGAATTACAAGCAGAACAATATGCTGTTTTTGAAGACGAATGAGCCAATTTATAAGAATTTGGAGCTTGTTCAATCGGTTTTAGCCATCCTTTAAATAAACAATAAAAATAACATATATATTTAATACTTCGATTCATCATAAATACTTACCAATAGCCCAGCTTTCTTTTTCCCAAACTTTATTATATTGTCTTTCATATTTACTTATTTTTGGGGAAGACATATTTACTTAAAAATTGTCATTAAAAAAATAAAAAAATTTATGTGTTGTCAACGGTTTTAGATTCTTTTTTTAAATTCTTCTTTTTTTTAAAACACTCACTAAAGAATAATAACACTAGTTTATTAAGTACCTTTTACACACTCAACAAAAATAGGTAATCCTACTTAGGTCCCTTTACACCGTATTAATTGTTAATAAGTGTAAGATAAAAGTTTTGCTACTTTTTTTTTGATATTTAATATTCGAAACAATCAAAAATAAGAGTAAATAATAAAAAAAGGAAAATATTTTAAAAATGTGTAAAATCCCCAAAAAATCCCCAAATATTTTTTGGAAATCCCCAAAAAAATCCCCAATCCCCAAATGACTTTCTTTGTCCTTTTTGCTCGCATGAAATCCCCAACTTTGGGGATAAATCCCCAAGTCTGGCAGCCCTGCTTGTGTGTGTGCAGTGAAAGAAGAAGTAATCAAATGAGAATGAATGAATGAAACTTAAAAAAAAAGTTTCATTTTCATTTATTATTTATATTTCATTTTCGTGTGCTTGAGATTTTTATATTCCGTGCACACGAAAGTGGCGCACGAAATGAGACAGTTTCATCTGCATTTCAGCTTCATTCAAAGTCAAATTTTTTCAAAAACTTGTAAATTTTTTAAAAAAGTGAAAACTTTTCAAAAAACTTAAATTTAAAAAAAAAAAAAAAATTTCACCAAAAAGTTGAATTCATAAAAAAATTGAAGTTTTCCAAAAAAGTTTGTTTAAAAAAAAAAAATCAGAAAAGTTAAATTTTTTAAAAAAAGTCTTAATTTTTTCAAAAAACTTTAATTTTCAGAAAAAGTTTACAAAAAGCTGACTTTTTAAAAAAAGTTGAATTTTTAAAAAAAAAATTCAAAACAAGTTTTAATTTTTAAAAAAAGTAAAATTTTTTCAAAAAGTTTTAATTTAAAAAAAAAATTAAAATACTAAATTGACGTCCCTTTGCTTATATTTTGATTATTTAAAAAGTTATTCGCAATTTAAAAATCTAGCAAAGAAAAATTTTATCTGGAACCGCTAAAGAGGTTACGCAGGGGTAAAAATGTCAAAAATATCATCCATTTTGCTCTACATCGATTATTTTTTGAGATATAATTAAAATACCAAATTAACGTCCTTTTGCTTGTATTTCAATTATAAAAATAGAGTATTTCAATTCGCAATTTAAAAATCTAGCAAAGAAAAATTTGATCTGAAACCGCTAAAGAGGTTACGCAGGGGTGAAAATGACAAAAATATCATCCATTTTGCTCCACATCGATTATTTTTTGAAATATAATTAAAATACCAAATTAACGTCGTTTTGCTTGTATTTTAATTATTTAAGAAGTTATTCGCAATTTAAAAATCTAGCAAAGAAAAATTTGATCTGGAACCGCTTAAGAGGTTACACAGGGGTGAAAATGACAAAAATATCATCCATTTTGCTCTACATCGATTAGTTTTTAAGATATAATTAAAATACCAAATTAACGTCCTTTTGCTTGTATTTTGATTAATTAAGAAGTTATTCGCAATTTAAAAATCTAGCAAAGAAAAATTTGATCTGAAACCGCTAAAGAGGTTACGCAGGGGGGAAAATGACAAAAATATCATCCATTTTGCTCTAAATCGATTAGTTTTCAAGATATAATTAAAATACCAAATTAACGTCCTTTTGCTTGTATTTTGATTATTTAAGAAGTTATTCGCAATTTAAAAATCTAGCAAAGAAAAATTTGATCTGGAACCGCTTAAGAGGTTACGCAGGGGTGAAAATGACAAAAATATCATCCATTTTGCTCTACATCGATTAGTTTTTAAGATATAACTAAAATACCAAATTAACGTCCTTTTGCTTGTATTTTGATTATTAAAGAAGTTATTCGCAATTTAAAAATCTAGCAAAGAAAAATTTGATCTGGAACCGCTTAAGAGGTTACGCAGGGGTGAAAATGACAAAAATATCATCCATTTTGCTCCACATCGATTATTTTTTGAGATATAATTAAAATACCAAATTAACGTCCTTTTGCTTGTATTTCAATTATTTAAGAAGTTATTCGCAATTTAAAAATCTAGCAAAGAAAAATTTGATCTGAAACCGCTAAAGAGGTTACGCAGGGGTGAAAATGACAAAAATATCATCCATTTTGCTCCACATCGATTATTTTTTGAAATATAATTAAAATACCAAATTAACGTCGTTTTGCTTGTATTTTAATTATTTAAGAAGTTATTCGAATTTAAAAATCTAGCAAAGAAAAATTTGATCTGGAACCGCTTAAGAGGTTACACAGGGGTGAAAATGACAAAAATATCATCCATTTTGCTCTAAATCGATTAGTTTTTAAGATATAATTAAAATACCAAATTAACGTCCTTTTGCTTGTATTTTGATTATTAAAGAAGTTATTCGCAATTTAAAAATCTAGCAAAGAAAAATTTGATCTGGAACCGCTTAAGAGGTTACGCAGGGGTGAAAATGACAAAAATATCATCCATTTTGCTCCACATCGATTATTTTTTGAGATATAATTAAAATACCAAATTAACGTCCTTTTGCTTGTATTTCAATTATTTAAGAAGTTATTCGCAATTTAAAAATCTAGCAAAGAAAAATTTGATCTGAAACCGCTAAAGAGGTTACGCAGGGGTGAAAATGACAAAAATATCATCCATTTTGCTCCACATCGATTATTTTTTGAAATATAATTAAAATACCAAATTAACGTCCTTTTGCTTGTATTTCGATCAAATTTTTCTTTGCTAGATTCTTAAATTGCGAATAACTTCTTAAATAATTAAAATACAAGCAAAAGGACGTTAATTTGGTTCTTTTAATTATATCTCAAAAAATAATCGATGTAGAGCAAAATGGGTGATATTTTTGTCATTTTCACCCCTGCGTAACCTCTTTAGCGGTTTCAGATCAAATTTTTCTTTGCTAGATTTTTAAATTGCGAATAACTTCTTAAATAATTGAAATACAAGCAAAAGGACGTTAATTTGGTATTTTAATTATATTTCAAAAAATAATCGATGTGGAGCAAAATGGATGATATTTTTGTCATTTTCACCCCTGCGTAACCTCTTTAGCGGTTTCAGATAAAATTTTTCTTTGCTAGATTTTACTGATTCAGTAACGAAAATTTGTTGGTTTCGAAAATATTCGTTACTCATACGCGGTGTTGACCCAATAAAATACAAGAGAATTACAGAATTTTTATGAAATCCAATATTAAAATGCGATTTTCTCGAAAAATAATGAATGGTCTGCAATAAAATGCATACTGTTAAAGATTTGATGAACAATTGGTGCAATAGGCATTAGTTGTCTGTGAATCCAGCTAAGGATTTATGAGGGATCAAACACAGGGGTCTTAAGATTCCTACACTGAAGGGTGTTACTCTTCAACTATCCACAAATGTCAAGTATTTATGGTCACTCAGGATTAAAGATGGCAACATCAGTTGACTCACACTCCCGAAATTTTTATTTATACAAAAAAAAAAATTAAACAAGTAAGAGTGTTAAATTCGGCTGTGCCGAATCTTTTGTACCCTCGAACATGCAAAAAAGTCCGGTGGCGTTTTTTGTATTTTAGGGAGGGGGTTGGCAGTGGTCATTTGAGGGTAAAATTTTCCCACGAAACATATGTTTAAAAAATCATTCTTAAGATTTTTGCACTAAAGAAGTACAAGTTCAGCAATATATAAAAGGGAGGGGGCGTACCAAATAAAATCGACATTTTATAATCCCCTGGATCCAAATGCAGGACTTTAAACTTCTTGCAGCAAAAAAATGTTGCATTTGTAAAAAAATTGTGTTTTTCAGAGATTGGTTTAGTTCTTTAGGGGAACATTTTTCCCCTGGTCCGATTTAGCTTATTTACGAACTTAACCTGCCTAGGAACATAAGATATATTCGTGCCAAATTTCGGGAGTCTAGCTCGAGACGGGCAGACGGACGGACAGACGGACGGACATCGCTAGAATGTCTTAGAATCGATCACTGATCATAAATATATATGCTTTATGGGGTCCTAAACCGATATTTTGACGCGTTAAATACGGAAAGACGAGTATACCACATACTGTAGTATACACAATGGTGCTTGCGAGAGGGGTCATTAGTGAGACCGACCCCAATTTAGTTTTACCTTCCAACATTTTTTTTAAACATACCTAGGCCATATCTCCAATCCCTAAGTATGCTCCCATACAAATAACAGTTGGAGCAAATTTCATATAAATGTAATTTTGAATGGAAGCCTACTTAGGGAGTGGAGATAGGGCTGTGGTATGTTTTACAAAAATGTTGGAGGGTAAAAATAAATAGGGGTCGGTCTCCCTAATGACCCCTCTCGGACGCACCATTGGACCGGTTATTGGACCATTGGCTGATTAAATAAAACAAATTTACCGCCTTAACAGTTAAAGATAGAGGGTAGGTGTGTTCAGAGAAAATGTTTGGACTACAAAAATATTGTGGGTCGGTCATACATTTTGTTGCTCTAAGGGCACTATTAGGGCAGTTAGAGCGGTTGGGGCAAATTTTTAAAAATGTCGTTTTGTGTGGGAGCCCCTTTAGAAATTGGAGATAGGGTATTAGTTTGTTCCAAAGAAATGTTAAGACGTAAAAATTAATGGGGGTCGGTCTTATGAATGACCCCTCTATGACGCACCATTGGAGCAGTAGAAATGATTTTAAGATTGGAAAATTACAATAAATTTTTTCAAACAATTTTAAAAAATAGTAAAAATCGTTATCCCACGATCCTCCTGGGCAAAAAATTTGTAGAATCGATAGAAGTTTTACACAAAAAAATTTCAAAAAAATTTAAGAGTACAAACATTTTCAAAAATGAAATTAAAATTTTAAAACTTAAAAATCGCATACTAGAGCGCTTTTAAGAATTTTTTGGGATTTTTTTTTAAAGTACGTAAAAAAACAGAAATTTCGAAGAAAAATTGAAATTTGGACCATTATTGAAGAAGTTATGAGTAAAAGAAGTTTGAGTAAAGAAACAAACCACCAATTTTTAAAAATTCGATGTCTTTTGAACGGGTCATCAAAAAAATCTGAAAATTTACCACGAGGGAGTTCTCGAAGGGTACTAAAAACTGTAAGCAAATTGAGAAAATCTAAAAAAAAAATTTTTCAAAGTGTCCGATTTGACATGGAATGCCCCATATATTATGTCTCGTGGTTCCTATAAGGAACAAAGGGCCACAACGAACTCTTTCCATTCGGTCCTGTTTGATGCTAGGTGTTTGATTTCCCTACAGCTTAGCCCACTTTAGATTACTTCAGCTTCGAGTTGACGTCTCCAGGAGTGCAACGGGCGTCCAACTCTTCGTGTATTTCCATGGGGATTCCAGTCAATAGCAGTTTTAGTAGGATCGCCTTGTAGTCTACGGAGCGTGTAACCAATCAGCGGCATTTTTGCTTAAGGATCTCGATGTTGATTGGACTTTGATTTGTTTGTGACCATAGTTGAGTGTTTGATATGGTGCTTGGCCAGAATATCTTAAGGATCCTTCGTAGACAGCGGTTAACAAACACCTGTATGACGTTTATATCACGTCATGTTGTGTTCCATGACTCACAACCGTAAGGGAGCACCGATTTATTGCACGAATTGAAAATGCTGATCTTAGTGTGCTTTAAAATAGCAGTACATACATGGCGGAGCATACCGAATGCCTGATTGGCCTTTGACACAACTGGACTCATTTTTTTAGAATGTAGATAAATTTACTAGTACCACATTTGGTTTTGGATCTGGCTAGTATTTGGAACACGAAACATACTCTCATGGTATGGGCAAATTGGCATCAGTCTTTCAGAATAAAGTGTTTATTATTTTGGAATTAGTATCTGTGTGAATGTAGGCGCAAACTCAATGAGGTCTCATGTGAGAACGGAACTCTTATGGGTTTCGTGTTATAGGGAAATACGGGGAAATTAAATTGATGTTTTTTGCAAACATTGGCTGTCATACATTTCCTCACAATCCGAAGTTTCAGATTGGTGTAGGCTTGACATGGATGATGCTTTGGATCAACTCTCACATGAAAACAATTTTCATGGAATAATGGTAAGATGAGTTGACACGCAAAAAAATTTCTAAATCTTACTCGCCTAATTACGTGGCACAATGCCGTGCAGCTCTTCTTGACGATGAGGAAACTACAGAACACTACGTCTGTTGTTGCCCAGCGTTCTCAAGAGCTCGACTGCGGATAATGGGCTCTGATATTCTGTAAGTGGACATGATAAAACTTTTTTGGCGATCCTGCAAATAAAGGTTGTTTTTAAGTGTTTTCTTTTGTTTGTTACCAAAATCTGCACAAACTTAAAGATTCCGTACACCTTGTAAATAAAGTATAGTGTGTATAAAAATATAAGAATTTTTTAGCAAAAAAAAAAAAAAATTAAACCTTTACTAGTACCTACAAGCACTTGTGCTATTTACTTAGCATATCACAAAGATGCACTCTTGAGAATATACGGTAACGTAGCGTTGTTTCCATCGTTTTATTTTTTATCCACATAAAGTTGGTTAAAGCTGCTGCACCAAATATACACGTACCATTAAAGTTGCAATAGCAACAGAATATCATGCTATGACTTTAAGAAGATAATCCGTATGTAGAATTGTAGGGAAAAGGTTTATCATTGTGAATGTATGTGTGTTTATGCATATCTTTCAGCAATGTGCGTGGTCTTTAAAAAAGGTGTTTGTAGAATTATGTATTTTTTTTTTTTGAAATTTATTTTCTTTGAATTTCATTTGTTAAAGTCCTGTTGCTATTGCTGCAACATAAATTGCTGCTACTGCTACTCCTTGTACTTGTTCTGCTCACTTTTTTTTCCTGTTACTTGTGGCTTACACAGAACGATTTCGTTAAAGGTTCCTTTATGTTTGTGCTATCATGCAGCTATATTCCGGGTTTTTATGTCATATCTTCTGCTACCATTTGAATGTTGTTGAATATTGTTGTTGCAGTTTACTTTGCCAATTCGCGCGTTAAAGAACATATACGTACAACATTGTATTGCATTACTTAAAATGCATTTTCTAGCATTATTTTTTAAACCCTCCATCAAAAAACAGGGGGAAAATTCACTTTGTCAATTTTTGTGTAACTTATCGTTACCCAGTATGCAAAATGAGTCGATATCGATTCGAAAAAGAGTCGTTTTCTCTAAGAATTTCATCGATATCGAGTTCGATATAATGTCGATATAAAGCGTGTTTTCCTATGTGGCATGCAAGGTGATATAGAATCGAGTTTTGGTACAGGATTCGATTCGATTTTTAATCGAAAATTTCATGAATTTCGACACATTTGTTCTTTAATAATTTAGTTAATTGTTTTAAAAACGGTAAGAATAAAAAAAAATATTTTATTACATACTACTACTAACTTACAATTAACTAATTTTTACTAATTTAATCTATTTATTCTTTAAATTTAATTTTTACTAATTACTATTTTTATCTGCCTCACTTGAGATTTGAACTCAGAACTCCCAGTTTACAGGTTGAACGCCTTACTCCTTCAGCCAAAGTTTGATCATAAAAGTACTTTTTTAAAATTACTTTTATTAAAATTTGAATTTTTTATTATTATTTGAATTGCCCTTAAATTATAATTTTTAATATTATTTGAATTACCCTGTTTTTATATTCATTTTATTTTGTTTTGACATACTTCTCATAATTTGAAAATATTTTTATTTCAAAATATATATTAGTACAAACAAATTTCAAGTTGTGTATGGCCTAGTTGGCTAGCAGGTTCGGCAGCTTATGATTTGGAGATTTTTGGCCTTGGTTCAAACCCCGGTCGCGGATTTTTTTTTAAATTTTTTTTTATTGTTCTAGTGTTAGATATTATTTTTTTTTTTTAATAATAAAAGTAAAATTTGTGGAATTTTTGTAAAATTTAATAACTCTAAAACTCGATATTATATCGAAAATAAATATTTTTTTCGATGGAACAACAAATACGAGAATTCCTAAAATGTAGATTGGAAATCATTTCGAAATCGATTTGTTTTTCAAAAAAAATATGAGTTCGAGAAACGTTAAAATATCGACTGTATATAATATCGACTTCAAATCATTTTTGCGGAAAACCTTCGATAAAACTTCGAAAAAATTGTCGCCTCGAAACTGTGCAGACTGGGTATATATCACTGTCACAAAAAATGGCGCCCAAAGTGGGGCCTGAATTGTCAGATCCTACTTTAAGAGTCTCTTACTTCTCTGACTTGTCTAACCGAAACAGTAGGTAACTCAGTCCCTAAAGTATTTGACCAGTTGGCGAAAGAATCATTAGAGAAAATTTGGCTCCCAACGTAGGGCCTCTAAATGAAGTCTTCAAATTATGTTTTTTCTTATGACGATGGGTATTTAAAATGCCCACAACTTCTCACTTATTTCTACATAACCAACCAACTACAGTATGTCATTCTGTGAAAAACGCATTGAAATATCGGCCGAGACCCCATTAAGTATATATATTAAGTATATATATTAATTATATACATGATCGACTCTAAGACATTCTTGCGTCCGTCCGTAGTAAAGACGATGCCGTCCAAAATAAATAAGTTAGACTATTGAAGTGTGGCACAAACATTTGTAATGGCCACAGGCAGGCTAAACTCGTAAATGAGAAAATCGGACAAGGGCAAAAAAAGTTTCCCTTGAAGAACTAAAACTACCCACACTCAAAAAAAAGTGAACTAAAATCTGGGAAAATTAACTAAATTTTGAGAAAAAGAGGGAATGATTTGGCTCCAAAGATTTTTTTTCTTGGTTTAAGTTCATAATTTTCCCAAAAATAAGGAAAACAAAGTTACTTAATTTAAAGCCAATTTTAACTAGAAAATGAGAAAAATTATACTTCACATTTTAGAAATAGATTGGATCTAGACCCTGGACCCATGGGTTCGGACCCCAATTAGCTCGAGACCCCGTTGGGTCCTTTAAGGGTCCCTATAGATTTTGAACAAAAACTTGTGTCCGTTTCGCTCTAACTTGCTTAGTTTTTGAGATACGGTAATAAGGGGTCTGAAAGGGTCTTGAGAATCTTAAAAACTGGATATCTCAAAAACTATTAATCGGAGGGCTTTCGGGTATTTTGCGGAAGTATTCTACGAGTCAAGAGCTACAAAAACGCCGTTGGACCTTTTCTCGTGTTGGCAGTATTTACCGAGATATGTGCATATATAAAATCTCGGGAATTTCAAATTTTAGATCTAAATTTAGGGTCTTGAGACCCCGACAGATATGCAGAGCTAGGCTATTCCATATTTTTCTTTGTTGTCTTTCTTTTGAAAATTTCGTCCGTTTCGCTCTATCTCGCTTAGTTTTCAAGATATCGCCATTTTGAATTTTTAACTAAATTTTAAGAAGTTATTTACTAAATTTTCAGAAGTTATTAACTAAATTCTAAGAAATACACTTCCTCAATTCAAAGAAGAGAAATACGATGATGTTTTTTTTAGTAAATTTTAACTAAACTTGAACTAAATTGTTTTTTAAGAAATATGTCTTAAAAATAAAGATACGTTTCTTAGATTTGTGGAAAATTTCTTTGGCAGTAAGAATTTTTTTCCTAATATTTAAAAATTCCATTTAAAGAAAAGTTTGAACTACTTACTTATACACTCAAAAAATTATGTCATTAACTGTTTGTAGTTTATTTAAAAAGTTTTCCGTTTAGTCGTTTTTAAAAGAAAAAACATTTGTTTGATGTTCAGTTTTTATTAATGACTACTTCAGTCCTTTGTTTCAAAAATAACACACTAAAAAATAAAGACTTTCATTTACATTTAATTTTTGAAGTCATTTATTTTTGTTCTGTAAGTAAAAACTACTGATTATTCTTTTGATTTTTAATGATTTGTGTAAGTAATTTTATTTTAAATTGTTGGTATTTTTTAATGAAATATCATTAGTTTTTACCTACACAAGTCAGTTATTTTTTTGTAGAAAAAAAAAATCAAAAAATTATTTATAGAAATATAAAAACATGTTTGTATCAAGTGACTTTGGCACGATGGGTAGAGTGTCTGGCCAGAATGTAGTTGATTGCGGGATCGATTCCCCAAAAATTTTATTAAAAGTTTTTAAAAAAATATTTCAATAAAAAATTGTAAAAAATTACCTACAAAATCATTAATTTTTATTGTTTTCGTAGGTTATTTTTTTGAAATTTGTTGGTAAAAATAACAGAACTATCATTAATTTTTAATGTTTTCGTTGGTTATTTTTTTCGAATTTGTTGGTAAAAAAGAGTGAAAAAAACGTAATTTTTTAATGTTTAATGTCATTTATTTTAGAAAATTTTGTCAACAGTAAAAAATGAATGTTGATGTTTGTTAAAACAAATGAATAATTACTGGGATGGTTTTCAATTGTTTATTCACTGGTTTTAAGTGTGTTTTTCTTTTGTTTTTTGCCTACAAAATATTTTGAGTGTAAGTCAATGAACTAAATTTTTTTCCTCATAGTTAGGAAAATTTCTCATTTTTTAGTTAAATTTTACTAAATTTAAGGAAAATTCATGATAAATTTTCAAAGACATTTTTTCCTTAATTTTAGTTATGTCTTTTTTTTCAGTGCAAGAAAAACAAATGTATATTTGAAACATTTTTATGCCCTATGTCAATATTTTTCGGCCCTTTTTAGAGGCGTGGGTATTTAAAATAAACTTAAATAATGATAAAATTGTATAAATTAAGTGCAAGCATTTTAATAAATTAATTTGTCAACATCTATCGGGGAGGTGCCCCCAACGTCTTCCACAGAACCTCCCTTCCCCAAAAAAATACCACACTCAAAATATTTTGTAGGCAAAAACAAAAGAAAAACACACTTAAAACCAGTGAATAAACAATTGAAAACCATCCCAGTAATTATTCATTTGTTTTAAAAACATCAACATTTATTTTTTACTGTTGGCAAAATTTTCTAAAATAAATAACACTAAACATTAAAAAATTACGGTTTTTTCATTCTTTTTTACCAACAAATTCGAAAAAAATAACCTACGAAAACATTAAAAATTAATGATAGTTCTGTTATTTTTACCAACAAATTCCAAAAAAATAACCTACCAAAACATTAAAAATTAATGATTTCGTAGGTTATTTTATACAATTTTCTATTGAAATTTTTTTTTTAAATTTTTTAATAAAATTTTGGGGAATCGATCCCGCAATCAACTACATTCTGGCCAGACACTCTACCCATCGTGCCAAAGCCACTTGATACAAATATGTTTTTATATTTCTATAAATAATTTTTTGAATTTTTTTTCTACAAACAAATAACTGACTTGTGTATGTAAAAACTAATGATATATCATTAAAAAATACCAACAATTTAAAAAAAAATTACTTACACAAATCATTAAAAATTTAAAGAATAATCAGTAGTTTTTACTTACAGAACAAAAATAAATGACTTTGTAAATTAAATGTTAGTGAAAGTCTTTATTTTTTAGTGTGTTATTTTTGAAACAAAGGACTGTGTAGTCATTAATAAAAACTGAACATCAAACAAATGTTTTTTCTTTTAAAAACGACTAAACGGAAAACTTTTTAAATAAACTACAAACAGTTAATGACATAATTTTTTGAGTGCATGGGAAATTTTTTTTGTTTAATTTTTTTACATTTTTGAGGGTATAAAAGATTTGGCACAGCCGAATTTAACGCTCTCACTTCTTTCTAATGATATAGTGTGTCGAGTTTTACTACTCCTCTTATTACTTGCTCCTTTTTTATACCCCAAACACATACATATGAGGCACTCCACAACAAATGGCCAGCGAAAAAAAACATATGTCTCATTAATAGGTTGTATTGATAGCCATATATGGAACTAAGAAAATTGCGTTTTTGGTTTTTCGAAGTGCCATGGTTAAATATTTATAAAACGGAATGCACCACAATCCAAAAAATAAAAATTTTTGTATATTTTTTTATGTGCTATTTTTTTTTTGATTTTTAGAACCCGTTCTGAAATGTTCCATTGTTTAAAAAAGTAAATTTATCAAAAATCCGTCCATTTTTTATACCCTACACCACTCTGTGGTACAGGGTATAATGAGTTTGTGCTGATGTTTGTAACTACCCGAAATATTGGACCTAGACCCACCCAGGCAGAAAAATACATACGGGCCAGATCTGGCAAAGTATCTAATAAGGTAGTATTAATACTGGCAAAGTACCTTTTTCGTGGGTTTTTAGTACTTGCTAAGATGCTAAATGATAACACCATTTAGTAGTGGCAAAGTACTTTTAAAAGCGCTTTCCCTGTACTTTAAAAAGTACTATCCGAGAATTTTTAAAATTGGTTTTTAACTAAAATAATCCATTACAAAATTAAAAATGTATTTAATAAAATATTTTTTTTATTTAATAATTTGTACATTAGAAATCTTTTTTTTGAATTTTTCTATTTGAAATAAATTATATATTAATTACACAGCATGACAAAAGTGACCACTATTATAGAAAATAAGAGGTATGACCAACATTTCCATCTACTTGAGACATGCTGAGTCGAATGGCGCACTCCGTTTTTCGATGCATGGTACAGTTTTCTTGACTTGTATCAATGTTTCTTATGCAAATTTGGTTTAAAGCTTTTCATCTTAAGTCCTTAAATTCGTGAATTTCTTCATTTTTCGAGGTTCTCGCGAAATAAACCTCTAAATTGGTATTTGATAAAAAAAGCTTGCTTTTAGTGGATCATAAAGGCATCCCTAACACTACGAATAGTGAACAAAAAACATCTACGTGATATAGACCATCATGTTAAAAATCGCGAAAAACTTTTTTTATGGTAGAATCATTTTACAGCATGACTTAAGGGTCCATCTTCAACTATATAATGTGGTAACCTTAAACAAATAACTGACGAAAGATTTGTCCAAAAATTTAATTTTTGGACAGTAAATTCTGTAAGGTTACCACATTATTTACTTAAAGATGGACCCTTAAATTATCTCGAAAAATGGTGCTGCCATATACAACATGATGATAAAATTCAACATGATGGTAAAAGCAAGTTTTTTATCAAAGACAAATTAAGGGGATAATTTCGCAAAAACGTCAAAAAATTAAGAAATTCGCGTATTTATTGCTACATCCTCTTAATAGAAGTTCCAAATACTCTCTAGGAATATAAAAGTCTAAATGCAAATGTGATGATATATTTTTGAAAGGCAATATTTCTATTGAATGTAGCGATTTTTTAATTTCCACTACCATCAAGAGAAATAGGACTCTACAATGTTAAACAAATTTGATAAAAATAACATTGAAATCAGTATCCACATAGTAGAATCAAAATATATTCATACTAAATTTGATAATGACACCATTGTCATAACTTCATAACATAATTAGGCGTTTTCAAATAAAATGTTAAAATTAAATTAAATTATTTAAAAAAAATATTTCAAATAAATAAACCGCCTTTAGTTTGGTAAAAAAGTACTGGCAAAGTACTTAATTCGGTGAAACCAAATACTTTACTAAAAAGAGCTTGCTATACAAAAAATAAATTGCTTTGCCAGTACTTTTGTTTTGGTACGGTTGGCAATTTCTGGCTGGGTACCTTCAAGTATACCGATCGACTCAGAATTATTTTTTGAGTCGATTCAGCGAAGTCCGTCCGTCCGTCTGTCCATCTGTCCATCTATAGGTTTAAACACGATACAGGTCGCAATTTTCAATTAATTAACTTGAAATAAAAAACTCAAGCAACTTTTGGCCCAAGGACAATGCCTATTGAAACTGGAAAAAATCGGGTTATGTTAAGACCTAGCCCCCATACAAACACCCCCTTTGAATTTCGCTTAAATGCCGCTACACTCAAAAAATTTCATGCATAAAAATACGAAGTATTATTTCGTAAAATTTTTTCGTACAATAAACGAATTTTTTGTACATATTACGAAATTTTTGTAATTTTGCAAAAACTTAGAATTTTACGAAGTACATTTCTTAGCCAAAAAAGTACGAAATATTTCGTAGCTTTACGAAATATTTCGTAACTTAACAAAATATTTTTCGTAAAAAAAATCGCAAAATCAAGGTCTTTGTTTTATTAATCTGTATCAAATCAAAATTTGTTCCTTTACTTTTTAATTTTTGTTGACGGTTTCTAATTTTAAATTATTTCCAGCATAACACAAAGTCAATTCACCCAAGATATATTTTCAATGCAGTCTGTTAGGAGTTTTGACATTAGCGAGAAGTTATATGGGAATGTTCCAGAGTTAATTCCGTTAGGAAGTGGAATTAAATGTTTGCTCGGTAAACTTAAAACTTTTTTTTTTTGTAATTTTACGAAATTGGTTTTGTAAAATCACGAAATATTGCGTAATTCTACGAAATATTTTGTACCTTAACGAAATTTGTATCATAAAAATAAACTAAATATCGTTTTTATAAAAAAAAAACTTCGTAAATTTACAAAAATATTTTTTTTTTACAAAATATTTCGTAATTAAACATAATATATCGCAACTTCACGAAATAATATCGTAAAAGTAAACAAAATTCATATTTACAAAAAACAAAACTTCGTAATATGTACAAAAATATTTTGTATTTTCACGAAATATTTCGTAGTTATACTAAATATTTCGTAACTTTACGAAATATTTTCGTATTTATTTCGTAAATATTGCTAAAAAAACTTCGTACTATTTACGAAGTGCCATATGTAAATATTACGAAATATTTCGTTCCGACAAAACCACGAAATATTTCGTACAATGTACGAAGTATTTCGTTTATTTCAATAAACGTATTATAATAGATATCGTTTTGAAATTTGCAAACAAAATTTGATTACCTGAAATTTTGTTTGCACAAACCATCATACCAAATTTCAAAGGAGTCGGGTTAGTCCTTCTCGTAGTCCCCATACAAACCACCCCCCCCCGATATTCATTCCTCAAAATTCATAAAAATATTTGATTAAAATTTTATTTGTAGGTGTTAAACGTATACTTTGGTAATCTAATAAAATCGGAATACATTTGGGCCATTTTTGGACTTAGTCCCCCATATAAAATTTCGACCGATATTCAGTTAAGTCGGTCTATTGACAAAAAAAATAAACTAATTTCCTTAAATTTGATCTGTGTGTGTTTTCTACACTAAATAAAGATCTAACAAAAGATAGGTCCAATCGCTCCATGTTTGGGCTTGGGACCTATTTTCCAGAAAACACTGTTGTAGGGTATCATATGGTCGGCCTTGACCGACTATAACTTTCTTACTTGTTTTTTTTTTTTGTAAAGTTATGTAAGATGTTTGTCTATCCGCACAAAAAACTCAGAAATGAATTTTTCTTTTTTTTTTTAAATCGCATTTGAATATTGAATTTTATAACAATTTTGTAAGTTGCTTGTATTTCCTTGTTTCAACATAGCGTATGAATAACATTTTTGCAAATATTTGATACTCATACGCTATGTCGAACACACAGAGAACAAATTTAACGATTTCCAACTGAAAGTCAGTTATTGCAACAAAAAATCGGTTGCAACTTTTGTATATAGGTCGTCACAGTTGAATATCGGTATTCACAACTAATTTTCGGAGGTCATAACTGTCTTTTAATTGGGGCAACTAAAAAATTTTATTTTCAAAGCCAAATATAGTAGCAGCAACCGAATTTTGTGTTGATACAACTGATAAATTCGATTGGAAACTTTTTTTTCTGTGTGAAACAAGAAAATATGTACATGCAAATTACAAAATTGTTATGAAATTCAATATTTAAATGCGATTTTCTCGAAAAAACGAAAAACGCATTTTCAATATTTTTGTGTGGATAGACAAACATCTAAACTAAATATTTTTGAGATAGTGGTGCATTTCATTTTAATTTGATAAATATTTGACCACAAATTTGACCATTTTTCCAATATTGAACCACGCCTCCTAGTAAAACTTTTGAAAAATTGAAAAACCAAAAACCATTTTCTTGGTTCCATATATAAAACCATTTTCTTGGTTCCCCCAAATTTGTTCCTTTTAATGAAAAAAAATTCGTTTTTTTTTGGGATTTTTAAAATAATATCTTAAATTATTTAAATGCTTTAAATTGATGAATTAAAAAAAAAATTCATCAACATTTTTATACCCTCCAACCACAGTATGGGGGTATACTCACTTTGTCATTCCGTTTGTAACGCATTGAAATATCGGTCGGGCCCCATAAAGTATATATTGATCCATGATCGATTCTAAGACATTCTATGAATGTCCGTCTGTCTGTCCGTCTGTCCGTCCGTCCGTCCATCCATCCGTCCGTCTGTAGATAACCCAATGCAGTCCAAAATAAAACAGCTAGACTACTGAAGTTTGGGACAAATATGTCTCATGTTCATAGGCAGGTTAAGTTCGTGAATGGGCAAAATCGGGCCAGGGGGAAAAAGCTCCCCTTTGAAGAACTGAACCAACCTCTGAAAAAATAAAATTTTTTTACATGTTTTTTGGTATTTTTGTTAAATAAATGAAATATTTGGTGTATTATAGCGATGGGAAGGTGCTCTCAACGTCCCCCACTGACTCCATCATCCCCTCTCCCTCAAAAAAAAAACACCCCTGACAACAATTTTGTTTTTATTATTTTTTTTGCATTTTGGAGGGTATAAAAGATTCGGCACAGCCGAATTTAACACCCTCACTTGTTTTTTTTTTTGTTTTTGTTTTGTAGCGGGACATTTGGTGTGGCATGCCTTATATATATTTGTAAAAATCTTTGTTCGTATTAAGCAACATATGCACATAAATTCAAAGAGACACCCGGTAAATATTCATAATATCCATAGAATACCTTTGTCGAAATCAGGTTAACATTCTAGCAAAAAAAAAAAAAAAAAAGTGGTATATGCATGAGATTGGGATAAACAGCAGACAGTCAAAACAAAATGACTGCAGGGAATTTTTAAAGGTATCTTAATCATGAGGTAAAGTTAAACATGTTAGGAACAACCATAAATCCTTAAATCATTTGTTTGTAAAGGTAATAGTACCCAAGAACCTTGTTAAACATCCATGGGTTTCTAAAGTTATCAAAATCTTGCAAACACTATAAAATCTGAAGTTTCTAAAAGTTTTTAAAAACTGATTAATTTTTATTTAAAAATAAAAATTGTTTTATTCGATCTTTAAAATATTATATTTTGAGTAGGTTTATTCTAGCTCGAGGCCATTATTTCCTCTACTAATTAAAACTATGATATTCTGATAGAAAAATTTTTGTAGAAAATTACACTGTGCTACAAAAAACACAAAATCGAATATACTTTGGAAATGAGTTAGTTAAGGTTGTAGGTCTCGTCGAAAAGATCACAAAAATGCCCATCAAACTTGCCAGACACCCTCAAATTTTAAATTTATTGTCAAAAAACTTTTTATACCCTCCAACTACAGTATGGGGGTATACTCACTTTGTCATTCTGTTTGTAACGCATCGAAATATCGGTCGGGGACCCCATAAAGTATATATATTATTGATCTATGACCGACTCTAAGACTTTTCTAGAATGTCCGTATATCCGTCCGTCCGTCCGTCCGTCTGTATAAGACACGATGCAGTCCAAACTAAAAGAGATAGAATCGTGAAGTTTGGCAGGAATATGTTTTTTGGTCCTAGGCAGTTTAAGTTCGTAAATGGGCAAAATCGTACCAGGAGGAAAAAATTTCCCCCTTGAAAAACTTAACTAACCTCTGAAAAACGCCATATTTTCACAGTATTTTTTTGTATTTTTGTTAAGCAAATAAAACAATTTGATGTCAGAAAAAGTTCAAAGCCCTGCACTTGGACTTAGGAAATAAAAAAAATAGTTTTTTTGCCGGCCCCCCTTTAAAAATGCTTTTAAATAATGATAAAATTGTATTACTTGAGCTCAAAAAGCCTAAAAAATGAATTTTTTAACAATTACCGCATGGGGTTATGTGTCCCCCAATGACCCCTACTGACCCCCCCCAAAAAAAGCCCCTGCATTTTTTTTAATTTTTTTATATGTTGGAGGGTATTATAGATTCGGCACAGCCGAATATAACACTCTCACTTGTTTTTTTTAAATTTCTCACTACACCTTGTGTAACTTAAAAAGTTTTCAACCGATTTTCAATTTTTTAACTGTTTTGGATAAGAGAAGGATAGGGCTTTTTATGTGTGTGAAGTGGTCCATACATATAAGAAAGATATGTATTGATTTTTTCAACAATATCTAATTTTTTTGTTATTTTTTGAATTTTTTTTTTTAATTTATCGATTTTTTTCTGCTATAGTTCGTTCAACAATATTTATATTTATAAACGTATTATTAAAGAAAATTTAATTGTAAAAACGATGAGCTCTATGCCGAAAAAATCGAATAACAATTGACAGAGTTGTGATAATTTTTCTATCACAAAAAAAAAATAAAAAAATAAACGAACATACTGAGAGGTCGCGTATCATTATTTTAAAGGTTTTTGGCCCCCTGAATTCGAATTTGACCTTGAAATTGCGCTATCTTATTAAGTTTTTGATATATCAATTTATATTGAATATCTCAAAAACTTGACGCGATAGAGCAATTTAAAGGCCAGATTCGGATTCAGCGCACCAAAAACCTTTAAAAATATTGTACATGAACCTCTTATGATAAATTTTTTTTTTTGCCTGGGTTATCTGAACGGCGATTTCCTGCAAAATCTTAATTTTCTTTTTTAGAAAAATCATCACAACTCTGTCAATTTTTATCTGATTTTTTCAGGATAATGCTCATCGTATTCAGAATTAAATTTTCTTTAAAAATACGTTCATAAATATTAAGGTTGTTAAACGAACTATAGCAGAAAAAAATCGATAAACTCAAAAAATTTTCAAAAAATAGCAAAAAAATTAGATATTATAGAAAAAATCAATAGCTATCTTTCTTATATGTGTAGACCAATTCACACACATGGAAAGCCCTATCCTTTTTCTATCCAAAACAGTTAAAAAATTTTAAATCGGTTGAAAATTTTCTGAATTACACAAGGTTTAGTGAGCAAAGCCCAAAAAAAACGTTTTTTGACAATAACTCAAAAATTTGAGGGTGTCTGGCAAGTTTAATGGGCATTTTTGTGATCTACTCGACAAAACCAACAACCTGTACCATGTCATATCAGAAGTATTTTTTCACTGTAGCACAGTGTTATTTTTCCCTTTTAAATTTATTTATGTTTTTGCAAGACTTAATCGCCTCGTGTTTCGGAATTTGTCAGATCCCATTGTCAAGATTATTTAACAAAAATAAAAACAAGAAGCAAAGGGTTTTTAATGACAAATCGTTAATGATCAAACTAAAATATTACTTAATACATATTCGACTCTACTCCCATTGGGAATTATTACTTTCGCCTTCTAATTCCCAATGGGAGTAGAGTCGAATATGTATTAATATTTTAGTTTGATCATAAACGATTTGTCATTAAAAACCCTTTGCTACTTGTAGTATAGGGTTTTTATTTTTGCTAAATAATTTTGACAATGGGATCTGACAAATTCCGAAACACGTGTCCATTAAGTATTTTCTAATAATTTTCTTGAAAATTATTCTGCGTGAATATAAAAGTTTTTATTAGTAAAGGAAATAATGACCTCGAACTAGAATAAACCTACTCAAAATATAGTTTTAAAAAACATTATCATGTGCTTTTATAGGTAGCAATGTCTTGAAGATTCTCAAAATTTAAAATAATGCAACCAATATTTTAAAAGCACTTTTAAAAATATATTAATTGCCATTATTCACTTAACAAAAACCCCATACTTTGTATTATTTAAACCAAAATTCTTTAACAATACAGTTTAAGTTCAAACAAGAAAATTTAATTTTCGAAAATATTTTAATGATATTTTTTGAAACGTGATGATAAATACATTAATCATTTTTATTTATTATTGTTTGACTCACCATGCCAACTTTATCATTTCCGTTTTTTATCATCATCTTGATTTATATCTTTATTATTCCCCCAACTATGAGAAGATTGTTCCATATCGTATCATTCCAAAAAAAAATTTAAATAAAAATAAAAAGCATATTAATTTTTCTTATTCTCAATTTTCAAAGTACGCTTCGTTTCCTTTTAAAAATACTACAATTGCATTTATAATTTTCTTTAAACAAATTTATACTTCTGGCTGATGTTTTTTTTGTTGCACAAATAATATGCAAAATTGGTCAGAATTTTTAGCATCATACCCCAGTATCTGCATAACAAAAGTTTGATAGTTAACTTTGGTTTATTAAAGTGTTTGTAACAGTTTTTAAGGATTTTAGTTTTAAGATAAAAAAAAAATTTTTAAAAGGCTAGAAATTAGAGATGGGCACATGAGCAGATTGGAGCGTGATTCACGCGTGAGTGTGACTGATTTCAATTTTACTCAAGTGATTGTGAGTGAGTGTGAGTGGAGAAAAAAATTGCGTGAGTGAGTGTGCGTGAGTAATATTTTTGCGTGAGTGAGTGTGCGTGAGTCGATTTTTTGCGTGAGTTTGCGTGATTTATTTTCTCTTCATATTTCCTTTTCTACCAAAAAAAGCAACAAAAAATTGTAAAATATGGCTTAATTTCATATTTCGTCCCGAAAAAAGCAAAAAAAAATGCAATATTTCGCTGAACTTTAAATTTTGCTGAAAATTTTTAATGATTGTTGAAATTTTAGTTTTTGAAATTTGTTTTTGTATAAATAAGTGTTTCGTGAGTGTGAGTCAACGTCAGTGTGAGTGAAGTTTGCGTGAGTGTACGTGAGTGTGAGTTGTATTAAATTTACTCACGTGATTGTGAGTGAGTGTGAGTAGAAAAAGTATGCTTGTGAGTGAGTGTGCGTGATTCAAAAATTCCTGTCGTGAGCGTGAGTGAGTGTGAGTCAAAAATCACTCACGCGCCCATCTCTACTAGAAATCACAACATTTTTCCAAAAAACTTTCCCGGAATCTTAGCATTTTTTATAGGGAAAAGTCTTAGAATTTTAGAATTTTTTTATAGGAAAACTGTGCACGGTGGGGTTTTCATGATTTAAAAAAATTTTCGATTTCTTCCAATTTGAAAAGCAATTCTGTTTCTAGGAGACCTAAGGAAGAGAAAGAGGACCAAAACAAAACAAAAAAAAAAAGTACTAGGAGCTTTTTTTGGCGGCCAAAAGAAGATTTTGAGCCCAAAAGAAAAATTAAAAATTGCTTACAATTTTTATTTCGCTTTAAATGTAAACATTTTTGTTTAAGGAGTCAAGTGTATAATCTCTATCAGCTTCAAAAGGATTTATAAAAATCCGATTTTGATGATATTTTTTTTGATTTGTAGATTGTTAAATTCTCCAGTACTTACTGTGGCCATTTTTTGAAATTTTGACCTAATTATGTTTTTATATAAAAACTTTTTAATGAAAGAAGAAAAGTAAAATTTTCAATTTTTAAGTTTACATTAGCAAAATTTCCACAAAAATCTATATTTTTCAACAAATGGCCACGGTAAGTACTAGAGAGTTTAATAATCTACAAATCCAAAAAAAAACTTTATCAAAATCGGTTCAGTGGTTTTTGTTGTACAACTGCAGCCGATTTTGTCCTTTAAAAAAAAGAATTCTGTAATTGAATGGCAACATTGCGAATTCTATGAATACCCTCCACAATGCCCTATTTAAGTGTTAGTAAATTTTCTAACTTGAAAAAATAAAATTTTCGATAAGGCGCCCCAGTAGGCTAGTTGGTAGCGTGCTAGCCTATGAGTCTGGGGGTCGTGGGTTCGATTCCCACCAGAGGCCTTGGTCTGTTTCGCTACAACGAGACGAAGGTCATTGTTACCAGTTCTCGGTTAGGTAAAATTAGTATATGATTTGTAATTATATGTTAATTCTTAATAAAAAAAAAAAATTTCGTTAAGAAATATTTTATTTTGTGTAAAAAAAAACTTTTTTTTAAGTAATTAAAAAAAAAAAAAAATAAACTAAATTTTTTTTGATTGTAAAATTTTTTTGGAGTATAACATTTTTTTCGATTGTATTTTTATTTTTTTTTAGTGCAAAAATATTTTTGAGTGACAAAAATACGTTGTAAAATATTTTTGTGACTTACCAATGGTTTTAAAACATGTTTAACGCGGTTTCAACACGTAAATTTAAGGTAAAACTAATCTGAAATTCACGGTGTTGCTAATAACTTTTGAACCACTGGACCGATTTGGCTGAAATTCAATACGAATCAGGCCCGGGAAACGACAAATATATATGCTAAGCGTTAGCATCCTCAGAACTGCCTTGTGAAAGTTAGTGTGTTTTTATCTCGGAAATTCACGAAAAACCCTTGCCGAAATTTAGTCTTTTGCTCATAACTTTTGAACCACTGCACAGAGGGCCAGACAGATCGATTTCCGGCCAAAAGTCCTTATTTGTAAATTCTCGAAAAAATGTTCACCAGTTTGTTGGGCATATATAGAAGGAGGTTTTCTGAACTTATCTTTATGATCCAATTACACCCTTTCCTTTGACAGGTCTTCAAAGTTAAAAAAGTTAGTAAAAAAGTTTTAAAAGTTGAGATACTTTTTTAATTTTTTTTTCAAACTTCTATTGCTAATGTTTAACTTTTTGTTTGCGTGGTTCAATCTTATATATAAGCCTTTGTAACGAAAATAACACGGACAAATATAACTCATTTGCCTGGCAGCATTTCGCGTTTTTTGTGAAAAAAGTTATAATTTTTTAGATATTTACCTCGCGCCGAAAAAATCCTCAGCGATCCTCAGTTCGATACAATCGGTCTATATTTTTTTTGATATAGAATGGATCCATATATTTCGAAAAAAGTTGCCCAAACTTGCTCGAAATGATAAATGGCGAAATTACAGCTATATATGCAGTGGTCCGAGATTTGTTTTTAAAAAAATAATTTAACCCAAAATAATGTTTTACGGCTTGAATAGTTTTTTTTATCGTCAGAGAGTGCCTGAAGTGTTGGAAAAAAAAGAATCTTCATTTCTAGTTTTTTTGTAGAATTATGGAAAATATCAGTTACACCATTTCCCATTAAGTGCAAAGATTTTTTATTGAATTTCCAAAAAAAGAAAAAAATGAATAAATTGTCGTCACCATTTCCAAAAGCTTTTCTGAGACTAAATAAGTCATTTACACCATTTCCATATTTATATCAAAAATAAAAAAAATATATATATAAAAATTATGTGCGTAGATTTAACTTCAGACACTCTTAATACTCTAAAAACTAATTTTAAGTTAGATCAGACAAAGTTAACAAATCTAGTCTCCATATTGTTTCCGCCATATTGAATTTTATCAGTTCGATTTTAAGATAACAGACCCGGAAATTTACTAGGTCACACTTTCAGCTAGCTTCAACAAAGAAAAGGAATATAACTGTTTTTTAATGTCTTGTAACAAACTTTACTAAGCATATTTAGTCCGCCATTCTGTTTTTCAAAATTCACGCCAGTAATTCTGATCCAGTAATTCCAATATCCCCTTAAAACAAAATTTGAGTTAAATCGGACAATTATTAAAAAAATTTGTCCGCCATATTGGATGCGCCATTTTGATTTTTTTAGTTTTTAGTTAAATTTTGATATCAGCGACCCCGAAATACTTTAGAAGCACATTTTCAGGCGGATCCAACAACGATAAAGACTTTTGACCGGAGTTGGATCATTCTTTAAACTTTAAGAAGCAAGTTTAGGCCGCCATTTTGTTTTTCAAAATTCGTAGTAACAATTCTTATTCAGTAACTCCAAGACCCGCATAAAACAAAATTTGAGTTCAATCGGACAATTTAAAAAAAAAAAAAATTGTCCGCCATATTGGATCCGCCATTTTGATTTTTTGGTTTTTAGCTAAATTTTGAAATCAGCGACCTCGAATTCCTGTAGAAGCACATTTTCAGACGGATCCAACAACGATAAAGACTTTTGGCCGGAATTGGATCATGCTGGCCCTCTGTGCACTGGACCGATTTAGCTGGATTGTAATACCAACCTGACCAGGTAAATGCCTAATATATAAGCCAAGCTTTAGGAGCCTCCGTAAACTCTTTCAAAAGTTAGCGTGTTTTCAACAGACAGACACACGGACGGACGGACATCGCTAGATCGCCTTAAAGTCGATTGAGGATCATGAAGACCAATATTCTTAGACCAATATTTCGAGGTGTTACACACGGAATGACAAACTTATATATATGAGGCATTCCACACCAAATGTCCTGCTTCAGAAAAACATGTGTCTCGTAAATTTCTGAATAGGTTGTTTGGATAGCCCTATATGGAACTAGGAAAATTGCGTTTTTGGTTTTTAAAATTTTCAAAAACTGTGAAATTTTTATTTTTTAGAAAAGTTAATTTATCAAAAATCAGGCCACTTTTTTTAAATTTTTTTTTGTAAAAAAATTCAGAAACGCGTTTTTCGTTTTTTTTTTTTAAATCGCATTTGAATTTTAAATTTCTTAACAATTTTGTAATTTGCTTGTATTTTCTTGTTTTAACGTTGCGAATGAGTATTATTAATTGCATAAATATTACTCATACGCTCTGTTGAAACAAGAAAATACAAGCAAATTTAATAAATTGTTATGAAATTTAAAATTCAAATGCGATTTTCTAGAAAAAACTAAAAACGCGTGTCTCAATTTTTTTGTATGGATGGACAAACATCTAAAATTTAAAAAAAAACTTAAACAAAAAAAAAAAAAAAAGTGGCCGGATTTTTGATGAATTGATTTTGTTAAAAAATGAAAAATTTTAGAACGGGTTCTGAAAATTAAAAAAAAAAAAAAAAAATTTTAATCGATAGCCCATACAAATCTATAAAAGAATGTAAATTTTTAAGATTGTGGTGCATTCCGTTTTAATGTGATAAATATTTAAACAAGGCAACTCGCCACAAATTTGACCATTTTTCCAATATTTGACCACGACTCCTAAGCCCAGTTTTTGAAAAATGGAAAAACCAAAAACGCAATTTTCTATCTATGGGCTATCCATACAACCTATTCAGAAGTTTAAGGTACACGTGTTTTTTTTCGCTGGACATTTAGTGTGGAATGCCTCACATGCGTATACCCCCATACTGTAGTTGGAGGGCATAAAAATCGATTAAAAAAAATATTATTGAAAAAATTTTTGATGAAAACTAATTATATTACGTTTTATTTACCAGCTGGTGAAACATTTTTTTTTCATCAGCAGGTAAATTTTTATCCAAGTTACTAATCCAAGTTTTAAGAGTATGTAACTAGTAATTCTTATTATTTTTTTTTTCTTTCCAAAGCTATTTACCAAAAATTTTGTAATTTTACAAGATTTTTACCAATAAAATTGTAAATTTACAATTTTTTTGACGCGATAAAACTTACAAGGAGGTTTCGTAACTTTACTTGTTTTTATACCATCCACTTAGTGATAGAGTGTATATGGGGCATTCCAAGACCAAATCACTCACTTTTAGACCCGACCCCTTTCGATTTCTTTTATTTTTGGATATGTTTTAGTACTTATTAAATGCAACTTGGACACCAATTTTCAGCCTTTTATTCCAAGATGGTGTTGAGTAATCAATTTTTCAAAATGGCGATTTTCTCCAAAAAATTAAAAAATTGAAATTTTTAATTAATTTTGACCATTAAAAAATATAGATATTTTAAAAAAAGTTGGACAACGTTTTGTTGATATTTAAATGTAGTTTTAGAAAAAAAATATGAAAAAATTATTCGAAGTAATTATCACTTATTTTTTGACGTTTAAAAATTAAAATCGACTTTTTGAAAAAGTCCGAAACCTTAGATTTTTTTTGTCTAAATTACGCAACTTTTAAGCCATAACTCGAGATGTGATCACAATTCTTTCTATTTTTTTTTAATTTTTAAAATTGCACCTTTTATGTTTTGGCTCTGATTTATTTTATATGGAGCTCCAAAAAAAAAATTGGTAGATACTGACCCTAACTTACCCTAAATATATTCATTTGGAGGTAAATATACGTCTCACAAAAATTTAGGATGATCGGACATGGGTAAGGCGTTAAGCATGGTCCTTGAAGTTTTAAAAACGGATTACAAGGAAAAATATGAATTTTTTCTGTTTTCGCAAATTTTTTGGTATTTTAAGTTAAATTTTAGTTCAAGTGATTACAGAATTATGATGTGGAGTAAAATGCCTTTCTAATAAGGTACTAAAAACTAAAATCGGCTGAAAATCAGCCAAGTTATTACAACTGCCCCAGGCATCTAGCGTGTGTCATACCACTTGATTAAAAAATACGTGTCCCTTTTTTTAAATTTATTGAAATTTTCTACTGTAATAACATTTTTTCATTATTCATGTTTCAGTGTAATATTTTTTTGGTTTTTCCAAATTTTAAAACAAAAAAAATAATTTTTTTTTTAAAATAGAGATTTCAAAAGGGTGTTGAAAATGCAGGCATTTTTAGCACTAATTTAAAAAATGTTAGCAAAACACAATATGAAAAATACTTGTCATCTAATTACATTTGAACTTGAAGAATAAAAAAATGTTATTACAGTAGAAAATTTCAATGAATTTCCAAAAACGTATTATATTGCTTAATCAAGTGTTCTGCCATACGTTAGATGCCTGGGGAAGTTGTAATAACTTGGCTGATTTTCAACCGATTTCAGTCTTTGGTACCTTATTAGAGAGGCATTTTACTCCGTATTATAATTCTGTAACCACTTGAATTAAAACTTACCTTAAAATACCAAAAAAATTGAGAAAACAGAAAAAAATTCATATTTTTCCTTGCAATCCGTTTTCTAAACTTCAAGGCCCATGCGGTACACCTTATCCATGTCCGATCGTTCTTAATTTTTGTGAGGCGTATTTTTGCCTCGAAATGAATATATCTAGGGTAAGTTAGGGTCAGTATCTACCAATGTAATTTTTTTGGAGCACCATACAAAATAAATCAGAGTCAAAAAATAAAAGGTGCAATTTTTAAAATTTGAAAAAAAAAAAATAGAACAAATCGCGATTACATCTCGAATTATGGCTTAAAAGTTGCGTAATTAAGAGTAGAACTTTTAGACATTTGTAAAAAAAAAAATTGAAGGTTTCGGACTTTTTCAAAAAGTCGATTTTAATTTTTAAACGTTAAAAAATAAGTGATAATTACTTCGAAAAATTTTTTTAATATTTTTTTTCTAAAACTACATTTAAATACCAACAAAACGTTGTCCAACTATTTTTAAGATATCTATATTTTTAACTGGTCAAAATTAATTGAAACTTTTAACTTTTCCATTTTTTTGAAAAAATCGCCATTTTGAAAAAATGGCGGTGCTGATTACTCAGCACCATCTTGGAATAAAAGGCTGAAAATTGGTGTCCAAGTTGCATTTAATAAGTACTAAAACATATTCAAAAATAAAATAAATCGAAAGGGGTCGGGTCTAAAAGTGAGTGATTTGGCCTGGAATGCCCCATATATAAGTTTGTCATTCCGTTTGTAACTCATCGAAATATCGGTCTGGGACCCCATAAAGTATATATATTCATGATCACCGATCGATTTTAAGACATTCTAGCGATGTCCGTCTGTCCGTCTGTCCGTCTATCCGTCTATCCGTCTATCCGTCTATCCGTCTGTCCGTCTGTCCGTCTGTCCGTCTGTCCGTCTGTCCGTCTGTCCGTCTGTCTGTCTGTGGAAATGGTGATCACGGCCAAAATATTACACGAAGGTGACTGAAACTTTACATATTTATTGGAAGTTCTCCCGAGAAGTTTGGTATTCCATTTGAGCGATATCGGTTCAGCGGTTCAAAAGTTATGAACGAAAATGTGAGGACACCTCCAAAATTTTAGTACATTCAACATAACCTAAAAATACAAAATGCTTCAATTCGGCTGCTGCTTGACATATGTGAACGTAATTGAACACCAAATGGTATTTAAACAAGTACGAACATATTTTTTTGACAAAAAAAAGAAAAAAATCGCGGATTTTTTTTTTTAACAATTTTTTTTTTGAGAAAATTCAAAATTTTTTTTTCAAAAGTAATTTCCTTTTAAATAAAGTTTTTTTCAATAATCTTTTTGAAATTGTGGAGGGTATCACTACATTCGGCAAGGGCGAATTTAACGTTTTTACTTGTTTTTTCTACTTCCTATGTAACGAGAATTTCTAGTAAAAATTACTAGCTTTTTTGTAGTTTTACAAGATTTTTACCAATAAAATTGTAAATTTACATCTTTTTTGGCGCAATAAAACTTACAAGGAATTCTCGTAAGTTTACTAGATTTTTTTTTGTAAAAAAAGCATTGAAATTTGTAAAATTACAAAAAAATTTGTAAAATTACAAAAAAAAAAAAAATTAATTTCGTTAAATTTTTTTTTTGTTAAAATACAGGAAAACTCTCAAATATTGGTAAAATGGGATAACGAAACTTTTTCTAGTAATTTCACAAGGTTTTTTATTTTGTGTGTAGATATTATAACTACATTTTGTTAAATAGTGCAGGGTTTATAATATTCGCTGTATATAATAAAAAAAATATAAACTTGCATCTCAAATTACCACTATATTATAGTAGTATATAAAAACAAAAAAGAAATTGCATCGCATTGCCTCTAGTTAGTCATTTATTTGCATACATAGTCAATTGTACGCTCTGAAAGTACTTTAGACCAGTTTTTTTATTATTATTGTATTTATACTACACCATTTGCAATTGGATTTCAAAATTAATCAAAGGTATTTTAAAATTTTCGGAATGAATTTTGAAATTTTCCAAATGAATTTCTAAATTGTCCAAATATATTTTACAATTGTCCAAATGTATTGTTAGATTTTTCAAATAAAGTTTTAAAGGGTGTAAATGTATTTTTAAAGTTTCCAAATGTATTTTAAAAATTTCTAAATATATTTAAAAATTGTCTAAATGTATTTCAATACGGAAACATATTTTTTGTATACAATTTTCTTGAAATACATTTAGACAACATTTAGAATACATTTGAAAAATATTTTAATACCCAGCAAAATGTTCGATTCCAAAGAATCGGTTGTGGAATCAACTATTCTACCCTGCAATCGATTCTACTATGCATTGCATCATCGATGATTTTTGTTTGAGATTGTCACGAAAGCAATACATCCTTTTCCTCCAAACTAGAACACTTATCTGTTCTACGGAATCTGTTCTAGAATATGTTGCATATAGTGGTACAAGAAGGGATTTCGCGATTTTTTAATGGTTACATATCTGTTCCATGTAATGAATTATGGAACTAGTTCTGAATAATTGAATAAAATTATTTTTTTTACATTTTTTTTTATTTATTCTTCTATACAAAAATTCTAAAATTACATACAATAAATACATATTTATTTAAAATTATTTTATCACAATAAAAATGTCTTAAAATCTAAGATTTTTCCTATAGGAAAAATGTCCCAGAATCAAAGACTTTTTCTATAGGAAAAATGTCTCAGAATCCGAGACTTTTTCTATTGAAAAAATGTCCCACAATCTGAGACTTTTTCTATAGGAAAAATGTCTCAGAATCTGAGACTTTTTCTATAGGAAAAATGTCTCAGAATCTAAGACTTTTTCTATAGGAAAAATGTCTCAGAATCTGAGACTTTTTCTATAGGAAAAATGTCTCTGAATCTGAGACTTTTTCCATAGGAAAAAAGTCTCAGAATCTGAGACTTTCTATAGGAAAAATGTCTCAGAATCTGAGAGATTTTCTATAGAAAAAATGTCTCAGAATCTGAGACTTTTTCTATAAGAAAAATGTCTCAGAATCTGACTTTTTCTATAGAAATAATGTCTCAGAATCTGAGACTTTTTCTATAGGAAAAATGTCTCAGAATCTGAGATTTTTTTCTACAGGAAAAATGTCTTGGAATCTCAGACTTTTTCTATAGGAAAAATGTCTCAGAATTTGATACTTTTTCTACAGGAAAAATGCCTCAGAATCTGTGACTTTTTCTATAGGAAAAATATCTCAGAATCTGAGACTTTTTCTATTGGAAAAATGTCTCAGAATCTGAGACTTCTTCTATAGGAAAAATGTCTCAGAATCTGATACTTTTTGTATAGGAAAAATGTTTCAGAATCTGAGAATTTTTCTATAAAAAAATGTCTCAGAATCTGAGACTTTTTCTATAGGAAATATGTCTCAGAATTTGAGACTTTTTATATAGAAAAAATGTTTTGAATCTGAGACCTTTTCTAAAGGAAAAATATCTACAACATTTTTTTTAGAAAAATTCTATAATTCGCGACATTTTTCCTTAAGAAAAAATCGAGGATTTAAAAAATTTGGACATTTCAAAAATTGTGTGAAACTGTGGATACATACTACA
This sequence comes from Pegoplata infirma, assembly GCA_963921195.1. Classification (NCBI taxonomy): domain Eukaryota; kingdom Metazoa; phylum Arthropoda; class Insecta; order Diptera; family Anthomyiidae; genus Pegoplata; species Pegoplata infirma. The sequence continues at coordinate 113,241,070 of OY992540.1, forward strand.
ATCTTGATCATACTTGAAAGATGAATAGTTTATCCCACGCTCCTGGTTTCATTAGAACAACCGACAGCATCAGTACTCCCAAGTTACAGCTTAAAAGCTTAAAATATGTATATTTTTACCTCCTCACATTTTTGGAATCTGAAAGCAACAATAAAACAACATTATAAGTACTACGTTAACCAAAATATGTTCATAATAATTAAGACGTGTACTTACGTTATTTTCACCAAATATCCGCCAAATATATCCGCAATGAATTAAAAACCACAATAAGTGCTGCAAAAATCCAAAAATTTGTCAACATAAAGTTAACAAATAAATTGTTTTTTTTTATAAATTTTATTTTTCTGTTTGACATTTTTTTCAAAAATTTTAAGTTTTTTTATCGATTCCGTGGAAACAGTGGAGGAATGGAGTAACATTACTAGGGAATCTATTCTAGAATACATTGCCAAAGAAACGATTCCAAAAAATTTTGCTGGGTAGCTTAGACAATTTTGAAATAAAACTAGTAAATTTCAAAATACATTTGGAAAATTTTTAAATACATTTTGACAATTTCTAAATATATTTGGAAATGTTTGGTATACATGTGGCATTCCACACCAAATGTCCAGCGAAAAAAAAACATGTGTACCGTAAACTTCTGAATAGGTTGTATGGATAGCCCTATGTGGAACTTAGAAAACTGCGTTTTTGGTTTTTCAAGTTTTCAAAAACTGGGCTTAGGAGGCGTGGTCAAATATTGGAAAAATGGTAAAATTTGTGGCGAGTTGCCTTAAATATTTATCACATTAAAACGGAATGCACCACAATCTCAAAAAATTTACATTCTTATATAGTTTTGTATGGGCTATCGATTATTTTTTTTTGTTTTTTGGAAAATTTTCAGAACCCGTTCTGAAATTTTTAATTTTTTTAAAAAGTCAATTATCAAAAATCCGGCCACTTTTTTTTAAATTTTTTTTAAATAAAAAAATCAGAAACGCGTTTTTGGTTTTTTTTTTTTGAGAAAATCGCATTTGAATTTTAAATTTCGTAACAATTTAGTAATTTGCTTGTATTTTCTTGTTTCAACAGAGCGTAGGAAGAAGAAAATACAAGCAAATTACAAAATTGTTATGAAATTTAAAATTCAAATGCGATTTTCGCGAAAAAAAACGAAAAACGCGTTTCTGAAATTTTTTTAAAAAATAGAAAATTTCAGAACGGGTTCTGAAAACCCGTATTCTGAAAACTTTCCAAAAAAAATTTAATCGATAGCCCATACAAAACTATATAAGAATGTAAATTTTTGAAATTGTGGTGGATTCCGTTTTAATGTGATAAATAGGGATAAGATTTTCATGCAATAAAAAATCGAAAATATGCGCTAAAAAATCCAAAATATGCACTAAGAAACCTAAAAATATGCACTAAAAAATAAAATGTGTGCAATAAAAATCTTGTTTTTATAGGTAAAACTTCTTAAAAAGCAAAAAATAACGCCGTGTTAAATAGAAACATATAAAACTTTATATAAGAAAGATTTTTTTAGAAACTAAGAATATCTATAAAAAAATTAAAAAGAAAAAAAAAATATTTTTTATTATTTTCAAAATAAATTTTTAAAATTTAAAATAGTTTTTGAAACAAATAAATTTCAATTTGTGTTTTTGCTAATTTTTGCCAAAATATGCAAAAATATGCACTTAAAAGTTGGAAATATGCACAAAATATGCATTTAAAACCAAAATATGCAAAAATATGCATTTTCACCAATATATGCAAAAATATGCAAAAACAAATCGATGCCATTTTAATGCAAATTTCATGACTCGGAAAAATAATTGGTTGATATCTTTTTTAGACTATCGACAAAAAAACATGCATTTGCATGGAAATCTCATCCCTAGTGATAAATATTTAATCAAGGCAACTCGCCACAAATTTGAAAAACCAAAAACGCAATTTTCTTAGTTCCATATAGGGCTATCCAAACAACCTATTCAAAAATTTACGGAACACATGTTTTTCTGTAGCGGGACATTTGGTGTGGAATGCCACACATTTGTAAATCTCTAAACTTCATTTTGAAAATTTTAAAATTTTTTTTGATAATTTTGAAAGGTATGTATTTGGACAATTTTAAAATACATTTTGGCCATCGTGCCAAGGTCACTTGATACAAACTCTTTTTTTATTTCTATAAATATTTTTTTTATTTTTATTTTTCTACAAAAAAATAACCCACACAATTAGGTAAAAACTAATGATTTCTCTTTAAAAACTGCCAACAATTAAAAAAAAAAATAACGTACACAAATCATTAAAAATTTAAGAAGTATCTCTTATTTTAACTTACAGAACAAAAAAAAAATACTTTAAAAATTGAATGCTAATGAAAGTCTTTATTTTTTATGTTGTTATTATTGAAACAAAGAGCAGAAATAGTCATTTGAAAAAACTAAACATTAAACAAATGGTTTTCCTTGTAAAAACGACAAAACGTAAAACTTTTTAAATAAACTACAAACAGCTAATGACATAATTTTTTGAGTGTAGACAATTGTTAAATATATTTTTATAATTTTAAAATACATTTGGACAATTCTAAAATGTATTTGTACAATGTTAAAATAAATTTGAACAATTTAAAAATTCATTTAGACAATTTTAAAATATATTTAAACAGTATAATAATTCATTCGGAAAATTTTAAAATTCATTTAAAAAATTTTAAAATACATTAAGAAATGGTATAGTCGTGATATATATCTATATATTTTTTTTTCTACATAAAAAGAAAATGCAAATTTTCGTTTTCATTTAAAATATTACCAAGCAAATATCTAAATAGTACTCAAAGTACTTTATGCCACCGCATACACTTATTTTTTTTCTGCAATTCATTTTTTCTCCAAGCGACAATTTTTCTGATAGAAAATGTTGTTTTTGTGCTTTTTATCCCATAATTGGATCGCATGATGTACAACAATTTTATGCGTTAAGTGGGAAATTAAGATTGTTGTTCGTACTACTCGTATACCATAGAATAAGAACAATATAGTTTATTGCTGCAGTTTTCTTGCTTGCTTACTAATATGCATAATAATAACAATATTTTTAACATTTGCATTTAAAATACATATAAGAAATTGCTGAAATTGCAGTTAAATGATAATGTACATGCATTAGATTTAAAAAGAATTATATAATTTAATTTAAATTGTTATAATGCGCAAATATGTGTTTTAAATCTGAAGAATTTTTTTTTAAAGAAAAATTTAAATTCAATATGGGTTTGGGCCCAATAAGGTAAATGAATTTAAGCTAAGTTATTTTCAAAGAATAAAAATTTGTGAGAAAGAATATTTAATAGCCTGTTCCGAAAAAAATTAGGTAATAGTGCAAAAATTATGCTGTTTCAATAGATGATGACACTGTTCAACAAATTTAAGGTGACTTATGTTAATGATAAAGATATGTCTTAAATACCATATATAAGGCATTTAACACCAAATGTCCCACTACAGAAAAGCATGTGTCCCGTGAATTTCTGAGTATATTGTATGAATAGCTCTATATGAAACTAAGAAAATTGCGTTTTTGGTTTTTCAATTTTTCAAAGACTGGGCTTAGGAGGCGTGGTCAAATATTGGAAAAATTGTCAAATTTGTGTCGAGTTGCCTTGATTAAATATTTATCAAGTTAAAACGGAATGTACCACAATCCCGAAAATTTACATTCTTGTATAGTTTTGTATTGGCTATAGATTAAAATATTTTTTTGGAAATTTTCTGAACACGTTCTGAAGTTTTCCATTTAAAAAAAAAGTTAATTTAGCAAATATTCGGCCATTTTTTAAAATTTTTTTTTTTTTTAAAGTTTAGATGTTTATCCATCCACACAAAAAAATTCAGACACGCGTTTTTCCTTTTTTTTGCGAGAAAATCGCATTTGAATTTTAAATTTCATAACAATTTAGTAATTTGATTGTATTTTCTTGTTTCAGTATGAGTAATATTTATGCAATTAATAATACTCATTCGCAACGTAAAAACAAGAAAATACAAGCAAATTACAAAATTGTTATGAAATTTAAAAATCAAATGCGACTTTCTCGAAAAAAAAAAACAAAAAACGTGTGTCTGATTTTTTTTTGTGGATGGACAAACATAAAAACTTAAAAAAAAAAATTAAAAAAAGTTGCCAAATTTTTGATAAATTGACTTTTTAAAAAAATGGAAATTTTCAGAAAGGGTTCTGAAAATTTTCCAAAAAAAAAAATGTAATCGATAGCCCATACAAAACTATATAAGAATGTAAATTTTTGAGATTGTGGTGCATTCCGTTTTAATGTGATAAATATTTAATCAAGGCAACTCGCCACAAATTTGACAATTTTTCCAATATTTGACCACGTCTCCTAAGCCCAGTTTTTGAAAATTAGAAAAACCAAAAACGCAATTTTCTTAGTTCCATATAGGGCTATCCAAACAACCTATTCAGAAATTTACGGACACATGTTTTTCTGTAGCGGGACATTTGGTGTGGAATGCCGCATATAAGTTTGTCATTCCGTTTGTAACACATCGACATTTTGATCTAGGACCCCATAAAAAATATATATTCATGATGCTTGATCGAAATCGGTCCAGGGCACAGTGGATCGTGTAGAGTAAACACCCGGTCATATTTTTTCGCTGTATTTTTTATACCCTCCACTTTGTCATTCTGTGTGTAACACCTCGAAATATTGCAGGGTTGGCAACCGATACCCACCTAGAATAACGGTATTTGGCTATTGTACCACAACCAATAAAGATATGTACAATTTCAAAAGCAATTATGAAAGCTGATGAAATTTCTAGTATTTTAAATGTGTCACTTCGTGTTTCTACCGGTTCGTTTTTGAAATATAGGTCAATACCTTTATAATACCGTTTGAAACGGTATTATAACGGTATTGGCCTATATAACTAAAACGAACCGGTAGAAACACGAAGTGACACATTTAAAATAGTACTAGAAATTTCATTAGCTTTCATAATCGCTTTTGGAAATTTCCATATCTTTACTGGTTGCGGTACAATAGCCAAATACCGTTATTCTAGGTGGGTATCGGTTGCCAACCCTGAAATATTGGTCTAAGACCCCATAAAGTATTTATATATTCATTATCCTCGATCAATTTTAAGACGATCTAGCGATGTCCGTCCGTCTGTCCGTCTGTCTGTTGAAAACACGCTAACTTTTGAAAGACTTCACGGAGGCTCCTGAAGTTTGGCGTTTATGTTGGGCATTTACCTGGTCAGGTTGGTATTGCAATCCAGCGAAATCGGTCCAGTGGTTCAAAAGTTATAAGCAAATGAGTCAATTTCGGCAAGGGTTTTTCTGGAATTTACGAGTTAAAACACACGGTAACTTTCGAACGACAATTCTGACGGTGCTGAAGTGTGGCATATATATTTATATTCCTCTGGCCCGATTCGATTTAAATTTCAGCCAAATCGGTCCAGTCGTTCAAAAGTTATTAGCAAAACCGTGAATTTAAGATTTGTTTCACCTTAAATTCACGTGTTGAAAACCCGTTAAACATGTTTAAAAAACATTAGTCAGTCACAAAAATATTTTTCAGGATATTTTTGTCACTCAAAAATATTTTTACACTAAAACAAAAAAAAAATACACTCAAAAAAAATTTTACACTCAAAAATAAATTTTACACTCAAAAAAAAAAAAATTAGTAAATTATTAAAAATAAAATATTTCTAATCAAAAATGATATTTTTCACTTTAGAAAATTTCTATCACTTAAAAAGGGCATTGTGGAGGGTATTCATAGATTCGACCAAGTCGAATTTAACTTTTCTACTTGTTTTTTCATAATTTTTTTTTTTTTTTCATTTTTTTTATACCTTCCACTCTAGTGATAGAGGGTATATACAAGTTTGTCATTCCGTTTGTAATAGTGCGTTTACATTGGATTTCTAATCTAGTAAATTGCGATTTTAATCTACTTTGCAATCTGTACCGTTTACATTGGCATTTTTTACATTTGAGAAGATTAAGATTGGCATTTATAACAACAAGTTGGTAATAAATGTGTGTGGCTGCGTCAAAAGACAGCGACGGTAATTAGTCGTCGTATGATTAACAAGGACAATGACGGCATTTACAAATAACAATGACGGCGGCATAAACATACTTGGCGGCGTCATAAAAACGTTAGGCTTTGTGTCGGTGTTTTTCAGTGTTGGAAAATGCAAATAATAGAAATACAGAGTTGTATCTAACTTTCCAAGATTGCGTTTGCCGAATAGAGTCTAAACTACTAGATTGAAAAAAATAAATTTGTATGTGCAATCTAATAGATTGAAACTAGATTGGAGCCACAATCTACTTTAAGCTAGCGTATAGGACCAGTGTAAAAATAATATAATATATAACATATGGAAATATTGATCTAGGCCCAATAAAGTATATTGTTCATGATCCTTGATCGATTTAAAGTTGATCTAACGATGTCCGTTCATCCGTCCGTTGAAAACACGCTAACTTTTGAAAGACTTTACTGAGCGAAATCGGTCCAGTGGTTCAAAAGCTATGATAAAAAGAGTGAATTTCGGCAAGGGGTTTTTCGCGGATTTACGAGATAAAAACACGCTAACTTTCGAAAGACAATTCCAGACTGCTGAAACTTGGCATATACATATCTTTCCCCAGGTCTGGTTGGTATTGAATTTCAGCAAAATATGTCCAGTGGTTCGAAAGTTATAAGCAAAACCCTAAATTTTAGATTGGTTTCACCTTAAATTCACGTGTTGAAAACCCAGTAGCTTACTTATGCTTTTAAAACTTGTTAGTAGAATACCAATGCTTTTAAAACTTGTTTACCAATGTTAGTCACAAAAATATTTTACAACGTACTTTTGTCATTAAAATTATTTTTACACCAAACAAAAAAAAATACACTTAAAAGAAATTTTACACTCAAAAAAAAAATTATACACTCAACAAAAAAAAATGCTGTATTTTTTTTTTTACAAAAATGAAAAAAAAGTTTTTTAATCAAAATAAAATTTTTCATTAAATTTTTTTTTCATGCATTTTTTTTTAGTTTTAAATATTTTTTAAATATAAAATTATTTTTTCTAAGAAACTTCGCTTTGGCAAATGAACCCATATCTTCAGCAAAACATTATCATGATTTAATGTTTTGGACAAATGTACAAAATTCGCAGGCATATTTTAAACATAAATGTCGATATCTTGAAAACCGAAATCGAAAGAAAATATTTGTTGTCCCATTAAAAAATGTAGGTAAAGAATTTTTTTTTATTTGTTTCAAACTATTGTTATTTTTTGCAATATTTAGAATATTTTAATACTTTTTATATATTTGTTGCTATAAAAATGCCTTTTCATCTATTACAATTAAAAGAAAACATTACTTTGAAAACTATTTTTTTTAAGTTAAATATTACACTGAAAATAATGCAGTTCTTTTTAGCTAAAATACAGATTTCAACTAAATTCTCTGCAAAAATGGGACATATTAATTCAAACAAGTTTATTAATGAGAAAACTAAAAAAATGAAAAGATAGCTTAAATAAACTCAAAAGCTCCTTGCTAAAGTTTGCCAAAACTTTTTAGTAAAAATCAGTTAACGGAAATCAGTAAAAACTGTAAATGCACTAATTTATTGATAAAACAATTAGTATAAATTTGGTAAAATGCATCAAAGTCAAATCAATTTCCTGAAATTTACTTAAATTCTTTGTAGTTATAGGTACACATAGAAAACGAATTTTACGATTTCCAACTGAAAGTCAGTTATTGCAACAAAAAATCAGTTGGAACTTTTGTATATAGGTCGTCACAGTTGAATATCGGTAGTCACAACTCATTTTCGGCGGTCATAACTGTCTTTTAATTCGGGCAACTAAAAAATTTGGTTGTCAGAGCCAAATATAGTAGCAGCAACCGAATTTTGAGTTGATACAACTGATAAATTCGATTGGAAACTTTTTTTCTGTGTGTAGATATATATTTTAGGAAATTTTTCAAAATTCCGGAAACACCAACCAATGTTCAAAAAATGTTTTCTTTCAAATAGTTATTATATTTTTATTTACGGTGTATTCATACTAGAGATGGACACATGAGCAGATTAGAGCGTGATTGTAAAATATGGCTTAACTTAAGATTTCTTCCCAAAAAAAAATTAAAATTTTCCTGAACTTTTTGAAATTTAGTTTTTGATTTTTTTGTATAAATAAGAGTTTCGTGAGTGTGAGTGAAGCTTTCGTGAGTGCGAGTTGTGTTAAATTTACTCACGTGAGCGTGAGTGAGTGTGAGTAGAAAAAATATGCTTGTGAGTTCGTGTGCGTGATTCAAAAATTCATTTCGTCAGCGTGAGTGAGTGCGATTCAAAAATCACTCACGCGCCCATCTCTAATTCATACAAAATAACAATTTGACAAAAAAAAAAATACAAAAAGGAAACTCAAGACATAAGAGCATCCTTGTAAGAATTATTTCAAGAAACTTTCTAGGCAAAAAAGAAATTTTAAAATCAAGTTAAGCTGCTTGGACAAACTTTTACTTATGTGTTGTATATTTAATTAAACTTTTAAAAAGAAAAAACAGAAAACTTTCATTATGTTCCAGTTTGTTTCTTTACTGGAACTTTGTATAAAAAAAAAACAAAAAACTGCAATAGAACATGAAAATAATAACTAACAAACAGGAATGCAAAGTGAAAGTATATAATTAAATTTAAATGCATTAAATATTGGAAAAAGAATAAGGTAAATAGAATAAGTGAATGTATTTAACTACAGACGGACGGACGGACAGACAGACGGACGGACGGACGGACGGACATCGCTAGAATGTCTTAGAATCGATCACTGATCAATAATATATATACTTTATGGGGTCCCCGACCGATATTTCGATGCGTTACATACGGAATGACAAAGTGAGTATACCCCCATACTGTAGTTGGAGGGTATAAAAAAGAAAAAAAAAAGAAAAAAAAAAAAAAGAAAAAAAAAAGAAAAGAAAGAAGGAAAAAGGAGATTTTCCAAAAAAAATTCCGAAGGAAAAAAATATCGCTATCTGAAAATTTTTCATAGAAAAAAATTTTTAGAGGGATAATTTGAAAATTTTTAAAAGAAAATGTGACTTAATCTGATCTCAGAATTTGAGAATTTTTCAATGGGAAAAAAGTGTCAAAATTTAAGATTTATTTATGGAAAAGGTCACAGAATGTGAGACTTTTCAATAGGAAAAAGGTCTAAAAATCTAATACTTTTTCTATAGGAAAACGGTCTCAGAATCTCTTTTTTTTAAGAAAATGGTCTTAAAATCTGAGACTTTTTATTATTAAAAAAAGTCTCAGAATTTGAAACTTACTTAATTGGAAGAAGGTCGCAGAAATTAAACCTTTTTTATGGGAAAATTTATTAGAATGTAAGCTTTTTTTTATAGAAATAAATTTTCAGAATTCTAGACATTTTTTAGAAAAAATGTCTCAGAATCTGAGACTTTTTCTATGGAAAACAAATCTTAGAATCTATGAATTTTTATAGAAAAAATGTCTCAAAATCTGAGACGTTTTCTTTAGAACAAAAGTGCAAGAATCATAGATTTTTTTTTATAAAAGAAAAAGGTCTCTGAAACTTTTTCTTTAGGAAAGGGTCTCAGAATCTCAGACTTTTTCTATAGGAAAAGGGTATCAGAATTTTAGACTTCTTCTATACGGATAAAAGTCTGAGAATCTGAGACTTTTTCTTTAGGAATAAGGCCTTAAAATGTGAGACTTTTTCTATAGGAAAAAGGTCTAAGAATCTGAGACTTTTTCTCAAGAAAAAAGGGTGAGAACCTGAGACTTTTTCCACAAAAAAATGTTTAAGAATGTGAGACTTTTTCTAGAGAAAAAAAAGGTCTGATAATTTGAGACTTTTTCTTAAGAAAAAATGTCTCAGAATCTAAGACTTTTTCAATAAAAAAAGGGTCTCAGAATCTAAAATTTTGTTCAGTACGAAACAAACCTAATAATCTGAGAACCTTTCTATAGATCCCAAAAATGCTTTAAAATATTAGACTTTTTTTTTAGTGAAAGGTCTCATATTCTGAGACTTTTTCTGTGGAAAAAAGTTCTTAGAATCTGAAAACTTTTCTATACGAAAAAAGTCTCAGATTCTGAGACATTTTTCGTAAAGAAGTCATAAATTTCATAAATTCTGAGAAATTTTTCCTATAAAAAATTATTTCTCTAGGAAAAATGTCTCAACATATGATATTTTATATGTAGGAAGAATTTCTTCTATTAAAAAAATCCTTAGATTAAGATTTTTCTATACGTCAAATGTCCAAGAATCTGAAACTTTTTCTATGTATACAAAAAGGCACAATTTTCTTTTAATACATATTAAAAAAATTGATCTAAACGAAATGTGATCATGAAAAACAAACCTTCTTTGGCAAAAACGTATAAATTTGTAGATTTCATAGCTTTCCTATCACTTTTTTTTGCAAAAAAAAAAATAACATATCCCTGTTTTTGCTAGTCCGACAAAGGTGAATTTATGTTTTTCGAAGTAAAAAAAAAAAGTTCCGCCCCCCCCCCCCAAACCCAAAAGCTGTACCCGCCACTGATAATACTAATAATGAAGTCTAATAAGTCTTGCAAAATGACCAATCCAATCAATTTAAAACAAACAACTTTATAAATAGTTGCTTTAAAATTATTACTTTAATAATATCATCGTAATGATTTTTAAAAGAAATATGACCTTGAGCTAGAATAATCTTACTCAAAATAGAATTTTAAAGGTCAAATAATAAATAATTTTTATTAATTTAAAAATGAAAACAGAATTTTAACAGAAAACCTTCTATTTATATAATGAATAAGTGGGAATACAACAAAAGCAGTGAACATCTTACTCGCGTAAGAGATCTACTGTTACTAGTAGTATGTATGGGTCAAAACGCGTCAACGGTCCACACTAAAAAACAAATATTGTCCGATTTAAGTATAATTTTGGCAAAATATTAGAATAATGATACCCAGACAGAAATTAATGATGGTTCAAAAAATAAAGCGCTTTAAAAGTACTATTTGCCAAACGCTTTGAATACGCTTTTTTTTGAAGTGCTTTTACAGCACCATTTTACGAATTAAAAAATGTTTTATATCTTCTGCCCATAAAGTAGGGGACATAATAATTGTGTCACTCCATTTAGAAGAATGAAGCACACATCCTCTCCCAAGAAGCCCTCTTGTATTAACTTAATTATTTTTTAGTCCGTTGTAAAAAAATATATCAAAATTTTAAATTAAAAAATCTACAAATTAAAATATAATCAGCATAAAGCGTCTTTAAACCGCTTTATTTTAAGTCCTCCGATTCTTTCAGATCGCTTTGAAAAACTATCATATGAGCGTTTAACGACGTTATCATTCGGACGTTTTAAGAGCACTCTAAAAACAAAAACCATGACATTCTGGAAACGCTTGTACCACCATTTAGAGTACTTTTAAAACGCTTTGATGATTGTATTTTTCTGCCTGGGTAGGTACACTGAAAAAAGACATAACTAAAATTAAGGAAAAAATGTCTTTGAAAATTTATCATGAATTTTCCTTAAATTCAGTTAAATTTAACTTAAAAATGAGAAATTTTGTTAACTATGAGGAAAAAATTTTAGTTCATTTACTTATAATTAGTTCATAGTTTTCTTTAAATGCATTTTTTTAATATTATTAAAAAAATTCTTACTGCCAAAGAAATTTTCCACAAATCTAAGAATCGTATATTTATTTTTAAGACATATTTCTTAAAAAACAATTTAGTTCAAGTTTAGTTAAAATTTACTAAAAAAAAACAACATCGTATTTCTCTTCTTTGAATTGAGGAAGTGTACTTCTTAGAATTTAGTTAATGACTTCTGAGAACTTAGTAAATAACTTCTTAGAATTTAGTTAAAAATTCAAAATGGCGATATCTCGAAAACTAAGCGAGATAGAGCGAAACAGATGAAATTTTCAAAAGAAAGACTATAAAGAAAAATATGGAATAGCCTAGCTCTGCATATCTGTCGGGGTCTCAAGACCCTAGTTTTAGATCTAAAATTTGAAATTTCCGAGATTTTATATATGCACATATCTCGGTAAATACTGCCAACACGAGAAAAGTCCAACGGCATTTTTTTTAGCTCTAGACTCGTAGAACACTTCCGCAAAATATCCGAAAGCCCTCCGATTAATAGTTTTTGAGTTAACCGGTTTTTAAGATTCTCAAGACCCTATCAGGCCCCTTATTACCGTATCTCAAAAACTAAGCAAGTTAGAGCGAAACGGACACAAGTTTTGGTTCAAAATCTATGGGGACCCTTAAAGGACCCAACGGTGTCTCGAGTTAAATGGGGTCCGAACCCATGGGTCCAGGGTCTAGACCCAATCTATTTCTAAAATGTGAAGTATAATTTTTCCCATTTTCTAGTTAAAATTGGCTTAAAATTAAATAACTTTGTTTTCCTTATTTTTGGGAAAATTATGAACTAAAACCAAGAAAAAAAATCTTTGGAGCCAAATCATTCCCTCTTTTTCTCAAAATTGAGTTAATTTTCCCAGATGGGTAATTCCAAAAACTTTCGCCCCACTGTTCGGAAACATGCCTTTGGACGCCACTGAGAATTTGGCTCATAGATATCCACGTTTATATGAGATATGTTGCATTTTTGGATTTTCAAAATTTGCTGTAGTTTTCAAATTATCGCGGGTCAAAGTTCGACTTTTTTAGCAAAAGTCAGAAAAATACATAACGGTTAACGTGCTCTAACTTTTTAACTAGTAATCCGATTATCACAAGTAATGGCTCATATGAAAGCTTAATTCTTCTTCTTTTAGGAAATATTTTCAAAAGCATACGGTTTTTTTTCAGAAGTGTTGCAAAAATTCAAAAACATTTTTTTTTTTGCGAATATTTAAAAAAACACATCTTCGATTTTTTTAAAAAAAAGTTTGGTGATAAACAATACTGTTTTGTACAACATATCCAAAATTCAGAGTGGGATCCCAATGGGATCAAAAAATATTCTGGTTTTAGTACGAAGTTCTTAAATTTTACCTTAGAAAATTAAAATTTTATGTTTCTTCGATATAAAAATTAAAATTTTCAAAGAAAATTATACTACTAAAATTTTGAAAAACATTCAAAACATTAGAAATTTAAATTTTCTAAGGGAAAAATATGAGAACATCGTACTTAAAACAGAATAGTTTTTGATCCAATGGAGATCCCACTCTGAATTTTGAATATGTTATACAAAACATTGTTATTTTTCACCAGAATTTAAAAAAAAAAATCGAAGATGTGTTTTTTTAAATATTCGAAAAGAAAAAATGTTTTTGCATTTTTGCATCATTTCTGTAAAAAAAAACTGTGTTATTCTAAAAATATTTTCTAAAAGAAGAACCCCAGCTTTCACATGAGCCTAAATTTGTGAAAATCGGGTCATTGGTTAAGAAGTTACAGCTCTTTAAACGTGATGTATTTTTCTTACTTTTGCTTAAAAAGTCAATCTTTGACCAGCCATAATTCGTTAAATACACCAAATGTAAAAAAACGATATATCCCAGCAAAAAATAAAGGAAGTAGTCCAAATCAAACCACTTCTGAAGTACTCCAAAAAAAGCAGTTAACCCCTGATTTATTATTCAAATGGAGATACTTTTAAACAACTTCCAAAAATTGATATATAATGTCATAAATTATGGCTTGCACCACTTCCAAATATAGATATTAGTATTCACTTCCTCACTAAAGAAATCTCCACTATAAAACTTCATTAAAAAATTTGGAAATTATCAATAATTATTTAATAAAAATTGGTTATTTTACAAATGCTTTATATTTAAAAATGACATGAAATAATTCAATTAAGGAATGTATTTATAAATTATATTAAGCTTCTTACGTATAGTAAGGAAATATCATGAAAATTCAGAATATTAGGATTGCTTTTTGTTTTCTATAGCTTTTTCCTACAGCTTTTTTTTGGTAATATCCAAGTTTATGACTATTATAAACTCGGTTTTAGCAATAGCACTGTTTTCGCATAACCGTATATACGCTTACCTATACAAATTTTAAACTATCTACGCTTATTTTTAACTTGTATAATTACACTGCGTGACAAAACTAACCACTATTTTAGAAAACAAGAGGTACGACCATCATTTCTATATATATCGGACATGCTGAATCGAATGGCGTACTCCGTTTTTCGATGTATGGTACAGTTTTCTTGCAAAATGTCATTAAAGATTAGCTGATTTTCAGCTGCTTTTTTAACAAAAAAATTTCCAAAGCTAATGATTTTTAAATGCTATGGCATGGAAAACAAAGATATAACTTGTAGCAATATTTCTAATGTAAATTTGGTTTAAAGCTTTTCATCTTAAGTCCTTAAAATCGCGGATTTCTTAATTTTTTAACGTTTTCGCGAAATTAACCCCTAAATTGGTCTCTGATAAAAAACTTGCATTTTGTGGATCATAAAGGTACCCATGACACCACGAATAGTGAACAAAAAACATATATGTTATATGGACCATCATGATGAAAATCGCGAAAAACCGTTTTTTTGTATATGGCAGCATCACTTTACGAGATGATTTAAGGCTTCATCTTTTAGTATATAATGTGGGAACCTTAAATAATGAACTGACCCAAAATTTGTCCAAAAAAGTTTTCATTTGCAAAAGTTAGCTTAACAAAAACTGTAATTATTGCATGGAAAACACTGAAATATTAGTTTTTGTTAAAATAACTTTTGCAAATGAAAACTTTTTTGGCCAAATTTTTGGTGAGTTTGTTGTTTAAGGTTACCACATTATATACTAAAAGATGGAGCCTTAAATCATCTCGTAAAGTGATGCTGCCATATACAAAAAAACGGTTTTTCGCGATTTTCATCATGATGGTCCATATAATATAGCTGGTTTTTCCCTACTATTCGTATTGTGAGGGATGCCTTTTTGATTCACTAAAAGCAAGTTTTTTAGCAAAGACCAATTTGGTTGTTAATTGCGCGAAAACCTTAAAAAATTAAGAAATTCGCGAATTTATTGACTTAAGATGAAAAGCTTTAAACCAAATTTGCATAAGAAATATTGCTACAAGTCATATCTTTGTTTTCCATGCCATAAAATTTATAAATCGTTAACTTTGCAAATTTTTTTTGTTAAAAAACTGTCTCTAAATCAGCAAATCTTTAACGACATTTTGCAAGAAAACTGTACCATACATCGAAAAACGGAGTACGCCATTCGAATCAGCATGTCCGAAATATATAGAAATGATGGTCGTAACTCTTGTTTATTTTTTGATGTTCCGCAGTGTTATTGGCATTAAATTTAAGTTTCGATAAAAAGTGAAGCCAAGTTCGCATTTGAAAATAAAATGTTTTTTCCGTGTTTGCTTAAATAAACTTTGACATTCAACAAAAGTGGTGCCAAAAAATTTTTAAATTTTAATGTTAAAATATAAACGGTTATGCGAAAACAGGGCTAATGTTTCTTGCTATCAAAATATATGGTTAAACGAATCATAAAACAATGTTTCAACTAAATTGTGTTTTACCATAGCAATGCGAATGCGCTATAATCCCGTATTCTCATACACGTCTTTTAATTTTAAATTAAACGACTCGTTTAGTATTTATTCCATTACAACGAAATGACACTATATGGTAATAGAATGATGAGCTAAAACGAGTCGTATGCGATTCCTACTGTTTTGCTTTTCCTTCCTTTTTCTTTCTTTTTTATTTTTTTTTTATTTTTGAAATTTGGTCTGGGGGGGGGGGGTAATTTCCCCTTCCCCCTTGTACCCGCGCTTGTTATTTTATTTTTACTACATTTTTATTGTTTTGACTACAAATGTTAGTAGTTTTTACTACATAAGTCAGTTGTTTTTTTGTCATTGTTAGTTGATTTAACTGAAAAAGTAGTTGATCCCAACACAACTTACAAAGTAGTTATTTTAACTGACATTTTCAGTTGATTTTACTAACATAATTTGTTGAGTGTAGTGTTTAATCACTTCTTAAATATACAATACTAGCTGGCCCGGTCCGCGTTGCTGGCCCAAATATAAGATCAGTGTTATATTTCGTCTCGCTTCATATTTATAGCCCTGCAAAAAATGTAGTGAATTTCTTGGCTTAGAAACATTTGTGGGAGTGGTTTTAAAGACCCGATTAGGCAGATAATCATCTTCAAATTATATTTTAAGAACAAAAAAAAAATTACCATGTCTTCGACTTTGCGAACTGTACAAATTTAAAACTTCTTTAGTATCATTATGAACAACACAAAAATGAATCACACATATCCTTCGTTCTTACTGTGAGCTATTGTCTTGAGTTCAAACAACCCTTTACAGTTTTCCTGAATTTTCTATTTTTTCAGGACACTTTTCGCATTTAATATTTAATAACAAAATCGGTCCGGTCATTTGTAGTCGACTTATTTAGACAAAAGTAGGCGTTAAAATGTGTGTGGTAAGTTAAACTTGTCATTTGTACCAAGTTTATGCGGAATCTATTAAGAAATATTTTTTTTAATAGATCGAATTGGAGTAAAAATTAATTTTAGATATATCGAAAAAAAAAGTGGGCGAGGACAATTTTTCTTTCCGACCAATTATATCGACTATTACGAACATTTCAAATAAAAAAGATCTAACCAAATCAGTCCAGGCGTTCTCAAGTGTTGCAAATTTTAAGGATATTGAAAAATGTGGGATTTGAAGGGGGAGGACAATAATTATTTCCATAAAATCCTTACTTGGACTATAATGATCATTAAAGAAAAAAATTATCAAATCAGATCATTCGTCCTCCGATCTTAGATTTATTGAAAAACCTGGGAGTGGACAATTTTTCTTTCCGTAGAAACCTTAGTTGTGCTTCCGTTTTAGATGTATCGAAATAAAAGTGGGCGTGAAAAATGTTTATTTTTCGTTTTAACGTAAGTTGGACTATGGCGAACATTAAAAAAAAAAGTTTATCAAATCGATCGGCTGGTTCTTCGATTTTAGATATATCTAAAAAAGGAGGTGTAAAAGTGGGAGTGATAAATTTGTTTTCCGAAAAAATCTAAGACGAATATTAAAAAAAAAATAAGACGAACAATTTAAAAAAAAATATTATCCAAATCGGTCAGTTCTCAAGTGATCCGAATTAACGAACTACATTTGATTTTTATTTATATTTTATTATTCTATATTTTATTTTTCTATAGAGCAGTTTTTATATGTATCGAAAACAACTTTTCTTACATAAAAACCCTATTTAAATTAAACCAACTCGGTGCCTCCATTCAAAAGTAGTCGTAGACATGGAAAATTTTTCTTTCCAAAAAACCTTAGTTGGAATATGACGAACATTAAAAACAAAAATAGACAAATTGTTCCAGCCATTCCATGATTTAAAATATATATATTGGGAAAAGTAAGCGTAAAAGTAGGTGTGGACAATTTTTCTTTCCTTAAGAATCTTTTGCGGAGTATAACCAAATCGGTTAAGCCGTTATAGTTCTTTCGATACATAAAAAAAGTGGGCGTGGGAAATTTTACTCTCCGTAAAAACCCTAGTTGTATTATGATAAAAAATTTCAACAAAAATTAGCCAAAGTAGGTGAGGTCATTTTCTTTTTTCATAAAACCAAAGTTGGAATATGATTGAAAACTCATTTAAAAAAATTAGTCAAATCGGTCCAGCTATTTTCAGATTTTAGATAAATTGAAAAAGTGGGCGTAAAAGTGGGCGTGGTCGATTTTTCTTTCACTATAAACTTAAATTGGATTACTACGAACATATAAATAAAAAATTACCCAAATCGGTACAGCCGTTTTCCGATTTTAGATAAATCAAAAAAAGTGGGCGTAAAAGTGGGCGTGGTCAATTTTTCTTAACGTAAAAACCTAAGTTGGGCTATGACGAATAATTCAAAAAAAAAATTGTCCAAATCGGTCCAGCCGTTCTCAACTGATGCTGTTACCAACGAACGACAATTGATTTTTATTTATATAGATATGCATTCGCAATGAAGTGGTTAATAAGTATACTCAATAGTTCAAAGTTATAGAATAGTATGAAGACCACTTCATATGTACTGAAAAACGAGTTGAAACAACTACTTACTTGCTGCGACAACTATATGAAAATGTAATGAGATATTCAGTAGATATTCACTACTCCAGAAGCAGTGGAAGTCCTTTTTATCATTGTTCTAAGTAATGTTTTTTTTTGCTGGGATGGTACATATATCATATTTATGAGGGCTATCTATGTGTCAAGGTTCAAATTAATCTGAGACACCATTTCCAAAAAAGACTAAAATTTGAGCTAAATTTTCTGGAATGGCCCAGATTTTAGTTCACTTTTTTTTTGAGTGTAGTTCAAATTACAAATATTAAATTGTTTGATGAAATATTGGCGGAGTTACAGGGTTGGGAAGTTTTGATATTTTTGAAAAGAACATATTTTGGTGAATTTTAATTAACATATTGATGAAATAAAAATTATAATTTATAAAAACGAATGTAATGTCTGACTTCTGTAAAAATCATTTAAAATTTTAATTTGAAATTTTAAATTAAAATATTTCGGAATGTCTATAAAATGTTATTTTTAGTTTTGATAATTCTGAAAAATAATTTGTTGAAATAATCTTTTCTTATTACATCTAGAAAAATTAAAGAGCAAAATAATCCTATAAAAGCGTTTATTTTAGTTTTCTTCCGAAATAGGTGACAACACTGTTTTAAAATTGCAATTATTATGGGGGGAAAACATAAAATGTACCATTCTAGATAATAAATCGAATAAATTATTTATTACAGTACTTTTAGTATTGTAAATAAATATTAGGTACTTTTATAATAAGTAATTGTTAGCAGATAGTACCATCACCAATATAAAATACATCACTGGTACTTTTCTTGTATTTTGCCAATTACACTTGATACTTGGTGGTTTTTGCTTTATGCTTTATTCGATACCGCATATCATGTAGATTTCATGTATGTTTTATACATGATGACAGAGAAAGATACAATCGAAATTGATCATTCTAAACGTTTCTAAAAGCTTTCAATACCTTTTAATGTAAATAAAAAGGTAAAGAAGATTTAAAACCAGAGGTTTGATCTTTAATCAAAATGCAATTATCGTTCTTTCTAATTCTGGCATCAATTAAGTAATATCAAAAGTGGTCGTATTTAATATAAAGTTTAAAACGTAATAATTACATAATAGTGGGAATAAACCCAAAGTGAATTCTTTAAAATAAACTATTTTTTTGTAAAGTTTTAAAAATTTAATTAAATTTATTAAGATTAAATCATGTATAATTACACAAAAGAAAATTTTACATAATTTGTGCGATAACTCCCAGAATTTTGTGACTCAATTTAAGGTAATACATGAAATTTAATTAGTGGTTTTAATGATGGTTTATTAAAAATCACCATTTTTATTATACAGATTTTAAAACAACCACCAGCCAGATTAGAAAATCATTCAGGAAGATTTCCATATACTATTTAGCAGAAAAACTTCCATAAACGAAAAATCAGAAAGATTTTCGTATAAAAATAGTTTTCGTTTTTCTACCCAAACTTTTCCCACCAAAATTGGTTACAAATAAGGTAAATTGTGATTTTGTAATATAATGTGTTTAAACTTATCTAATAATTTGCTAAATTTGATAGGATTTTGTGTTAGTTGGATAATAAAACTCATCTTTAAAAAAAATTTCTATTTCCGAAGTCTCTCGAGTGTTCCGAAATTGTTTGGAAAACAGGTCTACACGTGGTAATTTTATGGTAGATATATTACATAACTCGAGAGACGTGAACTTTAACGAAGTATGCAAAAATTTGGAAAATATTAAGCTTCCATGCAACGATCAACCTAATTTTTCCAATTGTTTTGGCTTAATTGAGAAGAAAAGTGCTAATTCGGAAAAAAGGGAAAAGTTCAAATATCATCATCTTTTCCATAACCAGCAAAAGTATATCCAATTCAACAGTTTACACCCCAGAGAATCATCGTCCATCATTCTAAATCAAATTCTACATAATTTTTCTAATATTTTAAAAATTCATCTAACTATACTAAATCACTTAAAAACTAGATTCAAAATTTTATTTTTTTTTCTAAATTCTAAATTCTAAAAATTAACTTATCTATTTCAAACTTAATTTTAATTCAAAATTTTCTCTATCTAAATTTAAACTCACTTAATTCTAAATTTAAAACTCTAACAAACTAATCTACTTCAATTTTGGTACTTTTAACTTTCGTACATTAATTCCGTTTTGGTACTTTTATACAAAATTTTATACGGTCATACACTCGGGTATGATATTTCGCTCAAAACTTGCTAAATAATAATGAAATAGAATTTATAACGATTAATAATTTGAATTGCTTAAAGTTAATTTTTCACTTCAAAAACACATTCGCGTTTCTACTTAAATATTTTATAAAAACAAGAGTAATGTTTAATGTTATAAATTTATAACAGTTTTTATAAAATTTGTATTTCTTAAATACGGATAAAAAAAAAAAAAATTCTAAACTAAGTATTATACTAACTACCCTATAAAAATAACAAATAATTTACATTGAACAGCAAAACTAGCAACAAAGCAAGGAGGCCTTCATGCAGCGTTGGATCAATTTTTGTTTGTAAGTTTTTTTTTATTTTTTTATTCATTTTTGGTTATACTTACTTTCATATTTGCATTAACCGAAATTCTATAGCATGATATAAAAAAAAAGGTATTTCTTTTATATGACTCTCACTGCAGAGCATGTATTATCTGAGTATTATGATCATGCACTAGAATCTCTGTTTATAATGTACATACTTACATTCATAGTTATATATTTTTATTTTGTCAATTTATTTTTGTTTAAAATAACTTTAACCCTAAAACGGTATTAGTATTTAAATTACAATTTTAACAAATTCCGAAAAAAAAAAAGAAAAAGTAAGAATATAAGTATATTCATTTTAGTTTTGTAATAATGGTTTGAACTATTTTTGTTCAGAATAAATATGGATTTAAATATGAATTAAACTCTTTTTAATGTAAAACTTCAGGGTCTAAGGTAAAGGTAATGTGTTTTAGGGGTTTTTCGTTATATCGTATGGCCACTAGAAAAACCATAGGATGGGAGGGTTAAGCGGCCCGAAAGCAATAACACTTTTGCTTTCAAGTTTGAGGACTGTGCGTAATAAAAATTGGTAATTTTCGTTTAAAAGGGCATCCTAAAGCGCACGTGATTTTTTTTTTGTATGGCTTAGGTCAAATCGAGGAACAAGATCCCCGCCCACATCTCCCGAACTAGCTAGTCAGCCGAGCACGTGCGTAACGTTCTCACGGTGACCACTGGGTAATTTAAAGGATTATTGTGTGTATTAGTTTGCCAGCAATGGTATAATTAATCCCCCCTTCATCTCAGTTTGAGACACTTTGTTTTAGCGATGAAATCAATTAACCCCTTCCGAACCCAAACCCAGCCAAGCGTATTACACGAATTTTAAAGTATTTTTGAAGGCCATAAAAATGGCATTTGTGTTTTTTTATACCCTCCAACCACAGTATGGGGGTATACTCACTTTGTCATTCCGTGTGTAACACATCGAAATATCGGTCGGGGACCCGACAAAGTATATATAATATTGATCCATGATTGAATCTAAGACACTCTAGCGATGTCCGTCCATCCGTCCGTCTGTAGAAATAACGATGCAGTCAAAACCAAATGAGCTAGACCCCTGAAATTGGGCAAGAATATCTGTTATGTTACTGGTAAGGTTATGTTCGAAGATGGGCAAAATCGGACCAGGGGGAAAAAAGTTCCTCATTGAAGAACTACAACGACCCCTGAAAATACGATATTTTTACGAGTTTTTTTAATTTTTGCTCAACAAATTTAACATTTGTATGCCATATTATGTTCATAGACCTGCGCTTGGACCAAAGGGGTTACAAAATTCGATTTTTTTCAGGCCGCCCCCCTTTGGGGGCGTGGTTATAGAAATTAATTAAAAATAACAATAAAAATTAATTATTTAAGAGTAAATATCAGAAAAAAATAATTTGTAAACATATATAGCGGGGGTACAGGTGTCCCCCACCAACTCCGCAGACCCCCCACCAAAAAAAAAACACGCCCCTGCGACTTTTTTTTAATTTTAAACGTGTTGGAGGGTATAAAAGATTCGGCACAGCCGAATTTAACACTCTTACTGGTTTTTTTTAATAAATTTGACCTTAAAAAAAACAAGTGAGAGTGTTAAATTCGGCTGTGCCGAATCTATTATACCCTCCAACATATAACAAAAAAATTTAAACAAAAAATTGCAGGGGCGTTTTTTTTTGGGTTGGGGGGGAGAGTAGGGGTCATTGTGGGACACATAAACCCATGCGGTAAATGTTTGAAAATTAATTAATTATGCTTTTAGAGCTTCAGTAATACAATTTTATCATTATTTAAAAACATTTTTAATATCCGCGCCCACAAAAGGGGGGGGGGGGGGGGCGGGCAAAAAAACGGCTTTTTTTATTTCCCAAGTCCAAGTGCAGGACCTTGAACTTTTTCTGACATCAAATTGTTTCGTTTGCTCAACAAAAATACAAAAAAAACTGTGAAAATATGGCGTTTTTCAGAGGTTAGTTAAGTTCTTTCCCCTTGTCCGATTTTGCCCATTTACGAACTTAAACTGCCTAGGACCAAAAGACATATTCCTGCCAAACTTAACGAGTCTATCTCTTTTATTTTGGAATGCATCGTGTCTTATACAGACGGACGGACGGACATACGGACATTCTAGAAAAGTCTTAGAATCGATCATAGATCAATAATATATGCACTTTATGGGGTCCCCGACCGATATTTCGATGCGTTACAAACGGAATGACAAAGTGAGTATACCCCCATACTGTAGTTGGAGGGTATAATAAGTGAAGATGTCAACAGCTATTGACAGTCTCAATTAATTTGCATTTTACGGATTTCAAGGAATTTTATTTTTTAACAATATTATTTGGGACTTTTCCAAAATTTTTGTGCCCGGAATTTATAATATTTTTTACATTTTTTTTGGAAAATTTTTTAAAAATTTGTTACTGAAAGCATTTAAATAATTTTTATACCCTCCACTCTAGTGATAGAGGATGTATATAGGTTTGTCATTCCGTTTGTAACACCTTGAAATATTGGTCTAGAACCACATAAAGTGTATATATTCATGATCCTCGACCGATTTTAAGACGATCTAGCGATGCCCGTCCGTCTGTCCGTCTGTTTATCTGTTGAAAACACGCTAACTCTTGAAAGGCTTTTGGCATTTGTGTGTTGGGCATTTAACTGGTCAGAATGGTATTGTAATCCAGCGAAATCGGTCCAGTGCACAGTGGCCGAAATATCCAATTTAGCGGCGCTTAATTCGGAAATGTAAAATAATAAAGCCCAATGCATATTAGTGATTATAAAACTTATAAAGAATTTAATTTTTAACATTTTTTATTTATTTCAGTGTTTTTATGTATTTTGGGAAATTTATGTGAATATCGAGAGGGTGGTCTGTATGAGGACTAGAAGTTAAAATGTTCCGATTCCGTTAAAACTTTGAGTGATTATTTATGGCTACAAAAAACATTTACCAGTCGAATTTCAAGAGGATATTTGTTAAAATACCATTGTTAGGGATTTTTAGTAAAACTGGAAGGGGAAATTAACATGGGGGCTATGGGATAACATGGACCGATTTTGTCAAAAATTTAATAGGTTTTGTTCTTTCGATAAAAAATCTTAAATTTCAAATTTTAGCCAAATCAATTGAAAATTGTGGTCTGTATCGCGTTTATACTGTTTATTTGGACAGGCAGATGGACCCTAAAAAACCAAACAACTTGCGCTAACTAGCACGCCATACTGAAACGTCACAAATAAAATAACCCAAAATAATAAACAAAACAGGAATTGGACTGAATACGATCGAATTTCAAAAGTTGCAGTCTATGAAACTATAGTTTATATCACAAATGTCAACTTCTATAATGCACTTATAATAAACTAGATACACACAGGTCACAAACATTTATTTTTTAGGTAAAACATACCTTTTACTTTCAATTAAAACTTTTTGGCTCCAAATGTATAAACAATTGACTTAAAAGTGCCAAGAAAATCTCACTGAGTAATTAGGCCTCAAATTCCATTAATACACTTGCTGCAGAAAATGTATATTTGACAGCTTACAGCTGTCCGAATATTGAAAGCAAAACAAAAGTATAAACGTAAATTTTTTCTGTAAAGCATAGGTAAACGATGCAGTGCAAAAACATTTATCAATCTTAATTTTTTAATTTTGACTTAAGCGCCGCTAGATCAGTGATTTCGGCCACAGTGCAGTGGTTCAAAAGTTATGAGCAAAAGACTGAATTTCTGCAAGGATTTTTTTGAATTTTGAATTTACGAATCTGAGGATGCTAACACTTAGCATATAAATTAATCGTTCCCCTGACCAAATCGGTTCAGCCAATTCGGTCCAGTGGTTCAAAAGCTATTAGCAAAACCGTAAATTTCAGATTAGTTTCATCTGAAATTCACGTGTTGAAAACCCGTTAAAAATGATTTAAAAACATTGGTAAGTCAAAATAATATTTTACAACGTATTTTTGTCACTCAAAAATATTTTTGCAATAAAAAAAGAAAAAATACACTCGAAAAAATTTTACACTCAAAAAAAGTTTTGCACCCAAAAAAAAACTTAGTAAATTATTTTTTTTTTAAATTGCTTAAAAAAATGTTTTTTACACAAAATAAAATATTTCTAATCAAAAGCGTTATTTTTTTCCTGCTAGAAAATTTACTATCACTTAAAAAGGGCATTGTGGAGGGTATTCAAAGATTCGGCCAAGTCGAATTCAACTTTTCTACTTGTTTTCCTTATTTTTGGGAAAATAATGAAATAATGAAATGCGCCAAATCATTCCTGTTTTTTCTAAAAATTTAGTGAATTTTCCTAGTTAACTTTTTTTTGAGTGTACTAAAGGATGCGTGTATCTTACGCACGGTTTTTTTCGGTGTATCCATGCCTTTATTGCCACATTTCCATTGATTCATTTATTTTGTTTAATAAACATTCAAGTAAAACTAATGCAATTATTTTAAATTTAAATTCATTTCAAAAAAACAAAACAATTTTACCATGAAGGTTGTTTTGTTGTTTATTGCAATTAAGTCCTTTTACTTTTTGAAAACTATCACGTTTTTAGGAGAAAATGTACCGAAATAAAAAAATAAAAACAATTAAAACTACCAAAAAATATTACCAACAGCAATACCAAAAACTTTGCTTATCAACAACAACGAAAAAAAACTTTTCTGTTGTTGCAAGAAAATGAAGCAAATTTTATACAACAATTTAAACAATCGTTAAAAGATTTTATGGACTGGTTTATTAGGGAGGAGCAAATAAAAAATATAATACTACTAAAAAAATTAAAATTATTTTATTCGACCTATAAAACATCATATTTTGAGTTGGTTTATTCTAGCTCGAGGTCATTATTTTCTTTACTAATTAAAACTATGTGATATACTCAAAAAATAATTTTCAAGAAAATTGTTTTTCTGTTTGAAATTTAATTATGTTGTTCAATGTTTGCTGGACTTAATCAGCACGTGTTTCGGAATGTGCCAGATTCCATTGTCAAGACTATTTAGCATATATAAAAACCGTTATTATTTTTTACTCTACAACATTCTATCAGAAGATATCTGCCCGTAAATTTCACTCCATAAGTGGGCTCCTATGCAATTTTTTTTGTTTTTAAATTTCCTTCTACTGTAATTTGTAGCCCTCTTAGGGAGAAGTATGTTCTGGAAAAATTTTAAAGGGTAAGAATTTTTGGAGCGATAGGAGCTAATTTAATAAAACATATCACAAAATCTTTTTTAAATTTCAACTCACAAGGGAAGTATCTCAACCCTTATGAACCGATTTGCATGAAACGTAAAATATATATAAAAGAGACAATTCTAAGGTTGGGGTGTCTCGGCTTATCGGCCATATCGGGGATTTAGGGGTTCCAAACATGGGTCAAAAAATGGCGAAAAAATCGTTTTTTGGATTTTTCAGCCATTTCTTTCTAAGAAACTATATGATGTTTACATATGAGAAGAAAGGTTTTTTTAATGCCTATCCAACGGTGGCATATCCTTGTAAAAGTTTGGCTTCGTTAAATACTTTTTTCATGAAAATGTGAAAATTTTGGGGGGTATTTATATGAAGACATAAAGCTACGATGTCCATATGAATACGAAAAAATCTTTATTAAATTTAAGTCGACACGTATTTTTGCTCTAGAGGATATTCCTGTTAGTTCGTGAGTTATCGAAATTTTCCCGGAGGTCCATATGGTTTCATAAGGGGACAACGAAATTTTGAAACACTGATATGGCCGAAAAGCCGAGACACCCCAACCTTAAAATCGTCTCATTTACATATATTTTAAGTTTCAGGCAAATCGGTTCATAAGGGTTGAGATACTTCCCTTGTCAGTGAAACTGAAATAAATGTTTAAAAAAACCGGAAGTTTTTGGAATTTAGAAAAACTGTAAATGCAGTTGTGTAAACAAGACCTTGAACCATCACTGAGCAATGTTTAAGGATTACCCCACTTTATCCGTAAAAGTTACAGAGGTTTAAAGTTGAAAAATCGATAAAAAATGGCTTGAAATAATACATAGTTTTTACCTTCTTTCGCTTTTTTTTAAGTTCTCCTTATATTTCAATATTTTCCGGCATAACACAAAGTCAGTACATATAAGAGATCATTTTAATGTTCGTTTGATAGATGCTTCATCACTTGGTAAGAAGTTAAAAGACGGTTAAGTTTTGAAACCAAAAATTAAGAGTTTTTAAATTTTTGAGGTTTTTTGATCAGGGATTTCGTCTCCCTCTATAAAATGAAAAAAAAATTGATCTAGAGCTGGTAGCTGTTGTAATTCTTAACATTTTGGAATTAATCCCGTTAATGTGCCACGAATAGTTAAGGAGTTTCAGCAGATCAAAGTTCGAAAGAAAAAACATATTTTTTTTAAAATAACAGTTTTTCGCGAGTTACATTCGCGGTTTCATTCGAAATTTGGTGGACTCTTGCGTAAACCGAGTTTTTTGTGAGTTTACATAAAAAAATCACTGGCGGGTTTATAAAAAATAAATTGCAAAAATTTTATGGCATTTTTGAAAATTGTGCGAAATTTGCAAATCTGTTTCCTATTTTTTTAGTAGCAATTAATACATCATGTTCATTTTAATACACCAAAAGACGTGCCTTAACGAGTATAACTGATTTGCTTTTTGACTTTTTACTTTGAGCCATTCTGAGCGGAAAGCGCGATAATTTTATCTAAACCTGTTTTGATCTGGCACATCCAAGGCTTTACACGAAATCGGATGAATTTGTTTTAAATGAAAGCCCATTTGATGTGTCATAATAATATCGGAGGCGGGTTAAATAATTTTGATGATTATAGAGTTTTTGGACCATATTAAATTTTCTTGTTATGAAAAAGCGTCACCGATTTTTTTTAAACTACTGGTACAATGATACGATTTTCCGTGATTTTTTGCAGTAATACCAACGCGCATTGCCTAAATATGTTATAAAAAATTGTGAAACTTTTCTTTTACCGCGAATTAATCGTGATTTTAGGTACTTAGATATTTTTTTTTAAATCGTTTGGTCATTAAAGGGTTAAATTTATCTATCTTATATATATAAAAGAGTAACGTGACTGACTGACTGACTTATTGACTGATTCATCATCGCCCAGCCCAAACCGCTGAAGCTAGAGACTTGAAATTTGGACTGTAGGTTCACCTCCCGGAATATATATCCACTAAGGCTGGATTTTTGCCAATGTTGATTCTAAGGGGGTAAAAAGGGTAAAAAGCTGTACTTTTGATACTTTTTATATCTCCTGAAATAATGGTCATAGAGACTTGAAATTTGGACTGTATGTTCACCTCCCGAAATATAGATCTACTAAGGCTGGATTTTTTGCCAGTGTTGTTTCTAAGGGGGTAAAAAGGGTAAAAAACTGAACTTTTGGTACTTTTTATATCTCCTGAAATAATGTTCATAGAGACTTGAAATTTGGACTGTATGTTTACATTATGGAATTTAGATCCAGTAAGGCTGGGTTTTTGCCAATGTTGGTTCAAAGGGGGTAAAAAGGGTAAAAATCTGTACTTTTGTGTACTTTTTATATCTCCTGAAATAATGGTCATAGAGACTTGAAATTTGGACTGAATGTTCACCTCCCGAAATATAGATCCACTAAGGCTGGATTTTTGCCAGTGTTGATTCTGAGGGGGTAAAAAAATGTACTTTTGGTACTTTTTATATCTCCTGACATAATGGTACTAGAAACTTGAAATTTGCCATTTCAGTTCACTTCCGGGAAAAAAGATTCACTACGGCTGGGTTTTTGCCAATGTAGATTCTACGAGAGTAAAATGGGTAAAAAAGTGTACTTTTGGTACTTTTTTTTATTTACTAAAATAATGGTCATTCAAACTTGAAATTTAGAATGTAGGATCCTTTAGTGAAATAAAAAATTCTGGAAC
This sequence comes from Pegoplata infirma, assembly GCA_963921195.1. Lineage (NCBI taxonomy): Eukaryota > Metazoa > Arthropoda > Insecta > Diptera > Anthomyiidae > Pegoplata > Pegoplata infirma. Next base: position 113,269,800 of record OY992540.1, read on the forward strand.
AAGTACTTTCTGAAAATTCTGTACCGTTTATAAAAATAATTTTTTTTAAAAAGTCCCTTTTATATAAAGTACGTTTTATAAAAAGTACGTTTTTTAAAAAGTACCTTTTATAAAAAGTACGTTTTATAAAAAGTACCTTTTATAAAAAGTACCTTTTATAAAAAGTACCTTTTATAAAAAGTACCTTTTATAAAAAGTACCTTTTATAAAAGGTACCTTTTATAAAAAGTACCTTTTATAAAAAGTACTTTTTATAAAAAATACCTTTTATAAAAAGTACCTTTTATAAAAAGTACCTTTTATAAAAAGTACCTTTTATAAAAAGTACCTTTTATAAAAAGTACCTTTTATAAAAAGTACCTTTTATAAAAAGTACCTTTTATAAAAAGTACCTTTTATAAAAAGTACCTTTTATAAAAAGTACCTTTTATAAAAAGTACCTTTTATAGAAAGTACCTTTTATAAAAAGTACCTTTTATAAAAAGTACCTTTTATAAAAAGTTCCTTTTGTAAAAAGTACCTTTTATAAAAAGTACCTTTTATAAAAAGTACCTTTTATAAAAAGTACCTTTTATAAAAAGTACCTTTTATAAAAAGTACCTTTTATAAAAAGTACCTTTTATAAAAAGTACCTTTTATAAAAAGTACCTTTTATAAAAAGTGCCTTTTATAAAAAGTACCTTTTATAAAAAGTACCTTTTATAAAAAGTACCTTTTATAAAAAGAACCTTTTATAAAAAGTACCTTTTATAAAAAGTACCTCTTATAAAAAGTACCTTTTATAAAAAGTACCATTTATAAAAAATACTTTTTATAAAAAGTACCCTTTATAAAAAGTACTTTTTAAAAAAAGTATCTTTTACAAAAATTACCTTTAATATAAAGTGCCTTTTATTAAAAGTACCGAAAGTGCTGAAACAACGATCCTAGAAAATTGAAATATGGAATGTAGGATTTTTCGATGAAGAAAAAAACATTCTGGAAGAAATACTTTTTGGAAATTCCGTTTCTAACGGGGGTAAGAAAGTGTACTTTTGGTACTTTTTTTGTTCCTATAATAATGACCTTAGAAGCTTGAATTTTGGAATGTAGGGTACTTCGGTGAAAAAACATTCTGCTAAAGTATTTTTTAAAAAAATCCGTTTCTAGAGGTACACTCAGAAAATTATGTAAGTTACTACATGTTAGTTGTTTGTTCATTTTACAGTAGTTAGTTGTTTTCAACTACAAAGTCAGTTGTTTTTGTATGAAAAATATCAAACAACTATTTCTGTTAGTTATTTTAAGTCGTTTTTTTGAATAACTAACAAAAAAGTACTGTAATGTAGTAACAGTTAATTAAAGTAGTTAATTTTATTTTTTTTGTCTCTGAAATATTTTCGAAGTTTTTTTCCAAAAAAATAAATTTTTCTTTTTTTATTTTTCACAACTTTTTTAAAAAAAAACTTGGAAAAAATTTGGTCTTCAATTTTTTTTCGAAAAATTAAAAAAAAAAAAATATTATATGTTGATTATTTTATTTTTACTACATTTTAGTTGTTTTGACTACAAATGTTAGTAGTTTTTACTACATAAGTCAGTTGTTTTTTGTCAGTTAAAATAACTAACATTGTTAGTTGATTTAACTGAAAAAGTAGTTGACCCCAAAACAACTTACAAAGTAGTTATTTTCATTTTCAGTTGATTTTACTAACATAATTTTTTGAGTGTATAAAAAAGGGTTTTTTGATGCTTTTTATATTTAAGGAAAATCTGTTTCTAAGGGTCGCGACTGATTGTAAAGGGGATAAAGAAGTGTAAATTTGGTTATTCTTATATTTCTTGAAATAATGGTTCAGAAACTTGATATTTTAAATATAGGATCAACTAGCACAAAAAAAGGTTTTTTGGAAAATTTAATTTTAAGGAAGAGGTGGCAAATGGTTATTTTTACCTATCTAACTATTAAACTAAAAGCCCCAGAAATAACAGCCATATTTTAAAATTTAAAATTTTAGGATAAAAAGGGGTACCTGGTAAAAGTGGTGTAAAATGGTACTTTCATATCTATAAAATAACGAAATATAAATTTTTATTTCTTTAACGAATATAATACGGAGAGGAATGAAACTTGCATGGAACAAAAGGAAATGGAATTGGAAATGAAATAGAGTAGAACGGGGATCGAAATGAAATAGAGCAGGGAACAATATGGAATGATACTTTTTACTCAAATTTATCGTATTTAACTTTTTTTATTCCATATTTTTTCTCGCTATATGTTTTTTCACTCAAACTTATTTTTATTCCCATTTCTTTTTTCACTGAAATATTTATTCACTTTAAATCCAAAAACCTGATATAAGGGCTCGAAAATTGTCAATATCTTTTTTTCACCGGAACGCACATAATAACGTACCAGCGAAGTTATTCAAATTGTATTGTTTAAATTATTCATTGAAATATTATTTAATGAAAGACGTAAACGTCCACAAGTAAATAAAACAAAGACTACCTAGGGGAATTTTTTGAAATCATAGAGTAATCCTGATCCTTCTATTATTCGGTATTCAATACAACCGGTAACGAAGTACCGGGATGGTAAGCTAGTATCATATATTTTAGAAGAAATGATATATCCTGGAAAGTTTTAATAACGCTAAATCTTAAAACCGCCATAACTTTTGACCCCCTTGCGCGATTTAATTGACGCGAACGAATTTCTTATTCTTAAATAGCTTCTAATATTTATGCCAACTTTCATCGATGTGCCATCAAAACAAAAATCACATATATTTTACCTCAAAATGTAAGTTTTAGACGGAACTCCTCATATTTGAAAAAATATATATGGGAACCGCCTTAAGGGTTGAAGATAGAGGGTAGCAGTACCGTTAAACCCATTGTGGCATAATATTTTTTAATATTTTTGCTGTAGAAAAATTTTCAGAAAATAGAAAATCCTCAGAATTTTACCTCTAAAAATGTTCAATATTTAGAAAAATTCTTAGTATACATAAATTTCCAGACTTAGTGACTTTTCTCCTATCGAAAACTTCTTTGGTTTTAAAATATTTTTTTCTAAGATACCGAAACCTTCTTTCTACACCAACGTTGTTAGGTTTTAAAAAACTATTCTATATAAAGAACCTGAGATTAGAAAATTTAAAAACTTTTTTAGGTAATTTCCTAGATTTTGAAAAATTTTTCTATAGAAAAAGTATAAAAAAAGTTTAAGATTCTTAAACAATTGAAAATAATCAAGATATTTCATAATCGCGATTACGATTGAAAAAATTGCCGTTAATCGCGATTATCGATTTATCGAATTTTTTTAAATAATTTGAGTTGCAATAGATTTAAAATTTTTTTGAAATTTACATTTTAGAACGCACGAAAATATAAAATGGACAATTCTAAGGTTGGGGTGTCTCGGCTTATAGGCCATATCGGGGATTTAAGTGTTCAAAACATAGGTCAAAAAATGGCGAAAAAAAAGTTTTTTGGATTTTTCAGCCATTTCTTCTTAAGAAACTATATGATGTTTACATATGAGAAGAAAGGTTTTTTTAATGCCTATCCAACGGTGGCATAACCTTGTAAAAGTTCGGCTTTCTTAAATACTTTTTTCACGAAAATGTGTAAATTTTGGGGGGTATTTATATGAAGACATAGACCAACGATGTCCATATGAATACGAAATAATCTTTATTAAATTTAAGTCGATACATATTTTTGCACTAGAGGATATTCCTATTAGTTCGGGAGTTATCGAAATTTTTCCGAAGGTCCACTTTGTTTCATAAGGGGACAACGAAATTTTAAAACTCTGATATGGCCGATAAGCCGAGACACCCCAACCTTAAAATCGTCTCTTTTATATATATTTTAAGTTTCAGGCAAATCGGTTCATAAGGGTTGAGATACTTCCCTTGTTAGTGATAGAGGGTATATATTAGTTTGTCGAAATTTTAAAACTCTGATATGGCCGATAAGCCGAGACACCCCAACCTTAAAATCGTCTCTTTTATATATATTTTAAGTTTCAGGCAAATTGGTTCATAAGGGTTGAGATACTTCCCTTGTTAGTGATAGAGGGTATATATTAGTTTGTCATTCCGTTTGTAACTCATCGAAATATCGATCTGGGACCCCATAAAGTATATATATTTATGATGCCCAATCGATTTTAAGACATTCTAGCGATGTCCGTCTGTCTGTCTGTCTGTGGAAATAGCTGTTAAAAAAAAAAAAATTTCAGTATTTCAATTTCATAACCTAAAAATACAAAATGCTTTAATTCGGCTTCTGGTTGACATATGTGAACATAATTGAACACCAAATGGTATTTAAATAAGTACGAACATATTTTTTGACAAAAAAAGAAAAAAATCGCGGATTTTTTTTACCAACATTTTTTTTTGCGGAAATTTAAAAAAAAAAAAATGTTTTTTCAAAAGTAATTTCCTTTTAAATAAAGTTTTTTGTAATAATCTTTTTGAAATTGTGGAGGGTATCACTACATTCGGCAAGGCCGAATTTAACTTTTTTACTTGTTTAGTATACCATTGCGCATCGAAAGAACGCTCGAACGCCCTTGAAAAGTTTTTGTTAAGATTTTTTTTAAAACTTATAATTAAAAAAAAAATCTTTGCTGATAAAAATTAACTCGTACTTTAATTTTTGACATCTTTAACACTTTTTAAATGATCACAAAGATTTTTGGAGAAAAATACTAGACTTTTTTACAACTTTATTGTGCGTCTTAAAAGCCTTTATCTGTGCTACTAAAGAGTACTCTAAACTGAGACTGGTTTGGATTCGCTCTTTGGCTCGTGATTCCTATACAAAAGCTACTTCCAGTTCATCAAAATTTCTGCGGCGTCGTGTCGGAATACCTGCCGATGGCCAGTGCAGAGATAATAGTGAGAGAATTTATTAAAAAATATTACAAATCATAATTAGTCAGCAACCAGCGGTCAAAGTATGAAAAAATTTCATGTTCAAATATTTTGACCAAATCCGACCAAAGCCATTTTAGTATATTTTAAAGACAAAACTCTTTAAAGTTTACTCAAATCAGAATTTTTTTCTATCCACCTCTATCTCTAATTTCGCAACGGATCAGACTAGAAGCGAGAGAAATTTGGTTAACCCGATGGACTGAGTCGGACTGCTGTATTCAGACAAAATCATTATAGGATGAAAATTCGTTGAAACAAAGCCAAGTTCTTCTTGATATGGATAGAAGACAACTGATAATGGTAATTAATTTGATTACAAGCCACAACACCCTGGGTAAACACATGGTAAGAAAAATGTTGTAATTAATAAAATAATGGAGGTCCGTCATACATTTGGCTCCACTAGGGGCACTTTAGGGTAAGTTAGAATGGTAGGAAAAAATTTTTTAAAAATGTTTTGTATAGGAGCCCCCTTAGGAATTGGAAATAGGGGTTAGGTATGTTCAAGAAAAATGTTGGTGGCAGAAAATTATTGGTCTCAGATTGCACCCCTCCAGAGGCGTTTCTAGGGCAGTTGTAGGGCTTTTTGAGGTTTTTTACCTCTTTACGCCCAACTTTGACCCCGATGAGGGGCCATATGGCCCCACCCCACCGCCCTCATTTTTTGGCCTAATAGTGCAAATTTAAGAACCGTTTTTTGTGTTCCGAAGTTAAAAAAAAAATTTTTTTTATTAGATATCCCACTCGCATCCCACTAAGCGACCCCATAGCTCTTATGTGTCTGAACTACTATCCAATAGGACTAACCTTGGTGCAAATTTCATCCCGACCGGATGATATCGGTTTAAAAAGTTGTATCAGTTGACACGAAAATCCCCATATATAATGTAACGGCACAGTTATTAAGCCCTAGAGCAGTTTTTAGATTTTGGAAATAAAAAAAAAGAAATATAAATCGCTCTGGCTTACTGTTTTAACGACCGAAATACATTGGGCGAAATATATTCAAATTGATGGTTGAAAACTATTACACAAGCACAGAATTTAATTTTATGGTAAAAGTAAAAGTTTTTTTCTTGTGTGAATTTATGCACACATACATACTGATTGGAATGCTTTTAATTGTTGGTTAAAAGAATTCTTGATTAAGAGAAAAACTTTAAAATATTCTTGCTCTACAAATTGGCCAAGATTCATAAAAGTCTATATTAAATAAGATGAAAAGTTAAGCAAATCACTTGATGACCAAATTGTATTTGGTTTTTTAGAGGAAATATAAAACAAATCCTTAACAAATAAACGGTGATTCTCTGAAGTATGATCGGGTACGTTCAGCAGAGAAAGCTGCTACTCAGCTGCTACTCAACATTCTGCTGAACGGTTTGATTTTTGACATTTCAGTCAACATGTTGAGTGAGCGCTTCTCATCACTAGTAGCGTACACAATTTATGCTACATTTGATCACAAACTGATAAATAAGCTGTTTTATTGAAATTATTTATTTTTTTGGACGTTATTCAAAGAAGTAAACACAACAAATCATAAAAAAGTATTTTTTACAGCAAATAATAAATGAAAGCGTCAAAAAAAAAAATATTCCAATATTTTAAAAAATTCACAAAAAAAATGCGTTCAGCAGATTCAACTAATCAAAACTGTTGAGTAGCAGGTTTCTCTGCTGAACACGCTCATTGTGTTGCAATATTTTTTTTTTGTTTTTTCCATTTAATGAAAGAAATAATACTAATAAGACGTATGAGTGATATTTTCTTTTACAATATTTCTTAATTAATATTAATCATACGCATGTATAAGCAGTGCTGTATGCTATGATTGAAATAACGAAACAAATAAATAACAATATTTTTAAAAAAATATTCAAATAAGCGATTATTCAAATATTTTGAAAATGAATAATATTTATTTGCTATTATTTAAATAACGAAAAATTTAAATAATTTTTTCTGATTGATTATTCAAACAAAAAAAATAAATTTTTCTTATTATTCAACAAAAATTTTTGAATAATTTTGGTTATTCACAAAAATATCAAATAAATAACGTATTATTTAAACAAAAAAAAATAAATATTCTTGAAAATTTTGTGTTTGAAAAAGAAATGTATTTTTTTATTTTGTCATTTATTATACAGTGAAACATAAAATTATTCATACAAAATAGTTTTGTTTAAAATTTGCTTCTTTTAAAAAGTTTTATTTTTGAATTTTTAGGAGAATTGTTGTATAGAGAATGCTATTAAAACTATAAAAAGCCCAATTGAATTTCAGAAAAGCTAAGTTGTAATTTATAAAAAGTCAATTGAAATACAGAAAAGTTATGTTGTAATTCAGGAAATTCCAATTGAAATCCTTCTTTTCTGTCATCCTTCTCTCCCACTCTATTTTAAGCTTCACTGGTGATATTATTGTAGCTTTAATTTGAGGCCCCCAATTCATTATTAATACTACTTCGCCAAGTCTATGATGGAGCACCAGGGGAGGGAGCCGGGGGACATTGAGGGACACCTTCCCACTCGTGATAAATGTTAGCAAATTCATTTATTATAATTTTTGCAATAAAGCAAGGATGGATACCAATACCTTTTCAATACCAATACCCTTAAATAACAATTTTAATTGAAAACCAATACCGAAGAAAAACTAATACCTTTATTTGGGCGTGAGTTTGCGTGATTTAATTTTTGATTTTACTTATTTAATTAGAATTTTTTCATTTCTTGCAAAAAAAAATCTTGGCTGTTTTTTTTTTGTAAGAAAATTTGTTTGCGTGAGTGGAGCTTGCGAGACTCATGCGTGAGCGTGTTTGAATCTGGCGTGAGTTACGCGTGAGCGTGAGAAATTTTAATTTCAATCACGTGATTGTGAGTGAGTGAAAAAAATTGCGTTAGTGATTAGTGAGTGATAAGTTTTTTTTTGCGTGAGCGTGAGTGAGTGTGAGTCAAAATCCACTCACGCGCCCATCTCTACTGTAAACGATATGTTTTTGTTTTTATCCTTGATCGATTTAAAGACTTCCTAGTAATATCCGCCTGTATCTCCGTCTGTCTGACCCTATTTCTGCAGAAAGTACGAAAGAGAAAAACTAAAGAAAATTAAGAGCTTGAACGTGTAAGCAATAGGTGTTAGGATTCGAAGAAGAAATCAGCACTTCATTCCCCTTTTCAGGTATTAGAATTCTTTGAAGAAATCAACACTTCATTTTCATAAGAAATGCCTAAAAGTATTTAAAATATTCAGCGTACATTTTGACCATTAAGGTTTAGTTAGCCTAAAAACGTCAACTTAACGTTAACTCTATGCAATGTTCATTAAGCAAAATAGTACAAAACATTCTTATTAATGTTTTGTTTTTTTTTTTTTGTTAATACGGCGTTCACACTTGCTGTTTTGAAGTGTTTAAAAGTGAGATGTTTAAAAAAGTCTTTGTTCTGTATTCATTACGTTTTTATTCTGTTACTGGTGTTTTGTTAAACAACTTGTTTAAAGTCGCTAGTGTGAACTCAATATAAGTAAGAGAAATTTTATTCCCAACAAAACTTCTTTACGTTTTTACTTGACATAGAAGTAAGAAAAATAATAAAGACTAGGTTAGCTACCCGTTACCGTCACCTAACGCAGCGTAGCGGTCAAAATCATATACAAAATCCCGTAACCTTCTGCAAAGAAGAATAATTGCTCTCACTTCTTCCCATCTAACAAAAACCTCTCTACGCTACGTTAGGGTACGGTTACGGGTGCATTTAAAAATAGAATAATACATTCAAAAATATTTTTTTTTTTTCTATAGGAAAAATTTTTAATTGTATACATATGCATTTTTTTATTTAAATATAAATTTTGTGTAGTAGAAAGATTTAAGAGTTAATACTAAAGAATATTTTCTTAAAAATGTCACCAAAGCCAAAAACCTTGAAAATCTGAGTAAATATACATCCTCACAGAACTTTTTGTTGTGTTTGAAAAATATCTGAAAGTATTTTAAAAACTTCAGTATTTTCCATAGGAAAATGTTTTAACAACATTTTAAAATAGTAAAAATCTAAAGATTTCAGTTCGGGAAAATTTACAAAGAATATTCTAACTAATGTTTTAGTAAAAAACGCTTTGTTAAGAAGTTTACTATTAAACAATATTAATTTGTAAAAATAATTTTATGTTTCACTGTATAGTAAATGACAAAAAAAAATAAAATACATTTCTTTTTCAAACACAAAATTTTCAAAAATATTTGTTTTTTTTTTGTTTGAATAATACGTTATTTATTCAATTTTTTGTGAATAACCAAAATTATTCAAAAATTTTTGTTAAATAATAAGAAAATTTCTTTTTTTCCTGTTTGAATAATCAATCAGAAAAAATTATTTGAATTTTTTGGAAACAAATATTATTTTATTTGTATGAAATTGAATAAAATAAAATTGTATTTTATTCAAATCAAAATAAATAAAATAACAGATCATTTTATTTTTTGATAACCAACTAAAATATTAAAGTATTTTATTTTTTTCCAAAAAATTCAAATAAAAGTATTTAATAATACAGCTCTGTGTATAAGTTAGAGCGGCATTTTTTTGTATGGCAAAAACTTTTTATACCCTCCACTCTAGTGATAGAGGGTATATATAAGTTTGTCATTCCGATTGTAACACCTCAAAATATTGGTCTACGAACCCATAAAGTATATGGGGCATTCCATATCAAATCGGACACTTTGAATTTTTTTTTTTTTAGATTTTCCCAATTTATTTACTGTTTTTAGTACCCTTCGAAAACTCCTTCGTGGTAAATTTTCATATTTTTTTGATGACCCATTCAAAAGATATCGAATTTTTAAAAATTGGTAGTGTGCTCCTTTACTCAAACTTCTTTTACTCATAACTTCTTTAATAATGGTCCAAATTTCAATTTTTTTTTAAAAATTTTTCTTTTTTGCGTACTTTCTAAGAAAAAGCCCCAAAAAATTCTTAAAAGCGTTCTAGTATGCGATTTTTAAGTTTTTAAATTTAAATCTCATTTTTGAAAATGTTTGTACTCTTCGATTTTTTTTAATTTTTTTTGTGTAAAACTTCTATCAATTCTACAAATTTTTTGCCTAGGAGGATCGTGGGATAACGATTATTACTATTTTTTAAAATTTTTTGAAAAAATTTTATTGTAATTTTCCAATCTTAAAATTATTTCTACTGCTCCAATGGTGCGTCATGGAGGGGTCCTTTATAAGACCGACCCCCATTAATTTTTACGTCTTAACATTTCTTTGGAACAAACTAATACCCTATATCCAATTTCTAAGGGGGCTCCCACACAAAACGACATTTTTTAAAATTTGCTCCAACCGCTATAACTGCCCTAATAGTGGCCTTAGAGCAACAAAATGTATGACCGACCCACAATATTTTTTTAGTCCAAACATTTTCTTTGAACACACCTACCCTCTATCTTTAACTTTTAAGGCAGTCCCCATACAATTTTTTTTGATTTTTGGTAAATTTGTTTTATTTAATCTGCTTCTACCGGTCCAATGGTGCGTCCGAGAGGGGTCATTAGTGAGACCGACCCCCATTTATTTTAACCCTACAACATTTTTTTAAAATATACCTACGCCTTATCTCCACTCCCTAAGTAGGCTCCCATACAAATAACAGTTGGAGCAAATTTTATAAAAATGTAGTTTTGTATGGGAGTCTACTTAGGGAGTGGATATAGGGCTGTGGTATATTTTAAAAAAATGTTGTAGGGTAAAAAAAATGGGGGTCGGTCTCACTAATGACCCCTCTCGGACGCACCATAGGACCAGTAGAAGCTGATTAAATAAAACTAATTTACAAAAAATAAAAAAAAATTGTATGGGGACCACCTTAAAAATTAGAGATAGATGGTAGGTGTCTTCAAAGAAAATGTTTTGACTAAAAAAATATTGTGGGTCGGTCATACATTTTGTTGCTCTAAGGGCACTATTAGGGCAGTTAGAGCGGTTGGAGCAAAAATGAAAAATGTCGTTTTGTGTGGGAGCCCCCTTAGAAATTGGAGATAGGGTATTAGTTTGTTCCAAAGAAATGTTAAGACGTTAAAATTAATGGGGGTCGGTCTTATAAATGACCCCTCTATGACGCACCATTGGAGCAGTAGAAATGATTTTAAGATTGAAAAATTACAATAAATTTTTTTAAAAAAATTTTTAAAAATAGTAATAAAATTTTTTAAAAATAGTAATAATGAGATTTAAATTGAAAAACTTAAAAATCGCATACTAGAACGCTTTTAAGAATTTTTTGGGATTTTTTTTAGAAAATACGCAAAAAAACTAAAATTTTGAAACAAAAAATTTGAAATTTGGACCATTATTGAAGAAGTTATGAGTAAAAGAAGTTTGAGTAAAGGAGCAAACTACCAATTTTTAAAAATTCGATATCCTTTGAACGGGTTATCAAAAAAATATGAAAATTTACCACGAAGGAGTTTTCGAAGGGTACTAAAAACTGTAAACAAATTGGGAAAATCTAAAAAAAAAATTTTCAAAGTGTCCAATTTGACATGGAATGCCCCATATATATTCATGATCCTTGATCGATTTTAAGTCGATCTAGCGATCTCCGTCTGTCTGTCCGTCTGTCTGTCTGTTTAAATCATGTTTTTGGCAATAATCCGGAACCAATTTAACCGCTTGGGGTACCAAAAGTTGAGTAATTTTCCTAGGAAGAAACTGATGTATTTTTTTTTTAAATCGGTTAAGTATTTTAAAAGTTATAAGTGAATTTCTGAAAAAAGTCTTAGTTGTTTTCAACATAACCCTAAATTAACTCATATTTTATGTGATACATAAGAAAGAAAACGGAAATGAAAAAAAAAAACTGAGAAAAAGGAAAAAATCTTTACAAAAAGCTTTAAAATATGTAAAACAATCAGCCTTACCACAAGAAAAAATATAAATTTAAAATGAGCTTTTAATTTTATTTCAATTACAAATTGTTTTTGTTTTTAAAATCGACTTTCAAAAAATGTATTGAAAATTTGAAATTTAAAATAAAACTTTTGTTAAAATAGACTTTTTGTTTTCTTGTGGTAAGGGCCAATATCTAACAAACAATAAGAAAGTTCTTTAAGAAAACAGTTCTTTAAGAAATAATAAAAAAATATCTTAAATTGTTCTCATTGATAATTATTTGTATGAACATAGCATGTGTGTGTGCTACGTCATATTAACGGGGTTGCCAGACTTTTTGGCTTTGTCGCAAAATCGGATGTAAAATATCGCCAAAATTCAGTTTTGTTCAGATTTCTTAATAAAAAAATGTACTGTATGTACATTGTTCACCTCCCGGAATAAAGTAATTTGCTTGTATTTTCTTATTTTAACATAGCGTATGAGAGTTAAAATTTTTCAACATGAACCCCTGATTCCCTTCGATGTCTCCGAATTTGATGAAACTTTGTGTATATGTTGGGACTTATAAGACTTATACTCAGACAAAATTTGAGACCATTAACTTCCGTGGTTCCAGAAATATGACGTGTCTAAAGTCAAGAAAATCTTTTGAAGGATTAAATATAAACATTTATATCTTCAAAAGTATTTCAGCTATGTTACTTCCTGATAGCTTGTTTTGAAGGCAAAACCATGACCTTTCAAATAACATTTTGCAAAAATTTTTATTTTGGAAATTTGTTTTATTTCTGCAAAATTCGCGATTCGCGAAAATATATCTGAAAAAGCGACATTTTTAAAAATATGAAAAAAATATATGTTAACGGCTGTTATCTTAGCTTCAAGCTGTACAAATTTTGGGTTGGTGAACGTATTAAGACCAGAGATATGAATAAAAATGTGTTGCCAAGTAGGAAATTTTTATCAAATCTAATGAATATTTAATTTTTATTTTTGAATATTTTTGAAAATACATATAATAAAACGGTTAAAAAAGTAAAGTTTATGGTACAGACGGGTACTACACATAGATACAATATAACATGAATATTTATCAATTACACTACTCTACAAAAATCAACTTTTTTTGCACAGACTCCTAGAATACATTTGCTAAAGTATTTTGACCTCCTTAACACGAATCTGTCATCATAAAAAAAAATTTAAAATCCCCTTTTCGAGATAAGACCTTTTTGCGATCCATGCCGATAAAAACCAACGAATGACTTTATATTGCATTTTTTTATTTAAACAAATTCAAAATGCATATTATTTCAAATTCATTGAGTTTATCCGAAAATCTTTGCAAAAAATCAAAAATTTTAGCAAAATTTGCATATATTATTTGCATATACTTTTTTCCCTAATATTTTTATTTTGTAATTTTCATTGTTTAAAATACATTTTCTTTAGTCTTTTGCCCTCTTTAACGTGAATCCATTAAACGCGAATCCATTGTCATTTTTATATAATCGCGTTTTCAAAATTTGCCCATTTAGTTTTTGCAGCTGAAGCATACAAAAATATTAAACGAACAAATAATATGAGGTATGTCAATGTGAAACATTTATTATTACCATTCTTTTTTGGGTTTGAGGATTTAGTCTGTTAAAAAGTTCAGAAGACAGTTTGATAAAATGTTTATGATGCCAGATTCGTGCATGGCAAATACTTTCAAAAATGTGTTCTAGAAGTCTCTGCAAAAAAAGTTGATTTTTGTTAAGTAGTGTAATTGATAAAAAGTTATGTTACATTGCATTCATGTGTAGTACTCGTACATTACCATCAACTTTACTTTTTTCACTGTTTTATTTTATGTAAGTATTTGCAAAAATATTCAAAAATATTAATTAAATTTTCATGAGATTTGGAAAAAATTTCCTACTTGGCAACACTTTTTCATTAATATCTCTGGACTTAATACGTTCACCAATGCGAAATTTTTAGACCTTGTAGCTAAGACTCAAACCATTAACATATATTTTTTTCAGATTTTTAAAAATGTCGCTTTTTTTGATATATTTTCGCGAGTCGCGAATTGTGCAGAAATACAAAAAAGATCACAAAATAAAAATTTTCGCGAAATGATACATTAAAAGTGATGGTTTTGCCTTTAAAAAAAGCTATCTAGGAGTGATATAGCTCAAATACTTTTCAAGATATAAATATTTATAATTTACCCTTTAAAAGATTTTCTTGACTTTAGAAACGTCATATTTCCAAAACTATGGAAGTTAAAAGTCTTAAACTTTGTTTGAGTATTAGTCGAGTAAGTCGCTACATATATACCGAATTTCACGAAATTTGGATCGATTGACGTCAAAAATTCAATTTTTTTTGCTATGTTGATATGGATTTACTCATGAGTAACATTTATGCAAATATTTAATACTCATTTGTAGGGATGACATTTTCATGCACTAAAAAATCGAAAATATGCGCTTAAAATATGCGCTAAAAAATTCAAAATATGCACTAAAAAACCTTAAAATATGCACTAAAAAATAAAAAGTGTACAATAAAAATCTTGTTTTCATAGGAAAAACTTCTTCAAACGCAAAAAGTTACACCGGGTTTAAATAGTTCCATTTAAAACTTTATAAAAACAAGATTTTTTTAGATATTAAGACACTCTATAAAAAAATTTTAAAGAAAAAAAATATTTTTTTTTTATTTTCAAAAAAAAATTTTAAAATTTTAATTAGTTTTTGAAACATATAAATTTCAATTTGTGTTTTTGCTATTTTTTGTCAAAATATGCAAAAATATGCAATTAAAAGTTGAAAATATGCACAAAATATGCATTTAAAACCAAAATATGCAAAAATATGCATTCTCACCAAAATATGCAAAAATATGCAAAAACAAATCAATGCCATTTTAACGCAAATTTCTTGATTCGGAAAGATAATTGGTCGATATCGTTTTTAGACTATCGACAAAAAACATGCATTTGCATGGAAATCTCATCCCTACTCATTTGCCATGTTAAAACAAGAAAACACAAGCAAATTACAAAATTGTTTTGAAATTTCATATTCAAATGCGATTTTTTTGAAAAAAAAAATCTACAAATATCTACACTTAAAAAAAAAATTAAAAAAAAGTTGCCGGATTTTTGATAAATAAATTTTTAAATAATGGAAAACTTTAGAACAGGTTCTGAAAATGTTAAAATAAAATTATTCGATAGCCCGTACAAAACTATACAAGAATGTAAATTTTTGAGATTGTGGTGCATTCCTTTTTAATTTGATAAATATTTATTCAAGACAACTCGATACAAATTTGACCTTTTTTCCAATATTTGACCACGCCTCCTCCTAAGCACAGTTTTTGAAAAACCAAAAACGCAATTTTCTTAGTTCCATATAGGGCTATCCATACAACCTACTCAGAATTTTACAGTGCACATGATTTTTTTAGCTGGACATTTGGTGTGGAATGCCACATAATTATATATAATCTTATCAATGTATATAAAATTATATATAAACTTCTCCAGATAAAAGAAAATAAGTATTTTTTTTATTGCTTAGTTTTTAGCAAATGTATATAATTCGTAGTCCCCTGTAATAATTGTGCACTAAAATGTGGATTTGATTAATCACAGGTCCTGTAAATAGCTATGACTTATTTTTGTATGTCTTTCTTTCACGTAGTTTAAGTAAATATTTACAATGTTTTGTCATTGTAAAGAAATAACTAGTTAAATAAAAAAAATGTAAATGCTTGAGATGAGAATATTGTAACTTTTTTGTATTTTACCATTGTTTGCAGTGCCACAATTTCTATAAAATGTTCACGTTTATTTTTCGACAATTTCAATTTTCATTTCTAAAAATTGTTTGAAGTTACTCAATTTAGTTTTGGTGGCGGTTGTTATTAGTTCGTTGGTTGTTATTTTTATTATTCTTTTTTTTATTTTGTTGGCTTTTGGTGTTACTATGAATGCAGCACTTGACTAAGAATTGCACTTGCGGGTTTAAAATTTCATTGAAAACCAGCAAAAGTTTTGAGAATGAGTTTTAAAAATACTAAAATAAATAATTGCTTAACAATTAAAAAAAGTAAAAAAAAAAAATAAAAAAATAAATTGGGCGAATTTTTAAACACAATCCGCAATATCTAAAAGCTGTTGATTTAAATTTTGTAACGTAAAAAAAAATCTAAAAGATTTTTTGACAAGCAGACAAAATTTCGTATTATTTGAGATACGCATTTTCTTCAGTCTGAAGGTTCCTTTAATGATAGAGCAGGGTTGCAAAAGTTGGTACAATTGTACTTTTTTTGGTACAATTCAAAGCTCAAAAGTACAATGGTACACCAATGACTCATTTGGTACAATTTAAGAACTTTCTCAACTGAGGGTTTTCCATGGAACTTTCCCAGTTTATATTTTCAAGAAGTAATCTTCCTGAAAAGTTTTTCACAACTAGACATCAAACTTCAAAAGTGGCTGATTTTTTTGTAGTAATGAGTTAAAATTTCGAGGAAGTATTCTTATCATGTATGCATACTTGGTTAAAAATTATTTCATGTTTTTTTAAAAGTTCAAAAGATTTTCATACATTTTTATAGAAATCAGACGATCTGTTTCGAGTAGTAGTTCACCATCACTACGTCTTTTGTTGAATATCGAGAAAGTATTCTTATCATACACACAAAAAATTATTGGCTAAAAATTTTTAATTAAAACAATTGATCGTTGTTTTGACCAACATTTTTGTTATTTTCTTTTACTGCTGAACTAAAATTTTGTTATGAGCTTACAGTTAATTCATTCGTTAAATTAATCTAAACCTATTCATTTGGTGATTGATTGAAATAACAATTTTCTTCATCGGAGGAGTTTTAATCAAAAAATTGATTGAAATCGCATTTTTCGCGGTAATTGGCAAAAAATAATTTCATGTTTTTGTTTTTTTAAAACTCCCACAGATTGGTATTAAAGTCTAAATGGGTGGGGATTTTCATACATTTGTATGGAAATCGGCCGATCTTTTTCGAGTAGTACGCCTATGTCACAATTTTTGTAGAAATGAGTTGAAATTTCAAGGAAGTATTCTCGAAATGTATGCTAAGTATAATATTTTTATATATTTTTTTTTTAATTTTGCATAAAAAACTCGGATTTGGTACAATTAGGTTCAAAAAAGTACAATTTTATGAGCTCGTTGGTACAATTTTGATGTTCTCATTTTGCAACCCTGTGATAGAGGGTATATATAAATTTATCGTTCCGTATATACATTGATCAGTCATCGATTTTAAGACATTCTAGCGTTGGCCGTCTCTCTGTTGAAATAGCGGTCACGGCGAAAATATTACACAGATATTACTAAAACTTAATATATTTACTTGTTGTTGTCCTGAGCAGTTTGGTATTGTATTTGAGCGAAATTGGTCCAGCGGTTCAAAAGTTGTGAACGGAAATGTAAGGACACCTCAAAAAATTTGGTACATTCCACATAACCTAAAAACACAAAATGCTAGATTTCGGCTGCTTACAAGGGAAGTATCTCAACCCTTATCAACCGATTTGCATGAAACGTAAAATATATATAAAAGAGACAATTTTAAGGTTGGGGTGTCTCGGGTAATCGGCCATATCGGGGATTTAGGGGTTCAAAACATGGGTCAAAAAGTGGTGAAAAAATCGTTTTTTTTGGATTTTTCAGCCATTTCTTACTAAGAAACTATATGATGTTTACATATGAGAAGAAAGGTTTTTTTAATGCCTATCCAACGGTGGCATAACCTTGTAAAGGTTTGGCTTCGTTAAATAATTTATTCATGAAAATGTGAAAATTTTGGGGGGTATTTATATGAAAATATATAGCTACGATGTCCATATGAATACAAAATAATCTTTATTAAATTTAAGTCGATACGTATTTTTGCACTAGAGGATATTCCTATTAGTTCGGGAGTTATCGAAATTTTCACGGAGGTCCACCTTGATTCATAAGGGGACAACGAAATTTTGAAACACTGATATGGCCGAAAAGCCGAGATACCCCAACCTTAAAATCGTCTCTTTTATATATATTTTAAGTTTCAGGCAAATCGG
Organism: Pegoplata infirma; assembly: GCA_963921195.1. Classification (NCBI taxonomy): domain Eukaryota; kingdom Metazoa; phylum Arthropoda; class Insecta; order Diptera; family Anthomyiidae; genus Pegoplata; species Pegoplata infirma. Next base: position 113,287,762 of record OY992540.1, read on the forward strand.
TTCATATGGGTTGAGATACTTCCCTGTTAGTGACATATTTGAACAAAATTCAATGCCAATTGGTATTTAAGCAAGCATGAACATTTTTTTTACAGAACAAAAAAAATCGCGCATAAAAAAAAATTAGCGAAAATTTTTTTCCACAATTTTTTTTTTGCAAATTGAGGGCCTATATTCAAGACCCTCTATTTAAAAAACACAACTTTTGGGGAGAGCCAAAAAACTGCATATTTCGCGTATTGTTACAGTAATTCAAATTCGATATTCTACAATATTTTTTTAATTCAACTACACTGAAAAAAAGACAACTAAAATTAAGGAAAAAATGTCTTTGAAAATTTATCATAAATTTTTCTAAAATTTAGTTAAATTTAACTTAAAAATGAGTAATTTTCTTAACTATGAGGAAAAAAGTTTAGTTCATTTATTTATAATTAGTTAATAGTTTTCTTTAAATGGAATTTTTTAATATTAGGAAAAAAAATCTTACTCCCAAAGAAATTTTCCACAAATCAAAGAAACGTATCTTTATTTTTAAGACATATTTCTTAAAAAACAATTTAGTTCAAGTTTAGTTAAAATTTACTAAAAAAAACATCATCGTATTTCTCTTCTTTGAATTGAGAAAGTGTACTTCTAAGAATTTAGTTAATAACTTCTGAAAATTTAGTAAATAACTTCTTAGAATTTAGTTAAAAATTCAAAATGGCGATATATCGAAAACTAAGCGAGATAGAGCGAAACGGATGAAATTTTCAAAAGAAAGACTAGCCTAGCTCTGCATATCTGTCTGGATTTCAAGACCCTTATTTTAGATTTAAAATTTGAAATTCCCATGCACATATTTCGGTAAATACTGCCAACAGGAGAAAAAGGCCAACGGCATTTTTGTAGCACTTAACTCGTAGAACACTTCCGCAAAATACCCGAAAGCCCTCTGATTAATAGTTTTTTAGTTATCCAGTTTTTAAGATTCTCAAGACCCTATCAGACCCCTTATTACCGTACCTCAAAAACTAAGCAAGGTAGAGCGGAACGGACACAAGTTTTGGGTCAAAATCTATGGGGACCCTTAAAGGAACCAACGGGGTCTCGGCTAACAGGGGCTGGCCCATTAGGTTCCGAACCCATGGGTCGAAGGTCTAGACCCAATCTAGTTCTAAAATGTGAATGAACTAAAGTGTGATATAATTTTTTCCCATTTTCTAGTTAAAATTGGCTTAAAATTAAATAACTTTGTTTTTCTTATTTTTGGGAAAATTATTCCCTTTTTTCTCAAAATTTAGTTAATTTTTCCAGATTTTAGTTCACTTTTTTTTAGTGTACACTGAAAAAAAAAGACATAACTAAATTTAAGGAAAAAATGTCTTTGAAAATTGTCCATGAATTTTCCTAAAATTTAGTTAAATTTAACTAAAAAATGAGAAATTTTCTTAACTATAAGGAAAAAAGTTTAGTTCATTTACTTATAATTAGTTCATAGTTTTCTTTAAATGGAATTTTTAAATATTAGGAAAAAAATTCATACTGCCAAAGAAATTTTCCACAAATCTAAGTTAAAATTTACTAAAAAAAACATAATCGTATTTCTCTTCTTTGAATTGAGGAAGTGTATTTCTTAGAATTTAGTTAATAACTTCTGAGAATTTAGTAAATAACTTCTTACAGCCGTATTCAAAATGAAGTTTTTTGACACGGTTTGTTCACCCTGAACATCGAGTTCGTAACTAAAATGTTTTTAAGGCTTGTTCACTGTTTGTTCAAGAGTCTATTCAAAATGGTTTTAGTTAAGTCTGCTTAACAACAAGTTGACCATCCCTGTTTTAGTAAATCACATAAGAAAAAACAAAAAAAATTATGAAAAACCACAAAAAATATCTTAATTTTTTACTAAAAATGTCTTTAATTATCAAGTTGTGGAAATGTTTTTTAAAAAAGCGAGAGTTTTAAAATAACTTTAACTCTTTGGCATTTAATGTGTTGTTTACATTTTACAAAATCAATATGGCGTCAGTAAGGCAAGAGATGTTCAGCGTATGTTTATAGTTTAAGAAAATGTGTTTTGAATAAGAAATCCTTAAACAGTATCTAGACAGTGTCTAGAATTTCATTTTGAATACGGCCATTAAAATTTAGTTAAAAATTCAAAATGGCGATATCTCAAAAACTAAGCGAGATAGAGCGAAACGGACGAAATTTTCAAAAGAAAGATATGGAATAGCCTAGCTCTGCATATCTGTCGGGGTCTCAAGACCCTAAATTTAGATCTAAAATTTGAAATTCCCGAGATTTTATATATGCACATATCTCGGTAAATACTGCCAACACGAGAAAAGGCCCAACGGCATTTATGTAGCTCTTGACTCGTAGAACACTTCCGCAGAATACCGAAAGCCCTCCGATTAATAGTTTTTTAGTTATCCAGTTTTTAAGATTCTCAATACCCTATCAGACCCCTTATTACCGTATCTCAAAAACTAAGCAAGGTAGAGCGAAACGGACACAAGTTTTGGGTCAAAATCTATGGGGACCCTTAAAGGAACCAACGGGGTCTCGAGCTAACAGGGGCTGGCCCATTGGGTTCCGAACCCGTGAATGAACTAAAGTGTGATATAATTTTTCCCATTTTCTAGTTAAAATTGGCTTAAAATTAAATAACTTTGTTTTCCTTATTTTTGGAAAAATTATTCCCTTTTTTTTCTCAAAATTTAGTTATTTTTCCCAGATTTTAGTTCACTTTTTTTTTAGTGTACCGAATCGCACATATAATTCGTTTTTAAAATTTTGCACTATTAGGGATTTTATGATAGATAGAGAGTTTTGCTTCTCAAAAATATTTTAAGTACATGAATGAAAATGATCAGATAGAGGGTTTTGCATTTCAATAAAAATGAATTATTATGATTTTATTTAGGACATCGGTAAATTTTTCAAGTGATTTATTAATGATAACGGCTTATAAAAAATTTCGAAATCGCGGTTTTGGTCCACAGGGGCTGATTTTTAAGACTAAAAAATATATTTTTTTTACTCTCAAAAATTGACAAACTGTTGAGTATGTTATGTAAAGGATAGTAAAACAATTATAAACGCGATTTTGGTCCACAGATGATGATCAGCATCCCGATTTTTAAGATTAAAATTTTTGTTGCATAATGTACACAAGACATCCACATTTTGATCCATACTTTTCAAAAAAAGTCAAACAAGAATTTTCAGAAAAAATTACCATCAATGGACCAAAATCGTAGTTCTGGAATTTTGTTGACAATTTCATGTTCAGTATGCAAAATTTAGTATGAAAATATGTATTGCAAGATGAAATTGCAAGATCTAAAAAACTTATATTTTATTTGATGAAAAAAATATTTATAAATTAATTTTTTAAAAAAAGATAGAGGGTTTTGCATTCAAAAAAATTAATTGTGTAAGAGATAGAGAAAACCAAAAATGCAAATACAACAGCAAAAAAAATATTTTTGTTCTGAGGGCCGTCTTACTGAATATTTTGTCATCAAAAAGTCGTTTTCGTGAAAATGAAAGTAGATTTTTGAATATAGTCCCTCGAAATAATATTTTTTGCATTATGGAAGGTATCAATACATTTTTAATTTATCTTTTTTACTTGTTTTTTTAAAGGGACGTTGGTAGCACCTTCCCATCGCCATAAATATACCAAATGTTACATTTATTTAACAAAAATACAAAAAAAAAAAATGTAAAAAATTTTAAAAATGGTTCAGTTCTTAAAGAGGGAACTTTTTCCCCCCTTGTCCGATTTTGGCCATTTCCGAACTTAACCTCCCTAGGATCATGAGACATATTTGTGCCAAATTTTAGGAGGATAGCTCTTTTATTTTGGACTGCATCGTGCCATCTACAGACAGACGGACAGACGGACGGACAGACGGACATTCACAGAATGTCTTAGAATCGATAGAGGATCAATAATATATATACTTTATGGGGTCCCCGACCAATATTTCGATGCGTTACAAACGGAATGGCAAAGTGAGTATACCCCCATACTGTTGTTGGAGGGTATAAAATTATATTTTTGACGTCAAAAAAATTTTTTTTACCAATTGACTAAAAAAAGGGTTTTTTCCAAAATGAAAAATGTTTTCGTAATATAAAATTATAAAATCACAAAATAATTTTTAAATTAAAAATTTATTATACCCTACACCACACTGTGGTACAGGGTATAATGAGTTTGTGCTGATGTTTGTACCTACCCGAAATATTGGTCCTAGTCCCACTTTTAAGTATACCGATCGGCTTAGAATCACTTTTTGAGTCGATTTAGCGATGTCCGTCCGTCCGTCCGTCCGTCTGTCCATGTAAACGGTGTAAACACGATACAGGTCGCAATTCCTAATCAATTGACTTGAAATTTGAAACTTAAGCCTCTTTTGGCCCAAGGACGAAGCCTATTAAAATTGGAAAAAATCGGTCCATATTTAGACCTAGCCCCCATACAAAGGTCCTCTTCAGTTTTGGCTCAAATGACTCTAATAGACGCATTTTAACAGGTATCTATTCGAAATTTGGCAGGTAATCATGTTTTATCAACACAAATCACCATTCCAAATTTTAAAGAAATCGAACCAGTTCTTATTGTAGCCCCCATACAAACCACCTTCCCGATTTTCACATAAATCTCTCAAATTTCATGAAAATAGAAAATATTTAATTAAAATTCTGTTTGTGTATGTTAAACGCGTACTTTAATAACCTTATCAAATCTGATTATCATCGGACCATTTTTGGACTTAGGTCCCATGTGGAAATTTCGCCCGATATTCAGTTGAAGTGATTTATTGTCAACAAAAAGAAGCCTATTCCACTCAAATTTGATTAGTGAGTGCTTTTTACACTTATTAAAGATTTGACAAAATATAGATCTAATCAGTCCATGTTTGAACTTGGGACCCATTTTCCGGGAAACTCTGGAGTAGGGTATTTTATGGTCGGTCTTGACCGACTATAATTTTCTTACTTGTTTGTATTTAATATGATGTGGACATTGTGGAGGCTTTGTCAAATTATTTTGCTGGGTCTTTAAGTGCAACTTCGGCACAAGCAATTTGCTATAAAAACAAACTTGCAACAACAATAGCAACCGACAGAGAGAAAAAAAATTGTAATTTCAAGTTTCATGTCATGTTTTGAATATAAAAAAAAAATGAAGGATACGGACACAAACAAATAAGTTGTAGATGCATAAAAACCAAAATAAAATTAAGTGTCTTACCGTTTCATAGCTGATTTTTTGTTCTCTATAACACTGTGCAACAAATTTTAGGTCATCGCTTTGAGCCTCAATGCCTTCAACGCCATATGAAAGTAGACTATCAAATGGACAAATTCACCAAAGGGTTTTGCTATGTCAGTTCGGATTTCTTTTTTATAGCCCACTGAAGTTTTCATTTTTTTATCAAAGGCGTTTGGAAAACGTTAAAAATACTATAATAAAAACTCTTCTGAGCTTCAAAATGTGATTTGATGTCTTCAGTGAAATTGTATGGCGGTTCTTTTCTTAGAACATTTTAACCCTATAACTGCCATTTTAAGGGGTCATTTTAGTCCTCTTTCAAAAGCTAAATACAGTAGTCTAATAAAACGTCCATTTAGAGGGTTAAAATGTTCTACAAATATTTTCCTCATAAAATTTCACTAGGGGTTGTCAAGTGTTCAAAGTTTGTGCCACATGCGAAAAATGCTTAAAAAGGGTCAAGTATACACAATCAATGTTTGTTATTTTTTTTACTAAAGCAGTGTTAAACAAGTAAGAAAATTATAGTCGGTCAAGACCGACCATATAATACCCTACACCAGAGTTTCCCGGAAAATGGGTCCCAAGTTCAAACATGGACTGATTAGATCTATATTTTGTCAAATCTTTAATAAGTGTAAAAAGCACTCTCAAATCAAATTTGAGTGGAATAGGCTTCTTTTTGTTGACAATAAACCGCTTCAACTGAATATCGGGCGAAATTTTCACATGGGACCCAAGTCCAAAAATGGTCTGATGATAATCAGATTTGATAAGGTTATTAAGGTACGCGTTTAACATACACAAACAGAATTTTAATTAAATATTTTCTATTTTCATGAAATTTGAGAGATTTATGTGAAAATCGGGAAGGTGGTTTGTATGGGGGCTACAAGAAGAACTGGTCCGATTTCTTTAAAATTCGGAATGGTGATTTGTGTGGATGAAACATGATCACCTGCCAAATTTCGAAAAGATACCTATTTAAATGCGGTTGTTAGAGTCATTTGAGTCAAAACTAAATAGGACCTTTGTATGGGGGCTAGGTCAAAATATGGACCGATTTTTTCCAATTTCAATAGGCTTCGTCCTTGGGCCAAAAGAGGCTTAAGTTTCAAATTTCAAGTCAATTGATTAAAAACTGCGACCTGTATCGTGTTTACACCGTTTACATGGACAGACAGACAGACGGACGGACGGACGGACGGACGGACAGACGGACGGACGGACGGACATCGCTAAATCGACTCAAAAAGTGATTCTAAGTCGATCGGTATACTTAAAAGTGGGTCTAGGACCAATATTTCAGGTAGTTACAAACATCAGCACAAACTCATTATACCCTGTACCACAGTGTGGTGTAGGGTATAAAAACATCTACAAAAAACAGTGCAAATATACTTCTGAGCTGAAAATTATGTTCTAACGTGTTATATAAAATTTTATGATGATTCTTTTCTTTGACCAAATTAACCCTCTAGCTACCGTTTTAAGGGGTCATTTTGGTCCTTTTTTAAAAGAAATACAAAAAAATCTTTAAAAAATGGCAGTTAGAGGGTTAAAATGTTCTACAAATATTTTCTGCATCAAATTTTACTAGGGGTCGTCAAAGCCAAAAAAGACATTTGGACTATGTAAAATGCTAAAAAAGAATGTGCAAAAATTGTATGTGAAAATTTTAAAACTTTACTTTTTTTTAGCATTTTACATAGTCCAAATGTATTTTTTGGCTTTGACGATCCCTAGTAAAATTTGATGCAGAAAATATTTGTAGAACATTTTAACCCTCTAACAGTCCTTTTTTATAGACTTTTTTGTATTTCTTTTCAAAAAGAACAAAAATGACCCCGTTAAACAGGAGCTAGAGGGTTAATTTGGTCAAAGAAAATAATCATCATAAGATTTTATAAAACACATCTGAACATAATTTTTAGCTCAGAAGTATATTTGCACTGTTTTTCATCGATATATTTTAACACTGCTTTGGTAAAAAAAATAACAAACATTGATTATTTATACTTAACCCTTTTTAAGCATTTTGCGCATGTCGAACAAACTTTGAACATTTGACAACCCCTAGTGAAATTTTATGAGGAAAATATTTGTAGAACATTTTAACCCTCTAAATGGACGTTTTATTAGACTTCTGTGTTTAGCTTTTCAAAAAGGACTAAAATGGCCCCTTAAAATGACAGTTATAGGGTTAAAATGTTCTAAGAAAAGAACCGCCATACAATTTCACTGAAGACATCACATCACATTTTGAAGCTCAGAAGAGTTTTTATTATAGTATTTTTAACGATTTCCAAACGCCTTTGATAAAAAAATAAAAACTTCAGTGGGCTATAAAAAAGAAATCCGAACTGACTTTGCAAAACCCTTTGGTGATTTTGTCCATTTGTTGGTCTACTTCAAAATGGCGTTGAAGCCATTGAGGCTCATGTTTCTTGTTGCACAGTGTAAATAGTTAAGATGTTGTTGTTTTTTTTTTATTCTGAACACCATTTACAATTGAAATTTCGACAAATTTCAGTACACCTTTAATGGAGCAACTAGTTCAAGTGCAAGCCAAAAGTTTTTAAAACAGATAGAAAATATCTCTAAATATTAGGAAATAATTTTCTTAAACAAATATTTAAGATTTTGAGACATTTTTCCAACAAATAAAAAAAATCAAAAGTTCTAAGTCATTATTTACATTAAATCCTTTTAGAATTAATGAAATTCTTACTATAGAAAAATTCTCAGATTTTTTCATATAAAAAAAATCCTAAAATACTTAGGCAATTTTGCAACCGAAAAATTTCAATATTTAGAAAAATTCTTTGTATAAAAAAATTCTCAGATTTAAAGACATTTTCTCATCCAAAACATTTCAGGTTCTGAGTTTTTTTATATTAAAAAATTCTCTGAAAAACCCTTTTCCTTAGAAAAATCTTCGAATTCTGTCACATTTTTTTATAAAAAAAATCTACACCCAAAATTTCAGGTTCTGAAGCACTTATCATTAATAACTGAATATTGAAACTGAGAATTGAAAGATTTTCGAATTTTTCCATTTTTTAAAAAAAATTTCATAGATTCTGAAATTTCTATACGAATAGAATAATGTTCTGATACATTTTTCCTTAGAAAAATTATCAAATTCTAAAACAGTTTCTGAGAAATTTTTTTCTATAGAAAAAACCTCAAATTCTGAGACATTTTTTGTGAGATTCTTTAAAAAGTGTTGGGCACTGACCTTCCTTGTTAGAGAAATATTTGTTTCACTCATACTTACTCCCATCTTCTTTTAATTAATACATTTAATGTTTATGGCAAGAAAGTACTTTGTAAACGATTTAAATTACCATGAAATTATAAAATAACAGTTGTTTCACAGAAGTCAAGGCCAATCATTTTATTTCCATGAGTAGATTGTTACAGTGAAAATGAAACTTTGAAACCATGGTAAATGTAAAAATATTTCAATACCCTTCAATTACAACTAGTGGTAGATTGTGTATATAAATTTGTCATTCCATTTGTCCAAGGAACATTTTACTGGAAATATTGACTTAATGACAGTTTTTTTATTCGTTCTTTTTACTCGAAAACCAAAATTTGACCTTGACAATATTAAAAAAAGGGTATAATTTTGAAAACTTAAAAAAATATATAAATATTAAAACAAACAAAAAATTAAATGTATAATTAAAAAATAATCTGCTAAAAATATATCCAAAAATAATTTAAAATTGGCGAACGTAATTAGTATAAACGCAGTAAAATTTCTGTTATTTTGTAAAAACTGCATGATAGAAATATAAGTAAAAATATCCATTTTAGCAGAATAATCTTCTAAAAGTTTGCTAAATTGAAAGTCATTTTACAGATTTTTTGACAGAGTTTTTCTTTTAAGTGTACATGTGAAATTTTGAGATTCTGGCGTCTTTAGTTCAATAGTTATTTAGAGGAATTATTTTTCACTTTTTTGTCCCCTAAGAGTTTAATTTTGTTTCAATATATTTTTGCTGGATGATCAAATATTCAAAATATTAAGTTTCTAATTTCTATTAGGAAATAAAAAAAAAAAAGGGATAAAAATTTACACTTTTTATCCCTTTTACAACCCTTTAAAACGGAATTTTCAAAAAATCCATTTTCAAGAAACTTTTTTTACAGAAGGATTCATACATTCAAAATTTCAATTTCCTCGGAAAAATTTCAGGAAGTATAAAATGTACCAAAAGTACACTTTTTTACAACTTTTACTACCTTTAGAAACGGAATTTCAAAAAACCACATTTTGCAGAATGTTGTTTTTTATATCTGAAGGATCCTACATTAAAAATTTCAATCTTCTGGGTCCTTTACTTCAGGAACTACAAAAAGTACAAAGGTACACTTTTTACAATCCTTCGAAACGGTATTTCTAAAAAGGACTTGTTCCAGAATGTTTCTGTAACTGAAGTATCATACTTCCAAAATTTTAAGTTTCTAGGACCATTATTTCAGGAAATATTAAAGTTACCAAAAGTACACTTTTTTAGCCTTTAGAAAAAGAACTTCCAAAAAGTATTTTTTCCAAAATGTTTTTTATCGAAGGATCCTACATGCAAAATTTCAAGTATCTAAGATCATTATTTGAGTAACTATTATAAGTACCAAAAGTACGATTTTTATTTTTTTACCCCGATAAGAATTATAATTTTCAAAAAGTACTTTTTCAAAATTCCAAAACAATTATTTGAGGAATTTTAAAAAGTACTAAAAGTACGTAAAGCACCATTTTTGAAAAGTACTTTTTTAAAATGGGGTTTTTGCCAACCAAAATAGCAAATTTTAAGTTTATATGACCATTATTTCAGGAAATTAAAAAAAGTACCAAATGTAAACCTTTTCCCCATTTTACCCCCTTTAAACCAACATTAGCAAAAATATAGAGTTACAAGGAAAGTATTCCAACCCTTATGAACTGATTTGAATGAAACTAAAAATAAGAGACAATTTTAAGGTTGCGGTGTCTCGGCTTATCAAGGACTTAGGAGTTCAAAAACCGGGTAAACAAATTTCGAAAAAATCTTGTTTTTTTTGGATTTTTCAGTCATTTCTTCTAAAGAAACTATATTTTTTCATTAGAGAAGAAAGAGTTTTTTACAGCCTATATTGGTGGCATAAATTCGGCTTCGTTAAATATATTTTTTTAAGAAAATGTGTAAATTTAGGAGGTTATTTATGTAACGACATAGACCTACGATATCCATATGAAGATGAAATAATCTTTATTAAATTTAAGTCGTCACGTATTTTTGATCTAGACGATATTTCTGTTAGTTCGGGAGTTAACGGAACATTCCCGAAGGTCCACATTGTTTCAAAAGGGGGCAACGAAATTTTTAAACACCGATATGGCCAATAAACCGAGACACCCCAACCTTAAATCGTCTCTTTTATATATATTTTAAGTTTCAGATAAATCGGTTCATAATGGTTGGAATACTTCATAACGGTTGCAATACTTCAGGATATATCTGTGGGGAAAAGGAAAAAGTGCATAATTCGAGTTATGTTAATCTTGTTTAGGTACTTATATTCGATTACTCTTTACATTTTAATCCCTATCACGTTTGTAGAAATAATCTACATCCTATTTTTTATTGAAAATGTCAATTAACAGTGATTTTGTATGAAAATTTATATCTCAAAAGTGCTCTCGAAAAAAAAATATTAAAAAACACTTATGAAGTTTTTCCTTTTTGCCACAGATATAAAAAGTACAAAAAGTACACATTTTACCTTTTTTACCACACACAAATAAATTTTTTTGTCAAATTACCAGAAAAAGTCTCGTTATCTCGTTTTACCAATATTTGACAGTTTTCCTTGTTTTTTAACAAACAAACTTCGATCGAAATTTAAATTTTTTTTTGTAATTTTACAAATTTCCAAGATAATTTTACAAAAAAAATCTAGTAAATTCACGAGAATTCCTTGTAAGTTTTATTTTGCCAAAAAATTTGTAAATTTACAAATTTATAGGTAAAAAACTTGTAAAATAACAAAAAACCTCGTAATTTTTTCTAGGGATTCTCGTAAAATAGAAAGTAGCAAAAAATCTAGTAAAGTCAAGAGACTTCCTTGTAAATTTTATAGCGTCAAAATGGTTGTAAATTTACAATTTTATTGGTTTGTAAAATTACTAGGAACTCTCGTCAAATAGGAGGTAGCAAAAAAAGTTACAAAGTTTTCTTGTCATTTTACATGGATTTTTGTTTGAGTGCACCTAAGAATCGACATTGGCAAAAATCCAACCTTAATGGATCTACATTAGAAAAGGTGAACCTATATTCCAAATTTCAAGTCAATAGCTGCAGCAGTTTGGGCTAAGCGATAACAAAGGGGTAGATCAGTCACGTTACTCACGGATCACTAACAATAAGTGGTGGGTATAAAAAGAGGAAAAAATGTGGAGGGTATTTTTAATTCGGCTTTGTTAAATTTAGAATTCTTACTTGTTTTAAATTATTTTAATATAAAATATTAATCAAAGTTCACCCTTGTGAACATTTTATTAATTCACAAAACACATTGAAACAGAA
>OY992540.1:113299820-113367031 GCA_963921195.1 Pegoplata infirma
CCTTGCCGAAATTTAGTATTTTCCTCATGACTTTTGAACCACTGGACCGATTTAGCTGGATTGTAATACCAACCTGACCAGGTAAATGCCTAATGTATATTCCAAGCTTCAGGAGCCTCCGTAAAGTATTTCAAAAGTTAGCGTGTTTTCAACAGACAGACAGACGGACAGACGGACGGACGACATCGCTAGATCGTCTTAAAATCGATCGAGGATCATGAAGACCAATATTCTTAGACCAATATTTCGTGGTGTTACACACGGAATGACAAACTTATATATGAGGCATTCCACACCAAATGTCCCGCTACAGAAAAACATGTTTCCCGTGAATTTCAGAATAGGTTGTATGGATAGCTCTATATGGAACTAAGAAAATTGCGTTTTTGGTTTTTAAATTTTTCAAAAACTGGGCTTAGGAGGCGTGGTAAAAAATTGGAAAAATGGTCAAATTTGTGGCGAGTTGCCTTGATTAAATATTTATCACATTAAAACGAAATGCACCACAATCTCAAAAATTTACATTCTTATATAGTTTTGTATGGGCTATCGATTATTATTATTATTTTTTTTTTTTTTGGAAAATTTTCAGAACCCGTTCTGAAATTTTTTATTTTTTTAAAAAAATCAATTTATCAAAAATCCGGCCACTTTTTTTAATTTTTTTTTGTAAAGTATAGATGTTTGTCCATCCACACAAAAAAATTCAGAAACGCGTTTTTCGTTTTTTTTCTAGAAAGTCGCATTTGGTTCTTAAATTTCCTAACAATTTTGTAATTTGTTTGTATTTTCTTGTATTAACGTTGCGAATGAGTATTATTAATTGCATAAATATTACTCATACGCTCTGTTGAAAGAAGAAAATACAAGCAAATTACTAAATTGTTAAGAAATTTAAAATTCAAATGCGATTTTCTCGAAAAAAAAAACGAAAAACGCGTTTCTGAATTTTTTTGTGTGGATGGACAAACATCTAAACTTAAAAAAAAAAAATTAAAAAAAAAGTGGCCGGATTTTTGATAAATTGATTTTTTTAAGAAATGGGAAATTTTAGAACGGGTTCTGAATATTTAAAAAAAATTAATCGATAGCCCATACAAAACTATGTACATATATAAAAAAAAATTATGGATTTCATTCCTTTTGGTTTCAAATCAATGGTAGACTGGTTCCATTTTAAATAGCATAGGCAATCAGCCGATGGTGGTTCAATTTATCCAAAAATTAATATATCCATTCTTCTGATTTTTATTGAATTTCGGTTTTTGTTATTTAGTCGAAATTGTGAATGGTTCGCGTTTTATCGCTGTTCAAAGTTGGTATTTTGCAACAATTTTATGAAAAATACATAATGTTTAAATGATCGTATCTTTGGAACGCATCATCCGATTGTCACGAAATAAAGCGCAAAATAATGGTTATGTCCTGGTCTTAAAATAGAATTTTGAAAAAGGATAGGATGCTTTGCAAAAAGGATATTGAAATTAAAAAAATATCCTTAATTTGCAAATATCTCAAAATGCGTATCTTTAATTTTCCTATATTTTTTTGCACATATAGCCCTAAATATACTTAACAACATATGCAAATCCCAAATTGGGATGGTAAGCGGTTTAATTGTAAACGCGGTTTCATGAAACGCCTTATTGATTTTTGTTAATAACTCTCGTTTACAAATGAAAAACAATTTCTGCGCACTAACCGCGAATAATTTTTTTATATGTATTTTTGATCGCTAAACTCAAAAATTTCATCAAAAGAACATTTCGCGAATAACTTTTTGTTTAATGAATTTTTTAGCGTTTTTTGGAGGTATTTTGACTAGTTTTCTTATATCTTAAGTTCTGTTTATCTGATCTTCTCGCAATAAAAACCAAACTAAAGATAATCAAATTTCCAACAAATCCTACATTCATCATTTTTTCATAAGTTCATAGCTTTACGCGCAAATAATTTTTTTAGCGTTATTTGGAGGTATTTTGACTATTTTTCTTATATCTTGAGTTCCGTTCATCTGATCTTTTCGCAATAAGAACCAAATTAAAGACAATCAAATTTCCAACAAATTCTTCATCCATTATTTTTATATCAGTTCATAACTTTACGCGCAATAGGCAAACATATGACTAAAATAAGTTTTTTGATTAACAAATCATTTAAAAAAAGTTTAAGAAATAGAAATCTTTGCAATTAATTGCATCTTTTTATTTATCTGCAAAGCCTGAACATTGAGAAATATAATAAAGTTGATTTGATGAAAATCTATAGGTTTACTCCGAAGTTATCACAAATTTTATGAATATACATGATAAAATACAAAAAAAAATGATATTTTTTTACAATTTCTGTTTTTAAAATTTTTAAAAAATGAGCTTTGTTAATAAAAAATAGTTTTTCCTTGTTTGCCTATTGCGTGTAAAGTTATGAACTGATATAAAAATAACGAATGAAGGATTTGTTGGAAATTTGATTGTCTTTAATTTGGTTCTTATTGCGAAAAGATCAGATGAACGGAACTCAAGATATAAGAAAAATAGTCAAAATACCTCCAAATAACGCTAAAAAAATTATTTGCGCGTAAAGCTATGAACTTATGAAAAAATGATGAATGTAGGATTTGTTGGAAATTTGATTGTCTTTAATTTGGTTTTTATTGCGAGAGAATCAGATAAACAGAACTTAAGATATAAGAAAAATAGTCAAAATACCTCCAAAAAACGCTAAAAAATTCATTAAACAAAAAGTTATTCGCGAAATGTTCTTTTGATGAAATTTTTGAGTTTAGCGATCAAAAATACATATAAAAAAATTATTCGCGGTTAGTGCGCAGAAATTGTTTTTCATTTGTAAACGAGAGTTATTAACAAAAATCAATAAGGCGTTTCATGAAACCGCGTTTACAATTAAACCGCTTACCATCCCAATTTGGGATTTGCATATGTTGTTAAGTATATTTAGGGCTATATGTGCAAAAAAATATAGGAAAATTAAAGATACGCATTTTGAGATATTTGCAAATTAAGGACATTTTTTTAATTTCAATATCCTTTTTGCAAAGCATCCTATCCTTTTTCAAAATTCTATTTTAAGACCAGGACATAACCATTATTTTGCGCTTTATTTCGTGACAATCGGATGATGCGTTCCAAAGATACGATCATTTAAACATCATGTATTTTTCATTAAATTGTTGCAAAATACCAACTTTGAACAGCGATAAAACGCGAACCATTCACAATTTTGACTAAATAACAAAAACCGAAATTCGACACAGATCTCGAGAATTGATATGCCAATTTTTATGCAAATTAAAATAGGTAAGGTCGAAAAAGTGTTTTTTTTGTTTTCAAAAATTTTGGAATCCTTCGGTAATTTAATGAACTATCAACCCTACATACAACATTTTTTAATTTGATTATAGCCTACGAAGCTATTAATCGATATGTCGGCAATTTTGCTTCAATTTTATCAAAATTTGGTAAAAAAAATTATAATTACATTGTAGATTTGACAAAGAAAAAAAATAAAAATTCGTTTTTCTTTTTGCAGTTAAAGTTTGATTTAATACGAAGAAATTAATATGGTTTTTAAAAAAAATCCGTTGAAAATTGTACAAGATGCAAAAATTCAGTTTGTATACATTTTTATTGGGTGTAACAACGCACAGTAGGTAATCCGGCCACATTTTTTTCATTTTTAATTTAATTTTTTTTTTAGTTTATATGTTTGTCTATACCCACAAGAAAGAAAATCGCATTTGAATATTGGATTTCATAACAATTCTGTAATTCTCTTGTATTTTATTGTGTCAACACTGCGTATGAGCAACTCAGTTTCGCTAATATATGTTACTCATACGCGATGGTGGACACAATAAAATACAAGAGAATTATAGAATTTTTTGAAATCCAATATTCAAATGCGATTTTCTCGAAAAATGCTGTAAATTGTAAAAATAAAAATATAAAAAATAAATAAATGTGACTAGATTTTTGATAAATTGACTTTTTTTTTAAATGACACATTTCAGAACGGGTTCTGAAAATTTTCCAAAATTACATATTATAATCGATAGCCCATAACAAAGATAATATAAATTTTTGAGATTGTGGTGCATTCCGTTTTAATTTGATAAATATTTAAACAAGGAAACTCGGCACAAATTTGTCGATTTTTCCAATATTTGAGCACGCCACCAAAGCCAAGTTTTTGGAAAATTGAAAACCAAAAACGCAATTTTCTAAGTTCCATATAGGGCTATCCACACAATCTATTCAGAAGTTTACGTCACATGTGTTTTTTTCGCTGGACATTTGGTGTGGAAGCCTCATGTATGTAACAAAAAATGTTGAGTCTTTACATGGGTGAAATCAAAAAATGTCAACCAAACCATGTAATCGTGTAATATCTCATACATGGGTTAAAGTATTCGCATATTTTTTAATGTATAACGTCGTATGGATTGGCGTTCTTTATAACTAACAACAATCCGGATATTAGTTAGCTATTTTAAACAAGTTATTTCCATTTTTGTAGGCCAAATGTAAACTCCGTCGCCAGTAACAAGTTAAATTTTTAAACTTTAACCGGTTATATCTTAAAAACCAATAACCCAAGAGCTTAATAACTAACTACATTTTTAAAGAGGGAATGTCGACGTTCTTAAAAAATATTTTTATATAGTCATAACCAGGGAATCCAAAAATATGCTCTAAAAAACACGTTTTATGCGCTTAAAAAATGCCCTTAAAAACGGAAAATATGCTCTAAAAACAATAAAAATATGCTCTTAAAAAAATATGTCCCCTTTTTCGAGGTGTTTTTTACAATTTTTTAGAGAATAGATCCAAAAAATAACGTTATGTGGGGTAGTTAGAGGGCAAATATGGGTTAATGAAGCAAGAACAGGCCAAAGCGTTATCAATCGTCAAAACCCCATTATTTTGTAAAAAACAAACATTTCAATCCACTTACAAAATTAAAAAAAAAAACATCCAACAAAAATTAAAAAAATTTAAAAATAAGTGTTATTATAAAAAAATTGAAAAACAAATTCACTAAAAATAAAAAAATGCTCTAAAAACTTAAAAAAATGCTAAAAAAAGTGAAAAAATGCTCTAAAAAATTAAAAAATGCTCTAAAAATATGCTCTTATGTTAAAATATGCTCTTAAACCTGAAATATGCTAAATTATGCTCTTAAGGCTAAAATATGCAAAAATATGCTCTAACAAAGCGATGCCAGATTTCTTAAAATCTTCTGAAACGGATAAATACCTTACCAATTTATCAATACAAAGCGCAGGAAAAAACATGATACTGCATATATTTGGTTTCCCTGGTCATAACTATCTCTTTTACCCATGCAAACACGTCTTCAATTGTGTAACGATTTTTCGACACTTTTTTTAGACATTATGGAACCTGACAATTTTGTTGTTTTTGACGTATTATGTTTAGAAAAATAATAGGTTATTTCCCTATTTATTAAACGCGAGGCTATAAGGTATCATTTTGCATCATTGGTTTCAAGTTTGCTCATTGCATATTAATTTCCTGGTGAAAAAAGATAATTCATAAATGAAAAATCGAAAAATGCTGTAAACTCCGTCTCCACGTTTACAACAAAACTACTTAGCATGTATCTGAAATATCGTCATATTTTGACGTATCTAGTTGACATCGAATGATTTTTTTTCGGAAACCAATTTTCGACAAATAGTTTTCGAAAAAAAGGGCAAAAAGTGACGAAATGTAAACTCCGTCTCTGTAAACTCCGTCACCTTTTTTTTTTTTTTTTTGCAGATAGCATTAAAAAACCATATGTAGTTGTTAAAACCGACGCAAATATTAACACTAGTCATTCAAAAAAGTAAAGAAACTAATTTTAACAGAAAAAATAATAAATTTATTTTACATGTCCTTAGAAAAATCCTATTAAAATAAAAAATAATTGTAAAATCTTTAATAACAAAAACCAGAAAAAATCCTAATTACAAAAATTGTTAGCAATTACACAAATAAGTGTTTTAAAGTACAATAAAACGTTTTAAAAGAAAATTCAAAAAATTTAATGTATTTTTCTAAGGTGAATGTAAACTCCGTCACCAAAAAAATCATAAAATTGTCGATAAAATTTGTTTGAAACAATTTGTAGAAGAGATCTTTCATAGTTATATTGGTAGTAATGTAACATATAGATTTTAATAAAAAAATTTACCAAAAATTAAAATTTTTTGTTTGTACAATTTTGGCTCAAAAACACTGACATTTTTTGATTTCACCCACATATACACATTAGCAAACGTTTCACGTTATCTAACTAAGTAGTGGTGCGAGATTTTCATCTATAGGTAGCTGAACTAGCTAAGGCGTAGACAATAAACACTTTAACTGGGGAACCGTGGGTTCAAGTCCAAGCCAGAGCAGGATTTAAAAAAAAAAAATATTGTTTTATATTTTTTTTTTTGAGGATGTTTATTCTGGCTCGAGGTCATTATTTTCTTTACTAATTAAAACCATGATATTCTCATAGCATAATTTTAAAAAAAAATATTTTTTTGTTTTAAATTTATTTATGTTGGTCATTTTTGCAAGACTTAATCGACACGTGTTTCGGAATTTGTCAAGATTCCATTGTCAAGATTATTTGGCAAAAATAGAAACGATTTACTACAAAGTACACTCAAAATAATTCTACAGTAAAAGGTTTAGTAAGTGATATTGTACCAAAATCTACTAATTGGTTACTAATTTTAGTACCTTTAAAGTACTAACATTAGTAATTTCTACTGGTTTTGACTAATTTTAGTTAAAAATTTTAGTATTGGTTACCAATTTCTGCACTAGGTCCTTTTGGACTAAAATTAGTTAAATTTTTAGTATTGAATACCCACGTTTTTTTTTGGGTGTAGCAAACGAGTCTAATGACAAATCGTTTGTGCTCAAACTAAAGTATAAGAACATATTCGACTCTATCCACAATGTGAATTAGAAAGACGAAGAAATTGTACTATACTAGTAAGGCAACGATTGTCAATAACCAACAAAAATATTTTAAACATTTTACATATGATAGTCCAATGGACTACAACAATATGTTATTTGTTGTTGTGAATGTAATAACCACATTAGGGTTATTCATCACTATGGCGTGCCAACCATTATGTTCAAATTCTGATTAATTTTTATTAAAAAATAAAAGTTGTTTTGTTTTATATTTTTTTTTAATATATTTTTCAATAGTTTTATTTATTTTAATATTATTTTAATTATTAAAAAAAAATAACATTTGAAAGGCATTTTAATGACACTTTTTGATGACATGATAATATGTGTCATCACTTGTTTTTTCAATTTCGATGACATGTTTCATCATATTGAAGAAAAGCTTCATCAATATGAAGAAATTTGTCATCAAAATTGATGATAGCAAGTGATGAAACCGTATCATCAACATGATGAAGCATTTTTCTTTAAGTGTAAAAAAAACCTTGTAAAATAACAAGAAAAACTTGTAACTTTTATTTTTTGCTACGTCCTATTTGGCAAGAATTCCTTTATGTAATTTTAAAAGATTTTTACCAATAAAATTGTAAGTTTACAATTTTTTTGACACGATAAAACTTACAAGAAGGTTTCGTAACTTTACTAGATTTTTTGCTTCCTCCTATTTTACGAGAATTCATAGTAAAAATTATTAGCTTTTTTGTAATTTTACAAGATTTTTACCAATAAAATTGTAAATTTACAACTTTTTTTGGCGAAATAAAATTTACAAGAAATTCTCGTAAATTTACTAGATTTTTTTTTGTAAAAAACCATTGAAATTTGTAAAATTACAAAAAAATTGTAAATTTCCAAAAAAAAAAATTGTAAAATTACCAAAAAAATTTGTAAAATTACAAAAAAAAAATAAAATAATTTTCGAAAAATTTGTTTTTGTTAAAATACCAGGAAAACTGTCAAATATTGGTAAAATGGGATATCGAAACTTTTTCTAGTAATTTGACAAGGTTTTCGATTTTGTGTGTAGATATTATAAATATATTTTGTTAGATTGTGCAGGGTTTATAATATTCGCTGCATATAATAAAAAAAATATAAACTTGCATCTCAAATTACCACTATATTATATAAAAACATAAAAGAAATTGCATCGCATTGCCTCTAGTTAGTCATTTATTTGCATACATACTCAATTGTACGCTCTGAAAGTACTTTAGACCAGTTTTTTTTTATTATTATTGCATTTATACTACACCGTATTTAAAAATTTTCGAAATGAATTTCAAAATTTTTGAAATGTATTTCAAAATTGTCGAAATATATTTTACAATTGTCCAAATGTATTGTTAAATTTTCCAAATAAAGTTTTAAAGGGTCTAAATGTATTTTTAAAGTTTCCAAATGTATTTTAAAAATTTTCTAAATATATTTAAAAATTGTCCAAATATATTTCAATAAGAAAACATATTTTTTGTATACAATTTTTTTGAAATACATTTCGACAACATTTAGAATACATTTAGAAAATAATTTAATATCTTAGACACTTTTGAAATAAAATTAGTAAATTTCAAAATACATTTTAAAAATTTTGAAAAACATTTTGACAATTTCTAAATATATTTGGAAATGTTTGGTATACATTAGGCATTCCACACCAAATGCCCAGCGAAAAAAAAAACATGTGTACCGTAAACTTCTGAATAGGTTAAAATGGAATGCACCACAATCTCAAAAAATTTACATTCTTATATAGTTTTGTATGGGCTATCGATTTTTTTTTTTTTTTTTTTTTGAAAATTTTCTGAACCCGTTTTGAAATTTTCCATTTTTAAAAAAAGTCAATTTATCAAAAATCCGGCCACTTTTTTTTAAAAATTTTGTTTTAAAATTTAGATGTTTGTCCATCCACACGAAAAAATTCAGAAACGCGTTTTTCGTTTTTTCGAGAAAATCGCATTTGAATTTTAAATTTCATAACAATTTTGTAATTTGCTTGTATTTTCTTGTTTCAACAGAGCGTATGAGTAATATTTATGCAATTAATAATACTTATTCGCAACGTTAAAACAAGAAAATACAAGCAAATTACAAAATTGTTATGAAATTTAAAATTCAAATGCGATTTTCTCGAAAAACAAAACGAAAAACGAGTTTCTGAAATTTTTTGTTTGGATGGACGAACATCTAAACTTAAAAAAAAAAGTGGCCGGATTTTTGATAAATTTACTTTTTTAAAAAATGAAAAATTTCAGAACGGATTCTGAAAATTTTCCAAAAAAAAAATTAATCGATAGCCCATACAAAACTATATAAGAATGTAAATTTTTGAGATTGTGATAATCAAAGTAACTCGCCACAAATTTGAAAAACCAAAAACGCAATTTTCTTAGTTTCATATAGGGCTGTCCAAACAACCTATTCAAAAATTTACGGGACACATGTTTTTCTGTAGCGGGACATTTGGTGTGTAATGCCTCACATTTGTAAATCCTTAAACTGCATTTTGAAAATTTGAAAATGTTTTTTGATAATTTTGAAAGGTATGTATTTGGACAATTTTAAAATACATTTTGGACATCGTGTTAAGGTCACTTGGTACAAACTCGTTTTTTTATTTCTATAAATATTTTTTTGATTTTTATTTTTCTACAAAAAAATAACCCACACAATTAGGTAAAAACTAATAATTTCTCTTTAAAAAATGACAACAATTAAAAAAAATAACGTACACAAAACATTAAAAATTAAAGAAGAATCACTTATTTTTACTTACAGAACAAAAAAAAAAAATACTTTAAAAATTGAATGCTAATGAAAGTCTTTATTTTTTATGTTGTTATTTTTGAAACAAAGAACAGAAATAGTCATTTGAAAAACTGAACATAAAACAAATGGTTTTACTTTTAAAAACGACAAAACGTAAAACTTTTTAAATAACCCAATTAGAAATGTCGTTAAGACATCTCAAAGACTTCCTTATGACAATGTCAGTGTACCTGCTGACTGAAAAATCTCTGACCATACAAAAAACCTCATGACACCTCCTGACTTTTTCAAGTATTTTGTCAAAATTCCTCGCCGACAAGTATGCAGGTAGTCAATAGTGCTGACTACATTATGACATGTACATAGTCGTCTGAGATCGTCCAAAAATTAAAAATTTATTAATCAAGTCTTTTAATTTACACTACTTACTATTTTTATCTGTATATTTCTTAAATTGAATTTTTTAAAACTTACTATTTTGATCTGCCTCACTTGGTCCTCGAACTCAGAACCTTCTGTTCACTGGTCTAGCACCTTACTCCTTTAGCCAAACTTTGATAATAAATGTGTTTATTTAAAAACAAATTTAAATTAATTTATTATTTGAATTGTCCTGTTATATACATTTCGTCACCTGAATTGAAAAATGCTACAATATGAATTTTTCTTCCTCAAATATAACATTTTTTTAAATATTAATTGGAATTTGGTTTCATCCTATTTAACAAGATTCTGTTAGAGTTATTTAAGCGTATCTTAGTTGTTTTTAATATTATTTATACAAAACAAAAAAAATATTTCCAAAAAAAATATTGCAGGAGCCCTTTACAATTAAGGGGACGATATATTCAATTTATTTTGTTTTTGACAAATTTGAAAATATTATGATTTCAAAATATATTTTATTACAAACAATTTTAAGTTGTGGTTGGCCTAGTTGTCTAGCAGGTTCGACATCTTACGTGTTGTAGATTTTTGGCCTCGGTTCAATCCCCGGTCGCGGATTTTTTTTTTTTTTTTATTTTTTTTATTGTTTTAAGACCAATTCAATTTTATTTTTTTAATTACAAAGAAAATTAAAAGAGTTTTAAAGGATTAAACAAAATTACATCGATTTTACATCGGAAAAAAAATTTTTAGTGATGGGTCGGATTTGCTATATAATTGTCAGCATTAAAGACATGATTTTTCTAAATTGATAAGACAACTTATATGACAAGTCAGTACATTTATAGAACTTGGGGAGCTCCGACAAAAATTATGACATGTCCTTAAGTTGTCTTTTGTAAAATGTATTCACTTGCTGACTTCTACCTGATGAATCATTACTGACATTGTCTTAAAGACAAAATTTCTAATTGGGAAACTACAAACAGCTAATGACATAATTTTTTTAATGTAGACAATTTTAAATATATTTTGATAATTTTAAAATACATTTGACAATTTTAAAATAAATTTGGACAATTTTAAAATCTATTTAGACAATTTTAAAATATATTTAAACAATATAATAATTCATTCGGAAAATTTTAAAATTCATTTAAAAATTTTTAAAATACAATTGCAAATGGTGTAGTCGTGATATATATCTGTATATATTTTTTTTATACATATAAAGAAAATGCAAATTTTCATTTAAAATATTACCAAGCAAACATCTAAATAGTACTTAAAGTACTTTATGCCACCGCATACTCTTTCTTATTATTTTTTTTCTGCAATTCATTTTTTCTCCAAGCGACAATTTCTCTGATAGAAAATGTTGTTTTTGTGCTTTTTATCCCATAATTGGATCGCATGATGTACAACAATTTTATGCGTTAAGTGGGAAATTAAGATTGTTGTTCGTACTACTCGTATACCATAGAATAAGAACAATATAGTTTATTGCTGCAGTTTTTTTGCTTGCTTACTAATATGCATAATAATAACAATAACAATATTTTTAACATTTGCATTTAAAATACATATAAGAAATTGCTGAAATTGCAGTTAAATGATAATGTACATGCATTAGATTTACAAAAAAATTTAATAATTCAATTTAAATTGTTATAATGCGTATGTAAATATGTTTTTTAAATCTGAAGAAATTTTTTAAAGAAAAATTTAAATTCGAGTAGGTTTTAATCCCGATAAGGTTATTCATTTTAAGCTAAAGTTATTGTCAAAGAATAAAAATTTGTGAGAAAGAATGTTCAATAGCCTGTCCCGAAAAAAGTTTGGTAATAGTGATAAAATGATACTGCTTCGAGAGCTGATAACACTGTTTAACAAATTTGAGGTGACTTAAAGTCAAAGATATATCTTATATACCATATATGAGGCACCAAATCTCCCTCTTCAGAAAAATATGTGTCCCGTGAATTTATCAAAAGGTTGTATTGATGTATATAAACTTCTGAATAGGTTGTATGGATAGCCCTATATTAACTTAGAAAATTGCGTTTTTGGTTTTTCAATTTTTCAAAAACTGGGCTAAGGAGGCGTAGTCAAATATTGGAAAAATGTTAAAACTTTTATAAGGGTTCAAGTTGAAAAAATGCAGAAGAAAAATTGAATTTCTAAAAATTATAGACATTTCTGGTATTTCCTATACCGGTTTCAAACACCCCAGTTAGTGTCATCATCAGTAGGATCTTAAATGTCGGTTTGTCTTGTTAATGAAAACTGTTTTTTATATATGTGAATATTTATAGTTTCTACAGAATAAATTTTGACAGTTTCCAACACTACAATTCTATTTCTAGCAATCTCAACCTCACTTCATACTTTCTTTCAACTTTTTTGTCTCTTACATTATTTTGCAAGGGTTACCAACATGATCTGGAATTGCAGATACAAATGAAGGAATTTGCATTTTCTGTTTCGGAGACGTGCCTAATGGCGACATATTTTGTCAGTAATTTTATTTGATTTTTTCTGTAAGTACAGATCGAGCACGGGCTCTAATTATATTGTTATAAGGGTTCAAGTTGAAAAAAAAATCAAGTCAAGTTGACTTGATTAAATATTTATTAAATTTAAACGGAATGCACCATAATCTCAAAAATTTACATTCTTTTATAGTTTTGTATGGGCTATAGATCAATTTTTTTTTTTTTTTTGAAATTTTCTATTTTTTAAAAAAGTCAATTTATTAAATTAATCCGGCCACTTTTTTTTTTATTTTTTTTTAAGTTTAGATGTTTCCCAGCAAAACTTAGATTACCAAATAAGGTATAAAATAAGGTATAGGATCTCTTATTTTATACATTGCAGCATTGATGATTTTAACAGGCGATGAGACTCAAAGTAATGCATCCACATTATCACAAAGAATACCAGTAAGGTATAAAATAAGTCATAAATTTATAACGAAGAATACGAGTAAGGTGTAAAATATGTGATATTTTATAGGTTACGAGAAATGAAATTATATAGCATACCAGAAGATAATATATAAGGTGTTACGAGTAGTGAAAAAGTAATTTTGTATTAAATTTACTCACGTGATTGTAAGTGAGTGTAAGTAGATTAAATATGCTCGTGAGTGTGTGTCGTTAGAAATTTCCTGTCGTGAGCCCATCTCTAGTTTAAACTTATGCATTTTTTTATAAAATAATTATTTTTTATGTTATTGTAATGCATTATGCATCCAATTATAAATAATGCATTATTTCAAACTTTCAAATAATACATAATGTAACCAAATATAAGTCATCCATGATTTAATGTTTAGAAATAATAAATATGAAATACATTTTTTCCAATAATCATGCATCACGTAGCAAATTATTAGTAATGCATTATTTTTCACTTGAAAATAATTCGTTGTGGAACAAATGTTTGGTAAGACATCCTAAAATAATGCTACAAATATGGTATATACATTACCTGGTAATGTGTTATATAATCACTACCCATTACCAAAGTTTTTCTGGGTTGTCTATCCACACAAAAAATTCAGACACGTATTTTCGTTTTTTTTTCGAGAAAATCGCTTTTGAATTTTAGATTTTATAACAATTTTGTAATTTGTTGTATTTTCTAGTTTCAATATTGTGGATGAGTATTAAATATTTGCATAAATGTTACTCATACGCTATGTTGAAACAAGAAAATACAAGCAAATTACTTAATTGTCATGAAATTCAAAACTCTTTTTTTTTAAACAAAAAAAAAAAAAAAAAAAAAAAAAAAAAACGAAAAACACATGCGTGTTTTTTTTTGTGTGGATAGATAAACATCTAAACTTTTAATTTTTTTTGATAAATTGTCTTTTTAAAAAATGGAAAATTTCAGAAAGGGATCTGAAAATTTAAAAAAAAAAAAAAAAAATAATCGATAGCCCATACAAAACTATATAAGAATGTACATTTTTGAGATTGTGGTGCATTCCGTTTTAATGTGATAAATATTTTATCAAGGCAACTCGCCACGAATTTGACCATTTTTCCAATATTTGACCACGCCCCTAAGCATAGTTTTTGAAAAATTTAAAAACCAAAAACGCAATTTTCGATGTCAATTTGCTAAATACTCTTTATAGGATTCCGACAAGATCGAAACACGTTTCGAGCAACTCTTGCAAAAGGAACATACCAATCAATTTAAAACAAACAAACTTTATAAATTAGCTTCTTGAAAATTCTTACTTTGGCAATATCATCGTAATAATTAGTAAAGAAACGTGACCTCGAGCTAAAGTAATCTTTCTCAATAGAATTTAAAGGTCGAAAATTTTTTTTAATTTAATTTCGATTATAGAAATCCGATATTTACTTAAGGAGTTATGTCTCTTCAAAAATTCATTGTAAAACAATATAGAAAACATTTACTTACAAAATTTTAAAAAATAAACAAAATCTATAATTTTTTTTCTTTTTATATGAAAAAAATTAGCAAAATTTAAAAAATATTAAAAATAGAAAACCTTTGTGTCCCATGAAAATTATGACTGACTTTGTTTGTAAAAATGTTGTACTTTAATAATTTGTTTACTAAAAAAAATCAAAAGGGGTAAAAGTTGAAGAAAATGCACCCCAAAAATGCATTTGCATTTAGAATGCATTTTTTTAATGAAACAATTTTTTTGGAACTTTAATGTTTAAAGTACAAAACTTAAGCTTTCAATTTCAATTTCGATTATTGAGTTGTTGAGTTGAGTTGAGGGTGAGTTGTACAAGCCCAAAAATAAGTAAATTTTCCAGGCAAGTCCATGGCGCTCAGACTTAAAATAGTCCATTGTACCGTACCCTGAAAAGAAAGATTAAGTAAGGGTGATAAAAGGTTAAGAAGAAAAAGAAAGAAAAGTGCTTGTTCAGAATTTCTCAGTTGCTTTCACAAACTTGAGAAAATCAGACAAGGGAAGTCCATGGACCGTGTCCATAGACAGAATATCAGAACCCAATATCCGCAGTCTAGCCCTTAAGAACGCTGGACAACAACAGACGTAATGTTCAGTTGTGTCATCATCCTCAAGACAAGCCACGCATAATGGGTCTGATAAGACACCTAATCTCGTCATATGACGAGCACAGGCATTGTGTCCCGTAATTAAGCCAGTAAGTCTGCGACAGTCTATCACTCAAAAAATTATGTTAGTAAAATCAACTGAAAATGTCAGTTAAAATAACTACTTTGTAAGTTATTTTGGGGTCAACTAATTTTTCAGTTAAATCAACTAACAATGTTAGTTATTTTAACTGACAAAAAACAACTGACTTATGTAGTAAAAACTACTTACATTTGTAGTCAAAACAACTAACATGTAGTAAAAATAAAATAACACTGTGTCACAAATTTTCAACAAAGTCGTGACCAAATGAATCTGACACCTAATCTTTATGTAAATCCGAACGCTGAATCCGAATATGAAGTCAGAATGGTCAAAAGTAGAACAGTTTTCGAGATATTTACGAGAAAATCGAGAAAATTACCGTTATTTGTTTTTTTCAACTTATTTTTTTAAAACCAAACAATAAATTTTTTTAAAATTTTATTACTTAAAACGTTAGTTTATTTCAATACGAACATTTTGTGCCCAATAGGATCCAGATCGGTGCAAAAATGACAAAGTTACAGTAGATTAATTGAATTATCCCACTTTTAGATTTTTTTTAAAAAAACACAATTAAATATACAAAGCTAAATGTTAGTAATGAAAGGTGGATTAATTCACTAAATCTTCTGCAGCTTTGTCATTTTTGCACCAATCTGGGTCTTGTTGGGCGCAAAATGTTCGTATTGAAATAAAATAATGTCCTATGTAATAAAACATCATAATTTTTAATTGTTTGGTTTAAAAACAATAACTTGAAAAGAGCAAAATTGCAAAAAATCATCAAATTTTTCATGAAGTTTGAACTTTTGTCCACTGTAACTCTGTCATTTCTTAACTAATCTTCACAAGCGACCCATTGTTATTTTAGTAATTTTATTATCTTTCATTAAAAAAAAAGAAATACATAAATCGACGAATAGCTTTGAAGATATTTGCATTTAAGTGACATCATCTTTTTTAAAAACACAAAAAACGCTTATTTTCGAATATCTCGAAAACTGTTCTACTTTTGACCATTCTGACTTCATATTCGGATTCAGCGGACAATTGTACATAAAGATTAGGTGTCAGATACATTTGGTCAAAAAACTGTCACGTAGTGTAATCAATGTATAATTTTTTTTTCAAAATTTTTCAGAAAAAAAATTGAAGACCAAATTTTTTCCAAGTTTTTGTTTTTTTTTTTTTTTTAAAAAAAAGTTGTGAAAAATAACAAAAAAGAAAATTTATTTTTATATAGCATTTGGTCGCATCGTCCAAATACCAGCCAGACCCAGAGCCATTTAAGTTACTGGATCCATCCGTGTAGAAAGTATCCGTGTAATTTTCCAGTAGGTCTGCTGGGTTTCCCCAGTCTTCCCTACTCGGAAATATTACAGTAAACTTCCTACCAAACTCGATGCAAGAGGTTGTGCTGTCCAAAGGCATAGAAAACATCGGACAAAGTTCCGATAGCCTATTGAACAGACGACCATGTTCCACATTGTACTCCCCATGCCATGTTCCGCTTTTGCGGAGCCTGCACAAAGATTTCATGGCTTCTCCTTGAATATGTAAGTCCAAGGGAAGCATATCTAACAAAGCGTCCAGAGATGCATCTGGGGTGGTGCTCATGGCACCAGTAATTCCCAAACAGCCGCTCTTTGTAGTCCGTTTAGCTTGGATCGAATAGTCTTCACCATCGTTCTCGGCCACCAGACTACCGCCGCATACGTCACAATAGGTCTAATTACAGCTATGTACATCCAATGTACAGTAGCAGGTCTTAGACCCCATGTCTTTCCAAAAGCTCGCCGACACTGCCAGAAAATCCGAAGTGCCCGTGAAACTTTTTGTTCAACATGTTTTGTCCACATTAGTTTACTATCTAGGGTAACCCCTAAGTACTTAACTTCTGTGGACAGTTGAAGAGTTATGCCCTTCAACATAGGAAGCTGAAGACCCTTATGTTTGGTTCTTCGCGTGAACAACACGAGTGTTGTCTTATTTGGATTGACAGACAATCCATTTCGATTGCAGTGTTGTCCATCAAGTCAATAACGGTCTGCATTTTCTTGCATACCAAGTTAAGTGACTTTCCGGATACTAATGCGCACACATCGTCAGCGTATGCCTGTATGTGTACACCTAGAGCTTGTATTTCAACCAAGAGTGAGTTTACCACAAAACACCACAGCAAAGGAGAGAGAACACCCCCTTGGGGGCAACCTCTACGATTATAAAAATCCGACATTTACTTAAGAAGTTATAGCTCTTCAAACTACACTACTTTTTAAATTTTTTGTGATTTTTAAAAAATGAAAATCGCGAATAAAATCGCGACTTTTTGGAATTTAATTAAACTGTAAATGGAAATGTCTAAATGGCTCCATAGAGCATCTGTGTTCATAATATAAACAAAATCTGAAGACCTACGTCCAGATTTGTGGTTTTATATCGTAATTTTGAACGATATATATTCCTGCTCCTTGATCGATTTTAAGTCAATCTAGCGATGTCCGTCCGTCAGTCTATCTGTCAGTCCGTTGAAAACGCGATAACTTTTAAAAGACTTTACTGAGCGAAATAAGTCCAGTGGTTCAAAAGTTATGAAAAAGAGTGAATTTCGGCATGGGGGTTTTCGCGGATTTACGAGATAAAAACACGCTTAATTTTGAAAGACAATCCTAAGACTGCTGAAACTATATCTCTCCCCAGGTCTAGTTGGTATTAAGTTTCTGCAAAACGTATTTTTGTCACCCAAAAATATTTTTACACAAAAAAAAAAATACACTCGAAAAAAATTTTACAATCAAAATAAATTGTTCACCCAAAAAAAAAATATTTTTTTTTACAAAAATGTCAAAAAAAATTTCTTACTCACAATCAGAATAAAATTGTTAATTTTTTCATGTTAAAAAATTCTTCTATCACTTTAAAAGGGCATTGTGGAGGGTATTCATAAATTCGGCCAAGTCGAATTTAACTTTTCAACTTGTTTTTTTCATCCAATTTATTTTCATATTTTTTAGTTATTAAATATTTTTTAAATATAACATTATTTTATCTAAAAAATTTCGCTTTGGCAAATGAACCAATATCTTCAGTCAAACATGATCATGATTTAATGTATGGGCAAAAGTACAAAATTCGCAATCATATTTTAAACATAAATGTCGATATCTCGAAAACCGAAGTTAGAAGAAAAGGTTTTTTGTGCCATAAAAAAATGTAGGTTAAGAATTTTTTTTATTTGTTTCAAAAAATTTGTTATTTTTTGCAATATTTGGAATATTTTAATACTTTTTATATATTTGTTGCTATAAAAATGCCTTTTCATCTATTACAATTAAAAGAAAACATTACTTTGAAAACAATTTTTTTCAAGTTAAATATTACACTGAAAATAATGTAGTTCTTTCAACTATATTCTTTAAAAAAATTGGACTTAGGGCCGATAACACAAACGAACTAACCGGAAGATAAATTGGGTTTAGTGCTAACCGGAGGTTATAGATGTCAAATTTGTATGGGACTAACCGGAGGTTACGTTAACTTTGATTTAACTGGATATTGTGTTAACCGCACTTATTAATTTAAACAAGTTTATCATTGAGAAAATTAAGAAATGAAAGTACCTGTAAAGCTTGATGAACTCAAAATTTCCTTGCTAAAGTTGCCAAAACTTTTTAGTAAAAATCAATTGACGGAAATTAGTAAAAACTGTAAATGCACTAATTTATTGATAAAACAATTAGTAAAAATTTGGAAAAATACATCAAAGCCAAATCAGTTTCCTGAAATTTACAAAAATTCTTCATAATTATAGGTAGAAATATATTTTAGAAAAATTTTCAAAGTTCCGGAAACGCCAACAAATGTTTATTTACAGTGTATTCATACTAGAGATGGGCACATGAGCAGATTAGAGCGTGATTCAAGCGTGATCACGTGTGAGTTTGACTGAATTTAATTTTACTCACGTTATTTTGAGTGTGTGTGAGTAGATAAAAAAATTGCGTGAGTTTGCGTGAGTCAATTTTTTTTCGTGAGATTGCGTGAATTATTTTCTCTTCATATTTCCTTTCGTACCAAAAAAAAGCAACAAAAAAATTTTAAAATATGGCTTAACTGAAGATTTCGTCCCGAAAAAAAAAATTAAATTTAGTTGAAGTTTAAATTTTCTGAACATTTTGAAAGATTTTTGAAATTTTAATTTTTGACTTTTTGTTTTGTGTACATAAGAGTTTCGTGAGTGAGAGTCAACGTGAGTGTGAGTGAAGCTTGCGTGAGTGCACGTGAGTGTGAGTTGTATTAAATTTACTCACGTGATTGTGAGTGTGAGTAGAAAAATATGCTCGTAAGTCAAAAATCACTCACGCGCCCATCTCTAATTCATACAAAATAACAATTTGACAAAAAAAGAAAATACAAAAAGGAAACTTAAGATATAAGAGCATCCTTGTAAGAATTATTTCAAGAAACTTTCTAGGCAAAAAAGAAATTTTAAAATTAAGTTAAGCTGCTTGGACAAACTTTTCCTTATGTGTTGTATATTTAATTAAACTTTTAAAAAGAAAAACAGAAAACTTTCATTATGTTCCAGTTTGTTTCTTTACTGGAACTTTATATAAAAAAAAAAACAAAAAACTGCAATAGAACATGAAAATAATAACTAACAAACAGGAATGCAAAGTGAAAGTAAGTATATAATTAAATTTAAATGCATTAAATATTGCAAGTAGAATAAGGTAAATAGAATAAGTGAATGTATTTAATTCGGATTTTTTAAATCTATAATACGCTGCATTGGCTGATAGCACTAGTTTAATACAAATTAAAAAGAAAGGCATGTTGTTTGAAATTTAGTACATAAATTCTTATTATGTCTAATTACATACTTTATGTTTTGCCACTAAGGATTGCCAATTTGCTAAATGTTCTTGACAATGGAATTTTACAAATTTCGAAACATGTGTCGAGTAAGTCTTGCAAAATGACCAAACCAATCAATTTAAAACAAATAACTTTATTAATAGTTTCTTGAACATTTTTACTTTGATAATATCATCGTAATGATTAATAAAAGAAATATGACCTTGAGCTAGAATAATCTTACTCAAAATTGAATTTTAAAGGTCAAATAATAAATAATTTTTATTAATTTAAAAATTAAAACAGAATTTAAACAAAAGAATAGCACGGCTTACCTTCTATTAATATTATGAAAAAGTGGGATTACAACAAAAGTAGTGAACATTTTACTCGCGTAAGAGATCTACTGTTACTAGTAGACCCATACATATATGGGGCAAAACGCGTCAACGGTTCACTCCAAAAAAAAAATATTGTCCGATTTAAGTATAATTTTGGCAATATATTAGGATAATGATAGCTAGTCTAAATTACAAATATAAAATTGTTTGATAAAATATTGGCGGAGTTACAGGGTTGGGAAGTTTTGATGTTTTTGAAAAGAACATATTTATTTTGGTGAATTTTAATTAACATTTTGATGAAATAAAAATTATAATTTAAAAAACGAATTTTGAAGTATTTATGACAGCCATAAATGAGGCATTCCACACCAAATGTCCAGCGAAAAAAAACACGTGTAGCTTGTATGGATAGCCTTATATGGAACTTAGAAAATTGCGTTTTCGGTTTTTAAATTTTTCAATAACTGGGCTTAGGAGGCGTGGTCAAATATTGGAAAAATGGTCAAATTTGTGGCGAGTTGCCTTGATTAATTCTTATATAGTTTCGTATGGGCTATCGAATAAAATTTTTTTCCTTGAAAAATTTTCAGAACCACACAAAAAAATCAGAAATGTATTTTTCGTTTTTTTCGAGAAAATCGCATTTGAATTTTAAATTTCATAACAATTTTGTAATTTGCTTGTATTTTCTTGTATTAACGTTGCGAATGAGTAATATTCATGCAATTAATATTACTCATGCGTAACCTGACCAACCATCCCGCTTTTTGATGTCTCATCCCGCCTTGAATTCCCATCCCGCTTTTTAAGCAAAAGTCCCGCTTCATCCCGCTTTATCCCGCTTTTTGGGTTTTCGACCAAGAAAGTACATTTTTCAGTTTTTTTTTTAATATTTTGAGTAAGATATTTTTAAGCATATTAACAATTTCTTAGCTTGTAAAGAAAATGTTAAGAAAATTAGAAAAAAAAAAATGTTCACAAGAGAACCCTTTTGGACCTAATTACATCATATATAAGACCAACGGCGTATGCAGGACTGTTTTTTCAGGGCCCAACAACAACAACAAAAAAAATTTTGTTGTTTTTTTCGTGAGATTTGTGTTTTCCAATACATATAAAAAAAATATTTTTTTGTTGTTGTTGTTGGGCCCCCCCTCTGTATACGCCGATGTATAAGACCCTTTTTAGTCAAATAAAATTTTTATTTAAACATTTTTAATTGTGACACTTCCGAACAAATTTCAATAAAGAAAGTATTAAACTTTTATTCATGTATCCTTTACAAAATTTCACGGATATTAAGATATATTTACTATAGGAAAACTCTAACGGCCGTATTCAAAATGAAAAACGAGTGCCTAACATAGGGTGTCTAACTTTTTATATACGCAATTTTCAATAAGGAAAAGTAAGGCTCTCGAGGGAAGTCAATCATTTTATCTTTATAATGAAGACAAAAGAATAATAACATCGATTGAAAAGCTTCATCTATTAGAAAACTTGATATAAAAAAATAAACACTCGTTTTCATTTGGAATACGGCCGTTAGACTCCAAAATATTCTTCATATAGAAAAAATATTCATAATAAAAATAAATATTCAGATTCTCAAACCCTTTTCACATAAAAAGTTCTTTAATTCTCAGTTCGTAGAAAAAATCTCTGATTAAACATTTTATTATAGAATATGTCTCAGATTTTAGACTTTTCATAGAAATAATCTGAGATTCAAAGACATTCTTTCTATATAAAAATTTCCAAATCCAACAGAAAAAT
The DNA here is from genome assembly GCA_963921195.1 of Pegoplata infirma. Lineage (NCBI taxonomy): Eukaryota > Metazoa > Arthropoda > Insecta > Diptera > Anthomyiidae > Pegoplata > Pegoplata infirma. The sequence goes on from OY992540.1 coordinate 113,322,119, forward strand.
TTTCAGATTTTTGGAAATTTTTCATAAAAAAACTTAGATTCTGATACATTTTTTATAGAACAATTCTAAAACACTTTTCCTACTGAAAATTATAGATTTTGATAAACTTTTTCTATAGAAAAATTCACAGATTCTAAATTATTTTCTCAACAGAAAAATTCTCCATAAAAAAATTCTAAGATTCCACAAGATTTTGAAATATATTTCTCAAAAAAAAAACTCTCAGATTCTGAAACGTTTTTCCTGTTAAAAAGTTATCCGATTTTAGAAATTTTTTTCCAGAAAAATTCTTGTCAGATTCTGAAACATTTTTTTTGTAAAGAAATTCCCAGTTGCTGAGGGATTTTTTCTAAAGAAAATTTATAAGATTCTTAAATTTTTTTCCTACAGAAAGAAGAATTCTTAAAACTTAAATAAGTAAATTAATTCTGTATGCATTATTTTCCACTCAAAAAAATTGTAATAAATTTTGTTTACATTAAAAATATTACAATTCATAAAAAGTATATTCATTGTGGAGAGTATTCATAGGTTCGTTCGGTCAAGTCAATTTTAACTTATTAAAAAAAATCCCGCTTTTTAGACCAAAATCCCGCTTTTTCAACCTTTTCATCCCGCTTTTCAGTCAAAAGCAGTTGGTCAGGTTACTCATGCGCAACGTTAAAACAAGAAAATACAAGCAAATTACAAAATTGTTATGAAATTTAAAATTCAAATGCGATTTTCTCGAAAAATACATTTCTAATTTTTTTTTGTGTGGATGGACAAACATCTAAACTTTAAAAAAAAAAATTAAAAAAAAGAAAAAAAAGTGGCCGGATTTTTGATAAATTGACTTTTTTAAAAAATGGAAAATTTCAGAACGGGTTCTGAAAATTTTCCAAAGAAAAAAATTTTATTCGATGCCTGGGGAAGTTGTAATAAATTGGCTGATTTTCAACCGATTTTAGTTTTTAGTACCTTATTAGAAAGACATTTAACTCCATTTCATTATTCTGTAATTACTTGAATTAAAACTTTACTTAAAATACCAAAAAAATTGCGAAAACAGAAAAAAATTCATATTTTTCTTTGTAATCCGTTTTTTTAAACTTCAAGGACCATGCTAAGCGCCTTACCCATTTCCGATCGTCCTAAATTTTTGTGAGACGTATTTACCTCCAAGTGAATATATCTAGGGTAACTAAGGGTCAGTATCTACCAATGTTGGGCATTTACCTGGTCAGGATGGCATTGTAATCCAGCGAAATCGGTCCAGTGCACATTGACACATTTGGCCAATCTAGGACGACAAAAATCCAATTTTATTTATATTGACTGGAAATTTGGAATACATGTTTGTTTTGACTTCAAAAACAACATTATGAAAAATATAGGAAACCAGTTAACGGCCACGCCCACTTTTTAAAAAAATTTAAATTTTAGTTGTAATTTCTTTAAACTTAGTATATCTAAAAACCTAGTATAAAAGTTAGCCGTTGAAATAAGTACTATGGATATTGGTCAATATGTCTAAAAAAGTCCGGCGACCAATAGGGACCAAACACAAAAGTTCTATTCCATCAAATAAAATAAATATATAATTTTCTTTTTAAAAATTTTTATTATGTTAAAAATTTGATAAAAAATAGAAAAAATTATTAAAAAAAAAGAAAAGATATGACTTAAAGCCTTTAAATATCCTTTAAAATTACCAAAAAATAGTGAATAAAAATCATTTTTAGTTAAAAAGTTACAATAGTTTAAAATCGGCTTAATTAATGCGAAATAAAGAACACTACTTACAGGATTTTACAAGATGCAACTTTATGCACCCACATCTTAATAACGAACACAATTATCGTTCTTTTGTGAGTATTTCCGTGCTTTTAGGAATGTTTTATAATACATACAAACATATCATAAAAATCGGGGACCTTTTTTTTAATTTTTGTCGTGCTAGATTGGCCAAATGTGGCACTGTGCAGTGGTTCAAAAGTTATGACCAAAAGACTGAATTTCGGCAAGGATTTTTTTGAATTTTGGATTTACAAGATAAAAACAAGTTAACTTTCGAAAGGCAATTCAGAGGATGCTAACACTTAGCATATAAATTAATCGTTCCCCTGACCAAATCGGTTCAGCCAAATCGGTCCAGTGCACTGTGGCCGAAATCACTGATCTAGCGGCGCTTAAGTCAAAATTAAAATATTAAGATCGATAAATGTTTTTGCACTGCATCGTTTACCTATACTTTACAGAAAAAATTTACGTTTTTACACTCAAAATAATCACTCTGTTAAAATACAGAGATACTCTGCTGAGCCAGCAGAAAATACCATAGATTTCCAACCAGCAAGATTTTTTGTTATTTTACGAAGAAAACTCTGTAAAATGATTTCGATAAAAAAACAGTAAATTTTCAGAATTATAATTCTGCCAGAATTTGACTATTTTTTTTACTATTTGATTTCTGATCAATTTATCTTTCCTTAATGTGCGAGTAGTGTTGACAATTGGAAAATGCCATCGAGTAAATTTGCCCGCTTTAATGCTTCCAAATTGTAAATTTATTTATTTTTTTTATTTTTGTGAAAGTTTTTTTACGAGTACCTGCAATTTTATAGGACATCCTCGTAAAATGTGCCAGGTTTTATTATTACAGAGCAATAAGTAAAATTATAGTTGAAATTTTGTATTTTGGTTACGAGAAAAAAACACAAGTATTTTTATAAAATCTGTATTTTAACAAAAAAGCTCTATTTATTATCTGTAAAATAGAGATTACAAAGTAAAAAGTATAATTACAGATAAAATTTTGTTATTCGGTTACAAGAAAATACAAAGTTTATCATTAAAATCTGTATTTCGACAGATAGCTTTGTCAAATATCTGTCGAATTGAGATTACAGTCATTTTACAGAGTTTTTAACAGAGTAATTATTTTGAGTGTACTTTTGTTTTGCTTTCAATATTCGCACAGCTGTAAGCTGTCAAATATACATTTTCTGCAGCAAGTGTATTAAAGGAATTTGGGGCCTAATTACTCAGTGAGTTTTTCTTGACACTTTTAAGTCAATTGTTTATACAATTTGAGCCAAAAAGTTTTAAATGAAAGTAAAAGGTATGTTTTAACTCAAAAATAAATGTCTGTGGCCTGTGTGTATCTAGTTTATTATTAGTGCATTATAGAAGTTGACATTTGTGATATAAACCAGCGGTTACCAACCTTTTTAGCTCACGTACCACTTATTTTTAATTTTGTCAGCCGCGTACCCCCTTACGAGTTTTTTGTTTTCGTTAAAAAACTTCTCATATAAATATTAGAGGTACTAATTTTGAAATTTTTGATCTGCGGGTATTAAAATTTTTTTTGAAGGATTTAGGGGAGATCAAAACAATGGTAGTATTTTTTGGGAAAAATTTTCGCTCCTTGGGGTGGTTCAATGCATCTGAAAATGCGGATTTTAAGCTGATTTTTTTGCAGAGCAAAAACAGCTGAAATATATTGCAAATCTGATTTCACCAGTCGATTATATACCAAAAATTTAAAACAAAGAAAATTTTTTGAACTCTTAAAAAAAGTTCCAAAAACACATCACAGAGGTCGGAAATATAATGTTCTTAATTTTTTAAATGTTTTTTTTTAATACAAGGTCAAAATTGTACCAACATTTCCACTCTATCACAACCCGTATCAAAAATGCTCAAAAACACGTTTTTTGAGAATTTTGACATAAATTTTCTTAAAAACCTGACATCATAGAAAAATTTGGGTACAATATTTGGAACCAGCATCGAAAGGTTAATCGAAAACAAGTGGTCAGATCTCAAAATATCGCAAAAAATGCTGTCTAAATTGCACAAAAATACGTTTTTTGTAAACTTTGACCTCAACTTTCTTAAAACCCTGACGTTATGGAAAACTTTGGAAGCTAGATGCGGAACCAGCATTGAAAGGTTAATCTAAAACAAATGTTCAAATTACTAAAATTTTGCGTACCCCCGCGGACAGTTTCGCGTACCCCCTAGTGGTACGCGTACCATAGGTTGGTAACCGCTGATATAAACTATAGTTTCATGGACTGCAACTATTGAAATTCGATCGTATTCGGTCCAATTCCTGTTTTGTTTATTATTTTGGGTTATTTTTGTTGTGACGTTTCAGTATGGCGTGCTAGTTCGCGCAAGTTGTTCGGTTATTTGGGGTCCATCTGCCTGTCCAAATAAACAGTATAAACGCGATACAGACCACAATTTTCAATCGATTTAGCTAAAATTTGAAATTTAAGATTTTTTATCGAAAGAACAAATCCTATTAAATTTTTGACAAAATCGGTCCATGTTATCCCATTGCCCCCATGTTAATTTTCCCTTCCAGTTTAACTAAAAAGCCCTAACAATGGTATTTTTACAAATATTCCTTGAAATTCGACTGGTTAATGTTTTTTGTAGCCATAAATAATCACTCTAAATTTTAACGGAATCGGAACATTTTAACTTCTAGTCCTCACACAGACCACCCTCCCGATATTCACATAAATTTCCCAAAATACATAAAAACACTGAAATAAATAAATATGGTTAAAAATTAAATTCTTTATAAGTTTTATAATCACAAATATGCATTGGGCTTTATTATTTTCATTTCCGAATTAAGCGCCGCTAGATTGAATGTTTCGGCCACTGTGCAGTGGTTCAAAAGTTATTAGCAAAACCGTGAATTTCAGATTAGTCTCACCTTAAATTCGCGTGTTGAAAACCCGTTAAAAATGGTTTAAAAACATTGGTAACCCGGTGAAAAATGTTCATATATGCACATACATATTTCATATGTGATCACTAGAGTGTCCCTTATTTTGGAAATGTTGGAAATCTTGAGACGGTACCCGCTCATTTTTTTCCTTTTGACTTAAAAATAACTCAGGAAAAATTTTACGCCCCTAGGACCACGCCTTCCCTACGCGACGGGGCCTTAAAGAGCGGGGCCTAAAAAATCATTTTTCCATACAAACCAAAAAAATTTTTTTTTTATTTTTAATTTTTTTGTTATTAATTATTATATTACTTGGTTTGCTTATTCACGACAAAAAATTTGATTTTGGAGGGATAAGTCTTTCAGCGCTAAAAAATTTTTCGCAAAAAAAAAATTTGGGCGGCCGGGGTCCTACAGTAAAAAATTTTTAAAAAATATTTTTTTTTAGTTTTGACCAGCAACGGTTTTAGTTGCTATGTTGCTTTAAATGATATATATTCCAAAAAAAAAATTATTCATATCTGTGACATCTTTATCTTTTTCGAAAAAAAAAATTTTGAGCCGTAGGAATCCTACGGTAAAAAATTTTTAAAAAATATTTTTTTTTAGTTTTGAAAAGCAATGGTTTTAGTTTTTATGTTGTTTTTAATGATATATATTCCAAAAAAAATATTATTCATATTTGTGACATTTTTATCGTGTATCGAAAAAAATCATCAATGCATTTTTTACCCTTTTTTAGAACACGATTAAGATGTCACAGATACAAAAAATATTTTTTTATGAATATATATCATTTAAAGCAACATAGCAGCTAAAACCGTTGCTGGTCAAAACTAAAAAAAAATATTTTTTAAAAATTTTTTACTGTAGGACCCCGGCGGCTCAAAATTTTTTTTTGCGAAAAATTTTTTAGCGCTGAAAGACTTATCCCACCAAAATCAAATTTTTTGTTGTGAATAAGCAAACCAAGTAATATAATAAATAATAACAAAAAAATTAAAAATCAAAAAAAAATTTTTTTGGTTTGTATGGAAAAATGATTTTTTAGGCCCCGCTCTTTAAGGGCCCGTCGCGTAGGGAAGGCGTGGTCCTAGGGGCGTAAAATTTTTCCTGAGTTATTTTTAAGTCAAAAGGAAAAAAATGAGCGGGTACCGTCTCAAGATTTCCAACATTTCCAAAATAAGGGACACTCTAGTGATCACATATGAAAAATATGTGATCATACATGCTCCATATGAATACATGTATGAAGCAATATTTCTTGATTTTTTTTCATATATGCTGATGTATGCAAACACATATGCACACATCTGCACATACATATGTCTGGGACTTATAAAATTTTCCAAAAAAAAATGATTGAATTGAAATTTTGAACTGAATTTTTTTACTCCAAAACACAAAAAAAAATTTCCAAAAAAAAACTTTGAAAATTTTCAAAAAAATTTTCAGATATGTACGCATTTGCACATATATGACTTGTGCTTCCATGTGTATCCCGATGTTTGAATTTTTCATAGGACTTAGAAAATTTTTCAACATTTTTTTTCTAAAAACATTTTTTAATGATTTTTTACTACAAACACTTGGTACTTCAAAAATTAAAAAAAAAAATCCGAAAGTCTCGACTTCACTTTTTTTTCCTAAAAACATTTTTTAATTATTTTTTTATTAAAAACCGAAAAAGAGTTGCCAAAAAGATTTTGTGTCTGGGACTTTAAAAAAAAATTTTTTGGAACTTTGAAAATTTAAAAAAAAAATCCAAAAGCATTCCAAAATCAAAAAAAAGTTTTTTTCTGAACTTTAAAAAAACTTTTGAGACTTCGAAAATTTTTCAAAAATTGTGAAACATTGTTTTTCTAAAGTGAAATCGCGTTCGAACAGGATTTCGATCATATTGCTCTGCATCATTTTATACACAACGGCATGATCGAAATCTCGTTCGAGCGAGATTTCAGCTCAGGTGTGGATTCTTTACTCCAAAATGCAAAACGGAATTAAAAAAATATATGTAACATATGTGACCATATATGTCCATATATTTACATATGCCGCCAATTTTCTCATTTGCTTCATATATGTAATACACATGGACGAGCATACATGAATAATATATGAATAACATCTGACATTTTTCACCGGGAAGTCAAAAAAATATTTTACAACGTATTTTTGTCACTCAAAAATATTTTTGGACTAAAAAAAAAAGAAAAAATACACTCGAAAAAATTTTACACTCAAAAAAAGTTTTGCACTCAAAAAAAAACTTAGTAAATTATTTTTTTTCAAAAATTAATTTAAAAAAAAGTTTTTTTACACAAAATAAAATATTTCAAATCAAAAGCGTTATTTTTTTCACGCTAGGAAATTTACTATCTCTTAAAAAGGGCACTGTGGAGGGTATTCATAGATTCGGCCAAGTCGAATTTAACTTTGCTACTTCTTTTCCTTATTTTTGGGAAAATAATGAACTAAACGAATTAAAAATCTTTTGCGCCAAATCATTCCCGTTTTTTCTAAAAATTTAGTGAATTTTCCTATTTTTTAGTTAACTTTTTTTTGAGTGTACTAAAGGATTGGTGTATTTTAAGCACGGTTTTTTTCGGTGTATACATGCCTTTATTGCCACATTTCCATTGATTCATTTATTTTGTTTAATAAACATTCAACTAAAACTAATGCAATTATTTTAAATTTAAATTCTTTTCAAAAAAACAAAACAAAACAAAAACAAATTTTACCATGAAGGTTGTTTTGTTGTTTATTGCAATTAAGTCCTTTTACTTTTTGAAAACTATCACGTTTTTAGGAGAAAATGTACCGAAATAAAAAAATAATAAAAACAATTAAAACTACCAAAAAATATTACCAACAGCAATAGCAAAAACTTTGCTTATCAACAACAACAACAACGAAAAAAAAAAACTTTTCTGTTGTTGCAAGAAAATGAAGCAAATTTTATACAACAATTTAAACAATCGTTAAAAGATTTTATGGACTGGTTTATTAGGGAGGAGCAAATAAAAAATTTTATATTTTAAAATTTTATAAAAACTGTAATTAATTTTTATTAAAAATTCGACCTCTAAAACATCATATTTTAAGTTGGTTTATTCTAGCTCGAGGTCATTATTTCCTTTACTAATTAAAACTATGATATTCTCAAAGAATAGTTTTAAAGAAATTACTCTTTTAAATTTATTTATGTTGATCATGTTTGTAAGACTTAATCGGCACGTGTTTCGGAATTTGTCAGATTCCATTGTCAAGATTATTTAGCAAATATACAACATTCCACTTCATAAATTCCACTCCACAAGTGGGCTTCCAAACAAAATTGTATTATACCCTTCACTCTAGTGATAGAGGGTATATATAAGTTAGTCATTCCGTAACACTTTGAAATATTGGTCTATGACCCCATAAAGTATATGGCGCATTCCACGTCAAATCGGACACTTTGAAAAAATTTTTTTTTTAGATTTTCCCAATTTGTTTACAGTTTTTAGTACCCTTCGAAAACTCATTCGTGGTAAATTTTCAGTTTTTTTTGATGAGCCGTTCAAAAGATATCGAATTTTTAAAAATTTGTTGTTTGTTCCTTTACTCAAACTTCTTTTACTCATAACTTCTTCAATAATGGTCCAAATTTCACATTTTTTTTTTTTTCAAAATTTTTGTTTTTTTACGTACTTTTTTAAAAAAAATCCCAAAAAATTCTTAAAAGCGCTTTAGTATGCGATTTTTAAGTTTTAAAATTTAAATCTCATTTTTGAAAATGTTTGTACTCTTCGATTTTTTTGAAATTTTTTTGTGTAAAACTTCTATCGATTCTACAAATTTTTTGCCCAGGAAGATCGTGGATAACGAAAATTACTATTTTTTAAATTTTTTTGAAAAAATTTTATTGTAATTTTCCACTCTTAAAATCATTTCTACTGCTCCAATTGTGCGTCATAGAGGGGTCATTTATGAGACCGACCCCCATTAATTTTTACGTCTTAACATTTCTTTGGAACAAACTAATACCCTATCTCCAATTTCTAAGGGGGCTCCCACACAAAACGATTTTTTTTTAAATTTGCTCCAACCGCTCTAACTGCCCTAATAGTGCCCTTAGAGCAACAAAATGTATGACCGACCCACAATATTTTTTTAGTCCAAACATTTTCTCTGAACACACCTACCCTTTATATCTTATTGGTAAGGCGGTCCCCATACAATTTTTTTTATTTTTTGTAAATTTGTTTTATTTAATCAGCTTTTACCGGTCCAATGGTGCGTCTGAGAGGGGTCATTAGTGAGACCAACCCCCATTTATTTTTACCCTACAACATTTTTTTAAAACAAACCTACGTCCTATCTCCACTCCTTAAGTAGGCTCCCATACAAAATTACATTTTTATAAAATTTGCTCCAACTGTTATTTGTATGGGAGCCTACTTAGGGAGTGGAGATAGGGCGTAGGTATGTTTTAAAAAAATGTTGTAGGGTAGAAATAAATGGGGGTCGGTCTTACTAATGACCCCTCTCGGACGCACCATTGGACCGGTAGAAGCTGATTAAATAAAACAAATTTACAAAAAATAAAAAAAATTGTATGGGGACCGCCTTAACAATTAGAGATAGAGGGTAGGTGTGTTCAGAGAAAATGTTTGGACTAAACAAATATTGTGGGTCGGTCATACATTTTGTTGCTCTAAGGGCACTATTAGGGCAGTTAGAGCGGTTGGAGCAAATTTAAAAAAAATTCCTTTTGTGTGGGAGCCCCCTTAGAAATTGAAGATAGGGTATTAGTTTGTTCCAAAGATTTGTTAAGACGTACAAATTAATGGGGTTCGGTCTCATAAATGACCCCTCTATGACGCACCATTGGAGCAGTAGAAATGATTTTAAGAGTGGAAAATTAGAATAAAATTTTTTCAAAAAAATTTAAAAAATAGTAATTTTCGTTATCCCACGATCTTCCTGGGCAAAAAATTTGTAGAATCGATAGAAGTTTTACACAAAAAAATTTCAAAAAAATCGAAGAGTACAAACATTTTCAAAAATGAGATTTAAATTTTAAAACTTAAAAATCGCATACTAGAGCGCTTTTAAGAATTTTTTGGGATTTTTTTTAAAAAAGTACGTAAAAAAACAAAAATTTTGAAAAAAAAAATTTGAAATTTGGACCATTATTGAAGAAGTTATGATTAAAAGAAGTTTGAGTAAAGGAACAAACAACAAATTTTTAAAAATTCGATATCTTTTGAACGGCTCATCAAAAAAATCTGAAAATTTACCACGAAGGAGTTTTCGAAGGGTACTAAAAACTGTAAACAAATTGGGAAAATCTAAAAAAAATTGTTTTTCTAAGTGGCCGATTTGACATGGAATGCCCCATATATATTCATGATCCTCGATCGTCCGTCCGTCTGTTTGTCTGCGTGACTGTTAAAAACACGCTAACTTTTGAAAGACTTTACGGACGCTCTTAAAGTTTGGAAAATATATTGGAAATTTACCTGATCAGGTTGGTATTGCAGCGAAATCGGTGCAGTGGTTCAAAAGTTATGAGCAAAAGACTGAATTTCGGCAAGGGTTTTTCTTGAATTTACTAGATTAAAAGCATGCTAACATTCGAAAGGCAATTCTGGGGTTGCTGAAGCTTGTTATATATATTTGTCGTTCCCCTGGCCTAGTTCGTATTGAATTTCAGCCAAATCGGTCCAGTGGTTTAAAGTTATTAGCAAAACCGTGAATTACAGATTAGTTTCATCTTAAATTCACGCGTTGAAAACCCGTTAAATATGTTTTAAAAACATTGGTAAGTCACAAAAATATTTCACAACGTATTTTTGTCACTCGAAAGTATGTATACACTAAGAAAAAAAAAATACTCTCGAAAAAATTTTACACTCAAAAAAAAATTTACACTCAAAAATTTTTTTAGTAAATTATTTTTTTTTTTTTCAAAAACTACTAAAAAAAAAAGTTTGTTTACACAAAATAAAATATTTCTAATTAAAAATGTTATTTTTTTCACGTTAGAAAATTTACTATTACTTAAAAAGGGCATTGTGGAGGGTATTAATAGATTCGGCCAAGTCGAATTTAACTTTTCTTGTTTTTTATTAAATTTTTAGCCTTCTTAGGGAGAAGTATGTTCTGGAAAATGTTGAAGGGTAAGAATCTTTAATAAAACATATTTGAAAAAAATATTTGGGAACCACCTTAAGGGTTAAAGAAATAGGGTAGCAGTACCGTTATAACCATTATGGCACACGAGGCACGTTTCCAGGGCCCCAACCTAATGGGGCCAATATACGAAGAATGGAGTTTGCTTTTCATGGTCATATTTTTGTTTCACACTGCTTTTAATGCAAAGAAAACATTATTTAGAACATATTTTCCTGAATTTTCGTATATAAAAGGCCTCAGATTCTAAAAAATGTTTGGAATAAAAAAATTCTAAAGTGAGACTCAGATTTTGATACATTTTTCGTATAAAAAAGTCTCAGATTCTACGACATTTTTTAAAGTCTTAGATTCTGATACATTTTTCGTATAGAAAAAGTCTCAGATTCTAAAACATTTTTGGTATATAAAAAGTTTTAGATTCTGATACATTTTTTTTGTAGAAGAAGTCTGAGGTTTTGAGACACTATTCCTATTAAAAAAGTCTCATGTTCTGAGACGATTTTCAAAAAAAAAAAAAATGCTCAGATTCCGAAAATTTTTCGTGTAGAAAAAGTCCCTGCTTTCGTATAGAAAAAGTTTCAGGTTCTAAGACACTTTTCGTATTGAAAAAGTCTCAGAACTGAGACATTTTTTGTATAAAAAAAGACTTTGACTCTGAGACATTTTTTGTATTGAAAAGGTCCAGATCCTGAAATATAAAAAAATACATGTCCCTTTATTTTTTCTACTCTACAAAATACCAATTCCATAAATATCGGCATGTGCCACTATAGAGCCTAGGAAAATTTTTTGGAACAAATTCCTGGTTCAATAGATTCTTGAATACATTCTACGGTAATTACAACAAAATTTTCTATGTAAAATTATTTAAAAAAAAAAAACTACTTGCTCTAAAAAACGATTGCTTTCGGGACAATTTCAAACAAAAATCATTGATTCTGGAATGTTCAGTAGAACCGGTTGCAGGGTAGTTTGATGGGTTCCGGAACCGATTATTTGGAACAGAAAATTTTGCTGGGAGACTTCCCTTGTATGCCATTTTTTTGTATGACCCGATCAAAAGTCTACTAAACCGATTTATTTTCGTATCATTATTTTTATTCAGCCGACGCCGCACAGTGCTTCGTTCTCATGTAACGAAGGGACAAGATTAGAAGGAGTTGTCAGATATTTTTGAGATTTGGTACACTAACATAAAATATATTAGTTAAGAAAAATATGAATTTTTGGAAAAATCGGTGCAAGGACACGCCTACCTCCCATGTGTCCTGAAATTGAAAAATGTAATTTTAGCTTCAATAATGCACAAAAAATTACAAAAAGTGGTCATGCTGATACACATTCTACTAGCAGCGTGTGTGTAAATTTTCACTTAAATCGGAGCAAGGACTCAAGGTCCTGCCATATATCCTTTTTCTTTGAAACGCTTTAACACCTACAAAAATTGTCCGATTGTAAAAAAACTTTGTAAGCAAAGAAATATTCCTTAGATTTATATTAATGCCAAATTTGGGCAAAATCGGATTAGCAGTGTGGAAAATATAAAAACATATTTTTTTGGAAAATAAGTTATTTTTATTTTTAAAGTCGTCTAAAAAAGGTCAAATAAATGTATTAAATCAACTTCTGAGCTACATAATGTTTATACACGTTTATAGTAAAATTTGATGGCGGTTCTTTTTTTAGAATACATTAACCCCCTATCTCCCATTTTTAGGGGTCATTTTTGTCCTTTTCTAACATATCCTCATAGAACAACAAAATGTGCGTTTTAATAGTTAAAATGTTCTACAAAAATGTTAAGCATCAAATTTCACTAGGAGTTGTCAAATACCAAAACATCGTGTGATATAATCAAAATGCTTTAGAAAGTAAAATTGTAAAGTATCATATATTGGTAAAAAGCTTTTACCAAAGTAGACTGAAATAGGTCGAAAAAATGTACTAAAAATACTACTGAGATAAAAAATGTCTTAAGATGTCTTCAGTGAAATTTAATGGCGGTTCTTTTGTTAGAACATATTAACCCTCCATCTCCCATTTTAAGGGGTCATTTTAGTCCTTATTTCAAATGTTTTTATAAAATTTAATAAAACGAGCGTTTAAAGGTTAAAGCGCAATACTAAATTACTTTTTTAATATTTCTTGAATATAATTTATAATTTAAGAGTTATTTCACATAACTTAAAGCTTCAATAGAATACACTGTGCAACAAATTTGAGGTCACAGAGTGTATCTTAAATTGGACAAAACAAAAAATGAAGGTATACCATTTGTAAACCAAAAACGAATTGTTTTGAAAATTTAGCTCGAGTTCTTTTTATGGCCCATTGAAGTCTTTCCTTTTTTTTTAATGGGTTTGGTATAATTAAATATATCTATTAAATGTTTGTAGAACGTTTTAACACTTTAAACGCACGTTTAAGTGTTTTTTTATAAGAATATTTAAAAAAGGGACTGAAATGACCCTTGACAATGGGAGATAGAGGGTTAATATATTTTAAGAAAAAAGAAACATAAAATTTTACCGAAGATAGCTATTAACAGTATTAGGCTCAGAAGTACATTTGTTATATTTTGTCGAATTATTTCAATTGTGGTGAATCACAATTTAACAATATATGATAATTAAAAATTTTACTTTTTTAAGCATTTTTACAACTAACAATGAAATTCTATTCAGAAAAATTTTTTAACCCTTTAAAAGCAAGTGTAAGTGGTGCTCTTCGACGATATTTGGAAAAATGACTAAAGTGACCCCTAAAAATGGGAGATAGAGGGTTAATATGTTCTAAGAAAAGAACCGTCATCAAATTTCGTTGCACATCTATTAACCTCATTTAGCTCAATATTAAATTTAATATTTTTTTTTACTTATTCTGAACTCCTTTGAAAAATAATTAAAAACTTCAGTGGGCCATAAAAACACTCGAGCTAAGTTTTCAAAATTCTGCGGGGATTTCGATCTACTATTAATATACATTTATTTTACTTGTATACCCTTTCAAAACATAAAATCGTGTGCACAATGATGTTAAACACTCCTAAATGCATGATATTTGAGTAAAAATCATGAATTTAGGCATTTAAAAAAACACATTTTTTTCTAATTTGTGGTAAAAAATAGGCACTAATTTTTGAATACGCTGTTAGATAAGAGTTTAAACTTACAAAAAAAAGAAAAAAAAAATCTATTTTTTTATATTTTTTTTTACACTCCGTCAAACTTTAGTTATTTTTGGATTTTCAACAAAAAAAAAACTTGTTTTTCTGCGCAATAAAAAATATTTTTTTTGGAAATTAATTCAAACCCAGCAAAACTTTGGTAATGGGTAGTGATTATATAACACATTACCAGGTAATGTATATACCTGATTTGTAGCATTATTTTAGGATGTCTTACCAAACATTTGTTCCACAACGTATTATTTTAAAGTGAAAATAATGCATTACTAATAATTTGCTACGTAATGCATGATTATTGGAAAAAATGTACATATTTCATATTTATTATTTCTAAACATTAAATCATGGATGACTTATATTTGGCTACATTATGTATTATTTCAAAGTTTGAAATAATGCATTATTTATAATTTGATGCATAATGCATTACAATAACATAAAAAATAATTATTTTATAAAAAAATGCATAAGTTTAAACTAGAGATGGGCTCACGACAGAAAATTTCTAACGACACACACTCACGAGCATATTTTATCTACTTACACTCACTTACAATCACGTGAGTAAATTTAATACAAAATTTCTTTTTCACTACTCGTAACACCTTATATATTATCTTCTGGTATGCTATATTATTTCATTTCTCGTAACCTATAAAATATCATATATTTTACACCTTACTCGTATTCTTCGTTATAAATTTATGACTTATTTTATACCTTACTGGTATTCTTTGTGATAATGTTGATGCATTACTTTGAGTCTCATCGCCTGTTAAAATCATCAATGCTGCAATGTATAAAATAAGAGATCCTATACCTTATTTTATACCTTATTTGGTAATCTAAGTTTTGCTGGGAAATTCTATATTTTAACTTCACTACAAATATATCAAAGTACTTTAAAACAAAATTTCGAACCATTTTATTAAAAAATGGATTTTTGAGAATTATTTTTGTGAAACAGCTAAAAAACATTTTCCTGTTAAGTAGTTTTTGCATAAAATTCTCTAGGTTAAGCGCCCTCTCGTGGTGACAAAAGCAATCAGAAAAAATATTTCTGTTAATATTTATTTGAGATACCTTATTATCTTTCAAAAAATCTGTATTTAAACACAATTTGAGACAATTTTTTTTTTTTTACTTTTGTCCATGGGTCGAAGCATAGTGCGCCGCCAGTGTAATTTGTTGGCAGAGTTATTAAGTCCTAGAGCAGTTTTTAGATTTTGGAAATAAAAAAGAAATATAAATCGCTCTGGCTTACTGTTTTAACGACCGAAATACATTGGGCGAAATATATTCAAATTGATGGTTGAAAACTATTACACAAGCACAGAATTTAATTTTATGGTAAAAGTAAAAGTTTTATTCTTGTGTGAATTTATGCACACATACATACTGATTGGAATGCTTTTAATTGTTGGCTAAAAGAATTCTTGATTAAGAGAAAAACTTTAAAATATTTTTGCTCTACAAATTGGCCAAGATTCATAAAAGTCTATATTAAATTAGATGAAAAGTTAAGCAAATCACTTGATGACCAAATTGTATTTGGTTTTTTTTTAGAGGAAATATAAAAAAAAATCGTTAACAAATAAACGCTGATTCTTTGAAGTATGATTGTGTTGCAATATATTTTTTTTTTGTTTTTTCCATTTAATGAAAGAAATAAAACTAGTAAGACGTATGAGTGATATTTCTTTTACAACATTTCTTAATAAATATTAATCATACGCATATATGGTAAGTTAGAGCGGCATTTTTTTGTATGGCAAAATTTTTTTATAAAAACTCTAGTGAAAGAGGGTATATATAAGTTTGTCATTCCGTTTGTAACACCTCAAAATATTTGTCTAGGACCCCATAAAGTATATGCCAAATCGGACACTTTAAATTTTTTTTTTTAGATTTTCCTGAATTGTTTACAGTTTTTAGTACCTTTCGAAAACTCCTTCGTGGTAAATTTTCAAATTTTTTTGATAATCCGTTCAAAAGATGTCGAATTTTTAAAAATAGTTTGTTTGTTCCTTTACTCAAACTTCTTTTACTTATAATTTCTTCAATAATGGTCCAAATTTCAATTTTTTTTTTCAAAATTTTTGTTTTTTTACGTACTTTCTAAAAAAAGTCCCAAAAAATTCTTAAAAGCGCTCTAGTATGCGATTTTTACGTTTTAAAATTTAAATCTCATTTTTGAAAATGTTTGTACTCTTCGATTTTTTTGAAATTTTTTTGTGAAAAAATTCTATCGATTCTACAAATTTTTTGCCCAGGAGGATCGTGAGATAACGATTATTACTATTTTTTAAAATTTTTTGGAAAATTATAATTGTAAATATTCGACCTTTCAAATTAAATTAAATAAATAGATTTTTTGAGCTCAAGGCCAGTGTTATTTTAATAAATCTTCCTTTTATTTCCTTCCAATATTTCGACCTTCATTGAAAGTCATCATCATTCCAAAGAAATGTTAAGACCTAAAAATTAATGGGGGTCGGTCTTATAAATGACCCCTCTAAGACGCACCATTGGAGCAGTAGAAATGATTTTAAGATTAGAAAATAACAATAAATTTTTTTCAAAAAATTTAAAAAAATAGTAATAATCGTTATCCCAAGATCCTCCTTAGCAAAAAATTTGTAGAATCGATAGAAGTTTTACACAAAAAAATCGAAGAGTACAAACATTTTCAAAAATGAGCATACTAGAGCGCTTTTTAGAATTTTTTTGGATTTGTTTTTTTTTTTAAAGTACGCAAAAACAAAAATTTTTAAGAAAAAAAATTGAAATTTGCACCATTTTTGAAGAAGTAAGAAGTAAAAGAAGTTTGAGTAAAGGAACAAACTACCAATTTTTGAAAATTCGATATCTTTTGAATGGATTATCAAAAAAATCTGAAAATTTACCATGAAGGAGTTTTCGAAGGGTACTAAAAACTGTAAAGAAATTGGGAAAATCTAAAAAAAAATTTCAAAGTATATAATTTGACATGGAATGCCCCATATACTTTACGAATTAGTTTTCGAAGAGTACTAAAAACTCTCACAAATTGGGAAAATCTTAAAAAATTTTTTTTTCAAAGTGTCCGATTTGACATGGAATTCCCCATATATATTCATGATCCTCAATCGATTTTAAGACGATCTAGCGATGTCCGTCCGTCCGTCCGTCCGTCTGTCTGTCTGTTAAAAACACGCTATCTTTTGTAAGACTTTACGGAGGCTCCTGAAGTTTGACATGTATTTTGGGCATTTACCTGGTCAGGTGGGTATTGCAATCCAGCGAAATCGGTCTAGTGGTTCAAAAGTTATGAGCAAAAGACTCAATTTCGGCAGGGATTTTTCGTGAATTTACGAGATAAAGACCACGCTAACTTTCGAACGGAATTCTGAGGATACTGATGCTTGGCATATATATTTGTCGATCCACTGGCTTGGTTCGTATTGAATTTCAGCCAAATCAGTCCAGTGGTTCAAAAGTTTTTAGCAAAACCGTGAATATCGGATTAGTTCACCTTAAATTTAAGTGTTGAGAACCCGTTAAACATGTTTAATATTTAACGGGTAAAATATTTTTTGTTAGCCACAAAAATATTTTACAACGTATTTTTGTCACTCAAAAATATTTTTGCACTAAAAAAATGCAATCGGAAAAAAATTTACACTCAAAAAAAAATTTTACTCTAAAAAAAAAAAAAATTAAGTAAATTATTTTTTTTTCAAAAAGTACTTAAAAAAAAGTTTACACAAAATTAAATATTTCAATTTTTTTTCACGTTAGAAAATTTACTATCACTTAAAAAGGGCATTATGGAAGGTATTCTTAGATTCGGTCAAGTCGAATTTAACTTTTCTACTTGATTCTTCTGATTTTGAGTGTCCGATCACATTTTTATTCTACTAGACCGAATGCTAATGTGGTATAAATTTAAGGCCAATCGAAATAAATTAATCCAAAGCGCCTGTCGACCACGTTAAATTTTTAAAAAATTTTAAAATAAATATTACAAAATAAACATGTCTTCCGATACATCATATTTTTTAATTTTGACGCGCTGAAACATATATCCAAAAAAAATTTAAGATCGGTCGGTTTAACAAATTTCAAATGGCGATATCTCGAAAAACGCTCAATCGATTTTAGATGTTTTTGATATTCGTATGCCAAAATCAATAAAAATATTGTATCGAAAGATAATTTATTATTAATTTTTAAAATTCTAAAATTTTTGGTGGAACAATTTTGGTGAAAATTATTGGATTTGACTCAAATTGAATTTAAATGAAAGTTCAAGTTCTATGAAATGGTCGAAAGAAAGAAATTTTTAGATTTTTTTTTTTAAATTCTTGAAAGTAGGAAAAGACTGCTATTTTTTGCAAACTTCTAATAGCAAAAAAAGGTTCCACCGATTATTTTTTTAATATTCCTGTTCGGCGCTTCAATTATGTAATTAATAAATACGATGGGTTGCAAGCAGGGTTGACAACCGATACCCACCTGGAATAACGGTATTTGGCTATTGTACCGCAACCAGGGGTGAAAGTGGATAGTAAGGGCGAGATTGGGGCAATCCTGGCATCTCGTCCTCGGGCGATTTGTTTTGGAGCGACTGATCGACCTGAAAAAGCCATGCTTGACACAAGCGCCTCAGACTATCCTCCTCGCGGTTCATCCCGGGCAACGGATCAGTATTTTTGAAATGCTGGACGGCTAAGGTCATGGCTATGCTGGAGGTGCACCTTGTTTATATGTTGAAGCTTATGAAGTTCATGTTGTCTTACGTTGAGCGTACCGGAGGCTAGTGACAAGCACTTTGTGCCTCACTAGGACGAAGGGCGCTAGGGTAAGTTGTGTGTGTTGAAAGATGGTATGATGGGTGTACCGGAGACCAACTTAGGTTGGAGGATGGACACCAATGGAGTGAATGGAGTGAAAGATGAATGTGTGAAGAACGAAGGTTGTGGTGTGCCGGAGGCCAGCTTCGGCTGGTGCGATGGACACTAAAGATGTATGATGGTAGTTTGAAGTTGGAGGTTGGGTATGCCGGAGGCCACTTAGTGGTGCGATGGATGCCAAATGGAGTGAAAGATGAATGTGTGAAGAACGAAGGTTGTGGTGTGCCGGAGGCCAGCTTCGGCTGGCGCGATGGACACTAAAGATGTATGATGGTGGATGGAAGATGGAGGTTGGTATGCCGGAGGCCATTTAATGGTGCAATGGATGCCAAATATAATGAGGATTGTTGCCAGAAGATGTTAACCACCTTAACAGGCTGAAGGAACATGAATTGTTGATGCTAACTGCAGGATTTGCTGCCAGAAGATGTCAGACCGTGTAGGTAAGGCTCCGCTCTGATAGGCCAATGGAGTAAAGATTGATAGTTGTATCTGGAGTGAATGATGGGTTCAAATGAAGTGATTTGCTGCCTGATGGTGTCAGACCGTGTAGGTTAGGCTCCGCTCTGACAGGCTAATGGAGTGAAGAGCAAGGGGTTGAAATTAATGGAGTGAATAAGAACGAAAGTTATTGAGTGAATAAGAACGAAAGTTAAGTGGGCCGGAGGCTAGTATAGCACGAAGGTCAAAAGAATGAATGAAGCGAATGATGGGTTTAATTCAAAAGGAGTGATTTGCTGCCAGATGGTGTCAGACCGTGTAGGTTAGGCTCCGCTCTGACAGGCTGATGGAGTGAAGAGCAAGGGGTTGAAATTAATGGAGTGAATAAGAACGAAAGTTATGGAGTGAATAAGAACGAAAGTTATGGAGTGAATAAGAACGAAAGTTAAGGTGGGCCGGAGGCTATTTATAGTACGAAGGCCAAAAAGACGTGGTGATGCATGTAATGTAGGTAAGAACGATGTGTAGCTGGGTGCACTAAAGGCGTTGGTAACCAGTCCCGGTCTTGTTTGGAAGTCCTACTGGCAGTAGCTTGCTACGGAAGTCAAACCGAAGACTATAAAATAGGTACTACGGGAAACCATTGGCCCGCTAAGAGCAATCTTAGTAATGGTTTAATGGTGAGGATCCTTCGGGATGCACGTAGTGGCTGTGGTTTAGACCTAAAAACGCAGGCAGAGTGGTGTTTACATTGCTCGGTGTGGAGTTGCACTGCAACCGGGTGGCACAACCCAAAGAGTGACAGAGGTTTTGGGTAGGCCTCGCCCCTTAACAAGGGGTGTTCTCTCGCCAAACACGGGAGAGCAGATTGGTACCCATGTGTAACTTGTTACAGCATGGGGGCGTTGGTAGACGCATTATATTTGCCCGGTGTTGAGAGCACTGTGGGGTTGAGCCATCATGGCAGGTACTCACATAAATCCAATGACAAGTTGTACCGCAACCAATAAAGATATGGACATTTTCAAAAGCGATTATGAAAGCTGATGAAATTTCTAGAATTTTAAATGTGTCACTTCGTGTTTCTACCGATTCGTTTTAGTTATATAGGCCAATACCGTTATAATACCGTTTCAAAAGGTATTATAAAGGTATTGACCTATATTTCGACAACAAATCGGTAGAAACACGAAAATACACATTTAAAATTCTAGAAATTTCATCAGCTTTCATAATCGCTTTTGAAAATGTCCATATCTTTATTGGTTGCAGTACAATGACCAAATACCGTTATTCTAGGTGGGTATCGGTTGCCAACCCTGGTTGCAAGACATATTTTTTTATTATACCCTCCAACCACGGTATACTCACTTTGTCATTCGGTTTGTAACGCATCGAAATATCAGTCGGAGACCCAATAAAGGGGCATTCCATGCCAAATCGCACACTTTTGGACCCGACCAACTTTGATTTAATATATTATGGATATAATTTAGAACGTATTGAATGCAACTTAGAACTTAATTTTCAGCTTTTTATTCCAAGTTGGTGTTGAGTAATCAATTTTTTAAAATGTTAATTTTTTAAAAATTTTCAGAACCTGTTCTGAAATTTTAAATTTTTTAAAAGAAGTGAATTTATCAAAAATCCGGCCACTTTTTTTTTTTAAATTCTTGTTGAAAGTTTAGATGTTTGTCGATCCACACAAACAAATGAAGGGCTTATTGTAAAAACACGATAAGCAACATTTCATTTTATGGTGGTTGTTGCCTTAAAACTTTTAAAATAATGTAGAAAATAAAGCGTTTGCTGAACTTTTATGCTCAATATACCTGTACGATTCCAATATACCTGTACGATACCTTTGATTCTCGCCCCACTGGGGGGCAATTTGAAGCTTCCAGGGGGCAACGGGCAAATTTTCAAGACTTTTTTAGTCAAATTAACTACAAAAACAATTTTTTTAGCAAAATTAACTACAAAAATTTTGTTAATCGCATAAAATTTTCATTAAAAACTTAGTTTAAATGCTTAGTTTACAAAAACTCTGCTTAACCAGTCGTAATTTTTCATTAGAAACAAAAATTAGAAAAATTAGCAATTTTTTTTGTGTGTAGGGGGGACAAGGCAATTTTTTTAACTTAAAAGTGGGACGTGGCGTAAAAAAAGTTGGGAACCATTGGGTTAAAGCAAGACTTCTGCCAAAAATCTGTCAATGGAAGATCAGCAGAATGCGAAAAACACAAAAAATTAAATGTTGCTTATCAAGTTCTTGCAGTAAGCCCTTCAAATTTAGACATGTGTTTTTATTATTTTTTTCAAGAAAATCGCATTTGAATTTCATAACCAGGGTAAGGGGGTTAATGTAAACACATGTTTCTTGTCGTTAGCCTGAGCACAACTTAAAGTATTTTTCTTCGCGAATCATCGAATTTGCTTAAAAATGGCATTGATTTGTTAGTGCATATATTTTCATATTTGATGAAAATTCATGTTTTTGCATATTTTGCTTAAACTACATATTTTCTTGCATATTTTTTTTATTATTTTTTTTTTATTATTTTTGTGAAATTTGCTACTTTTCATGAAAAATGTGCAAATCGGTTCATGCATATTGATAAAAAAGAAATAAAAAAAAATATTTTTTTTTGTCAAAAAATTAAAGCAAAAATTGCGCCATGTAGTGGGAAAAATATAAATCGGCCATTCCATGAGAGACCGCCCAAAAATGTCGATTTTTTGACCGACGGTCTTTAGATTTTCCTAATATTTTGCAGAGAAATACTCTATGGGCCCATATAAAGATTTCACTTTTGAGTTCGCCAAAATTAAAAAAACTAGCGATTTTATTTGATTTTTTAATTTTTGAAAAACCAAAAAATCAGTCAAAAGTGTCTCAATTAAAAATTCCATATCTTTGGTAATTCTTAATGGATCTGAATGCTCAAAAGCGTGTTTGGATAAGACTATTGTCTACTTTAAGAAAAAACAGATTTGAGTATCATCCGATTTATCTTTCGTTAGCATTTTTCGAAAATTTAGATTTTCTACTTTAAATTGGCATCCTCAAACCTCTGGGACGCGCCGTTTTACTATGCTAATTATTTTTTTTTAAAAAACTTCTTCCAAAATTTTTCCTTATTAAAGAGAAAAAATTTCAAACATTAAGTTCTAATCTTTTTTTTATTAGGTTGCAATCGTTAATGAGACTTATATTCTGTTATAGTGATTATAACTGAATGCTTTAAAAATAATTTTATTGAACTTAAAGATTAATTAACCCAGCAAACATTGTATATGGGTGGCTCGAAATATTACTGTTGTCGAATTTCGTTGATTTCCAGGTAGATTATGGTTCCCTTTTGGTCTAAAAACTAAATACATATTAAAAATTTTAGCCAAATTTTTTATGTATTTTGTCCGTTTCGCAAGGAGGTTAAAAATCTAGTCAAAAAATTTTTTGAACATTCCGTTCGCTCAGAAAAGTCTGTGTTTTATCTTTTAATGAAATTTTAATATTTGGATTTATTTGTTTTTTTTTTATTCATTCATTTATTTAATTATTTTCAAACAAAAACATTTTGAAAATGATTTTAGTTAGTGGAATTTGATAATAAATTAAATAAAAAAATTGAAATTAGTTAAAAAAAATTAAAAGCCGAAAATAAAAAATGCTAAATTTTCTAGTTTGCTTGAAACAATTTCTGTGCTGATGCACATTGCATTTCTTGCACATATAAATTATGGTGGTCAAGGGGGGATATTTGTTGCATTTTCTAAAAGATGAGAATTGACATTCATAACAAACTTTGCCTGAAATTCCACCTTTTTCATACATAAAAATATTTTTGAAAAATGTTATCTCTACTGTTCGAAAAATAGAACAGCGGATTAAAATTACTTAACATTTGAATTTTTTTCTTTTTAATGAAGAAAAATGTTAAAAAAATAACGTACTATAGGTGCGTCCGAGAGGTTTAAGGATGCCAATTTAAAGAAAAAATTCTTATTTTCTAAAACTGCTAAAAAAATCTGATGGTACCCAAATCGGCGAAAAATGCATTTGAAAAATGCAGCTGCGGAAAAATGCAGTTTATTTTGCCAAACATATTTTTTTTTATTTTTTTTTTCTTAAAGTAGATTGCAATGAATATCAAAATGCATTTTTATTCAATTAAAAAATTATTTCACTTCTTTTTATCAAATAAAATAATTATAACATTAATGCTTTAAAAATCATTGAGAAATCAAAACAACAGAATATATATCCCATTAAAGTTAGGTATACGATTGCTACCCAATTAGAAATGTCGTTAAGACATCTCAAAGACTTCCTTTTGACAATGTCAGTGTACCTGCTGACTGAAAAATCTCTGACCATACAAAAAACCTCATGACACCTCCTGACTTTTTCAAGTATTTTGTCAAAATTCCTCGCCGACAAGTATGCAGGTAGTCAATAGTGCTGACTACATTATGACATGTACATAGTACGTCTGGGATCGTCCAAAAATTTAAAATTTATTAATCACGTCTTTTAGTTTACACTACTTACTATTTTTATCCGTCCATTTCTTAAATTTAATTTTTTAAAACTTACTATTTGATCTGCCTCACTTGGTCCGCGAACTCAGAACCTTCTGTTCACTGGTCTAGCACCTTACCACTTTAGCCAAACTTTGATAATAAATGTGTTTATTTAAAAACAAATTTAAATTAATTTATTATTTGAATTGTCCTGTTATATATATTTCGTCACCTGAATTGAAAAATGCTACAATATGAATTTTTCTTCCTCAAATATAACATTTTTTTAAATATTAATTGGAATTTGGTTTTATCCTATTTAATAAGATTTTGTTAGAGTTATTTAAGAGTATCTTAGTTGTTTTTAATATTATTTATACAAAACAAAAAAAATATTGCAGGAGCCCTTTACAATTAAGGTGACGATATATTCAATTTATTTTGTTTTTGACAAATTTGAAAATATTATGATTTTAAAATATATTTTATTACAAACAATTTTAAGTTGTGGTTGGCCTAGTTGTCTAGCAGGTTCGACAGTACGTGTTGTAGATTTTTGGCCTCGGTTCAATCCCCGGTCGCGGATTTTTTTTTATTTTTTTTTATTGTTTTAAGACCAATTCAATTTTATTTTTTTAATTACAAAGGAAATTAAAAGAGTTTTAAAAGATTAAACAAAATTACATCGATTTTACATCGGAAAAAAATTTTTAGTGATTGTTCGGAGTTGCTATATAATTGTCTGCATTAAAGACATGATTTTTCTAAATTGATAAGACAATTTATATGACAAGTCAGTACATTTATAGAAATTGGGGAGCTCCGACAAAAATTATGACATGTCCTTAAGTTGTCTTTAGTAAAATGTATTCACTTGCTGACTTCTACCTGATGAATCATTACTGACATTGTCTTAAAGACAAAATTTCTAATTGGGTACCTACTAAAAAAAGTTTAAACCTTAATATTTGAAATTTGTTCTCTTTAATGAAGAAAATTGTTGGAAGAAGTTTCTTAAAAATAAATTTAACATAGTAAATGGGCGCGTCCCAGAGGTTTGATAATGCCAGTTTAAAGTAAAAATTCTAAATTTTCGAAAAATACTAACAAAAAATAAATCGGATGATACTCAAATCGGCGAAAAATGCATTTGAAAAATGCAACTGCGTAAAAATGCAGTTTATTTTGCCAAAAATATTTTATCGTAATTTTCTCCTTAAAGTGGACAATAGTCTTATCCCAACACGCTTTTCAGCATTCGGATCCATTAAGAATTACTAAAGATATGGATTTTTAAATTGAGACACTCTTCACCGATTTTTTGGTTTTTCAAAAATTAAAAAATCTAATAAAATCGCGAGTTTTTTGAATTTTGCCGAACTCAAAAGTGGGCCCATAGAGTATTTCTCTGCAAAATATTAGGAAAATCTAAAGACTGTCGGTGATATTTTGGGTGATCTCTCATGGAATGGCCGAAATACAATTTTCATGGAGTAGTTTCAGTCAAGGGTCAAATCTAAAAGACGGAAAGGAGTGTTCCTAATTTTTTTTATTAAACTGCACTGACAATGAGATAAAAAAATTTATGAATAAATGCTAAAATAAATCAATTTTTAATGCATATTTTTTTTACTGCATATTTTAAAATTTTTGATACATATTTTTAGCGCTGAAAACGATTTAGTAATTTGCTTGTATTTTCTTGTTTCAACATAGCGTATGAGTAACATTTATGCAAATATTTAATACTCATTCGCCATGTTAAAACAAGAAAACACAAGCAAATTACAAAATTGTTATGAAATTTCATATTCAAATGCGATTTTCTTGAAAAAAAAAAAAAACGAAATACACATGTCTATTTTTTTGTGTGCATAGACAAACATCTACATTAAAAAAAAAATTAAAAAAAGGTTGCCGGATTTTTGATAAATAGATTTTTAAATAATGGAAACTTTAGAACGGGTTCTGAAAATGTTAAAAAAGATTAAGATTGTGGTACATTCCTTTTTAATTTGATAAATATTTAATCAAGACAACTCGATACAAATTTGACCAATTTTCCAATATTTGACCACGCTTCCTCTTAAGCACAGTTTTTGAAAAATTGAAAAACCAAAAACGCAATTTTCTTAGTTCCATATAGGGCTATTCATACAACCTACTCAGAAATTTACAGTGCACACGATTTTTTTAGCTTCACATTTGCGTGGAACGCCTCATAATTATATATAATCTTATCAATGTATATAAAATTATATATAAACTTCCTAGGGTAAAAGAAAATAATTATTTTTTTATTACTAACTTTTTCATCAAATGTATATAATTTGTAGTTCCCTGTAATAATTGTGCATTAAAATGTGGATTTGCCTAATCACAGGTCCTGTAAATAGCTATGACTTATTTTTGTATGTCCTTCTTTCACGTATTTTAAGTAAATATTTACAAAGTTTTGTCATTGTAAAGAAATAACTAGTTAAATAAAAAAGAATTTAAATGCTTGAGATGAGAATATTGTAACTTTTTTGTATTTTACCATTGTTTGCAGTGCCACAATTTCTATAAAATGTTCACGTTCATTTTTCGACAATTTCAATTTTCATTTTTAAAAATTGTTTGAAGTTACTCAATTTAGTTTTGGTGGCGTTTGTTATTAGTTCGTTTTGTTGTTATTTTTATTATTTTTTTTTTGTTAGCTTTTGGTGTTACTATGAATGCAGCACTTGACGAAGAATTGCACTTGCGGGTTTAAAATTTTATTGAAAACCAGCAAAAGTTTTGAGAAGGAGTTTGAAAAATACTCAAATAAATAATTGTTTAACGATTAAAAAAAAGTAAAAAATTAAAATTTGACTTGTGCGAATCTTTAAACACACTCCACAATATTCAAAGGCTGTTGATTTAAATTTTTTAATGTAAAAAAAAATTCTAAAAGATTTTTCAACAAGCTGACAAAATTTCGTATTATTTAAGATACGTATTTTCTTACGACTCACAATCAGTATACAGTCTGAAGATTCTTTAATGATAGAGGGTATATATAAATTTGTCATTTGTAAATCATTGAAATATCGGTTTGAGACCCCATAAAGTAAAGACTTTCTGAAATTTTCCATTTTTTTAAAAAGTCAAGTTATCAAAAATCCGGCCCTTTTTTTTTTCTTTTAAAATCTTTTTTAGAAAGTTTAGATCAGTGATCGGCACCCATTGCACGCTGGAGCCGAACACAATCGGTAATTCACATGTATACAACACGAATGTCAACAAAAAATCAACAAAGAGCATAAAAAAAACAAATATTTTATTCAGTAGCAAGCTGACTTTCTTCAAAGCAGGTTGATGTCGCTTTGTTGAAGAAATACACCAACACATGCATATTTTTATTAAAACACTAATACTTTCATATGCCTCTTTGTGCCGACCACTGGTTTAGATGTTTGTCCATCCACACAAAAAAAATTTTTTTCAACAGAGCGTATGAGTAATATTTATGCAATTAATAATACTCATTCGCAACGTTAAAACAAGAAAATACAAGCAAATTTCAAAATTTTTATGAAATTTAAAATTCAAACGCGATTTTTTTTTTTGTGTGGATGGACAAACATCTAACCTTTAAAAAAATTTTTTAAAAAAAAATGGACGGATTTTTGATAAATTGACTTTTTTAAAAAATGAAAAATTTCAGAACGGGTTCTCAAAATTTTCCAAAAAAAAAAAAAAATTTTATCGATAGCCCATACAAAACTGTATAAGAATGTAAATTTTTGAGATTGTGGTGCATTCCGTTTCAATGTGATAAATATTTAATCAAGGCAACTCGTTAAAAATTTGACAATTTTTCCAATATTTGACCACGCCTTTCTAAGCCCAGTTTTTGAAAATTAGAAAAACCAAAAACGCAATTTTCTTAGTTCCATATGGGGCTATCCAAACAACCTATTCAGAAATTTACGGGACACATGTTGTTCTGTAGCGGGACATTTGGTGTGGAATGCCTCATATATATTATGGCTAAAATATTACACATATATGACTAAAACTTATCATATTTACTTGCTGTTGTCCTGAGCAGTTTGGTATTGCATTTGAGCGAAATCGGCCCAGCGGTTCAAAAGTTATGAAGGAAAATGTAAGGACACTTTGAAAATTTTGGTACAGTAAACATAACCTTAAAATACAAAATGCTTGATTTCGGCTGCTGGTTTACATATTTGAACAAAATTCGAGGCCAAATGGTATTTCAGCAAAAACAAACATATTTTTAAAAAATGCCTGCGAATTTTGTACTCTTGCCCAAAACATTAAATCATGGTAATGTGTTGCGGAAGATTTGGGTGTACTTGCCAAAGCAAAAAAAAATTTTTGTGATAAAAAGAAAAATTTTTTGATTAAAAAAAATAATGAAAAAAAATTATGAAAAAATTAATGAAAAATAAAATTTTTTTGATAAGAAAAAAATTTGATTAAAAAAAACAATTGATTAAAAAAAAACAATTGATAAAAAAAAATGATGAAAAAAAAAATTAATGAAAAAAAAAAATTTATTAAAAAAAAAAAAAATTGATGAAAAAAAAATATGAAAAGCAAAAAAATTTATGAAAAAAAAAATTATAAAAAAAAATGTATATAAAAAAAAAAATTGATGAAAAAAAAATTTTTTTTGATGAAAAAAAAAATTCATCAAAAACAAAAAAATTTTATGAAAAAAATTTTATGAAAAAAAATTTGATAAAAAAAAAAAAAATTATGAAAAAAAAAATTTGATGAAAAAAAAATTATAAAATAAAAATTTGATGGAAAAAATGATGAAAAAAAATTGATGAAAAAATTTTTTTTTTGTTGAAAAAATAATTATGTTGAAAAAATAATTATGTTACTTTTTATTCACCAGCTGGTGAAAAACGGGTTTATTCTCCACCAGGTGAATTATTATCCAAGTTACAAACCCAAGTTACTAAAATTTTTGGTTATAAGAAAATGAAAATAGTAATTCTCATTTTCTTTTTCGTTAATTGTTAGCTTATATAGCCAAACTGAGGTGGCGTCCTGCAACTTTTTTAAAATTAGACACCAGCCTAAAAACATTATCATGTTAAAAAAGAATAGCGGATTTAAAAAATAATAAAATTTTCGCGGAAATTTTTTTCCACAATTTTTTTTTCGCAAATAATCTTTTTAACATTGTGGAGGGTTTATATACATTCAGCAAGATCGATTTTAACTTTTTTACTTGTTTTTTAATTTTATTACGTGTGTGTAAGTGTGTTGCAATCCAAGAAGTGCTGACGATGAAAGCGTGGTAAAGCTGTCGAAATTTCCTCAAATGTAATTTTTACTTAAAAAAATATTTTTTGACTTCAAAAATTTTTTTTTTATCAATTGACTTAAAAAAGGTTTTTACCCAATATGAAAAACTTTTCAGCAAACAATTTTACAAACCTTTTTTTACGTTAATTATAAAATTACAAATTTATTTGTATTTGATACGATTCGGACATTGTGTAAGCTAAAGTAAAATTTACCTAATTTTACTTGGTTTTCTCCATCAAATTTTTTTGCTGGGTCTTTAAGTGCAGCTTCGGCACAAGCAATTTGCTATAAAAACAAACTTGCAACAACAATAGCAACCGACAGATAGGAAAAAATTGTAATTTCAAGTTTCATGTCATGTTTTGCATATAAAAAAAAAAATGAAGGATACGGACACAAACAAATAAGTTGTAGATGCATAAAAACCAAAATAAAATTAAGTGTCTTACCGTTTCATAGCTGATTTTTGTTCTCTATAAATAGTTAAGATGTTGTTGTTTTTTATTCTGAACACCATTTACAATTGCAATTTTGCAAAATTTTAGGTCACATTTAATGGACCAAAAAAATTGTTAAGTCTCTAAAATTTAGAAAAATTCGGAAAAATTTTCTTTAAAAAATTTAAGATTTTGAGACATTTTTCCAACAAAAAACAATCAAAGATTCCAAGTCATTTTTCACATTAAAATCCTTTTAGAATTAATAAAATTCTGATACACTTTCATATAAAAAAAAATCGTCAGATACTTAGGCAACTCTCCAACCGAAAAATTCTGATATTTAGAAAAATTCTTTGTATAGAAAAATTCTCCAATTTAGAGACATTTTCCCATAGACAACATTTTAGGTTTTTAATTAAAAAATTCTTTGAATATTTTTCCTTAGAAAAATCTTCGGATTCTGAGACATTTTTTTTTATAAAAAAAAAAACTGGATTCAAAAACGTTCTTCCTACACCCAAAATTTCAGATTCTGAAGCACTTTTCTATAGGAAATAACTGAATATTGAAAGATTTTCGAATTTTTCCGCTTTTTGAATAAATTTCATAGATTCTAAGATTTCTATAAGAAAAGTATAATTTTCTGAAACATTTTTCCTTAGAAAAAATCTCAAATTCTAAAATATTTTCTGAGAAATTTTTTTCTGAAGAAAAAAACTCAGATTCTGAGACCTTTCTTGTTAGAGGAACATTTGTTTCACTCATACTTACACATATTTTCTTTTAATTAATACATTTAATGTTTATGGCAAGAAAGTACTTTGTAAACGATTTAAATTACCATGAAATTATAAAATAACAGTTGTTTCACAAAAGTCAAGGCCAATCATTTTATTTCCATGAATAGATTGTTACAGTGAAAATAAAACTTTGAAACCATGGTAAATGTAAAAATATTTCAATACCCTTCAAATCCAACTAGTGGTAGATTGTGTATATATGTTTGTCATTCCATTTGTCCAAGGAACATTTTACAGGAAATATTAACTTTAAGGCAGTTTTTTGTTCGTTTTTTTACTCGAAAACAAAAATTTTACTTCGACAATATTTAAAAAAATGGCGATATTTTAAAATCTTCAAAAATATATAAATATTAAAATAAACAGAAACTTAAATATATACAGGGTGATTCAGTCACGACCCGCCGAATTTTACCAGCGTATTCCTTGGCTCATTTCATGAAAATATATCCATTCCATCCATCCCCGAAAATGCAAGTGTGCGAAATGGCAGCGGTTTGAAAATTTTCGGATTGGTGGTTGGAGGGTAGTAGGGTAAAATTTATAACTTCTGAACCTGGGGTCCGTTTTTTTGTTTTTGGGCTTGTGGGAAAGTTCATTAGGAGACCTTTCAGAATCAATAACAAAAAAATTAAAATAAAGTAAATTCGTCGAGATACAGAGCTTTTAAAAATAAAATTTGAAAAAAAACATACAAATTTGCACATAACCTCAATTTATTCAGCCAGATGGCAGGTAACTTATATTTTTTTCTCTCTCTTAAAAGATAGCCCTACGTCTTACCTTTCCAAAATGCCATAAATGAAGCCCAGAGGACTTTCTGTTCTAAAGTTATGATCATTTGACTGAAATGAAAACAATTTTTTTTTAGGTTGGAGGCGATATAAAAGCACACATTCAGTTTAAGATTTTATTTTATTAAAATTTTTGGAAGGCAAATGATCATAACTTTAGAACAGAAAGACCTCTGGGCTTCATTTATGGCATTTTGGAAAGGTAAGACGTAGGGCTATCTTTTAAGAGAGAAAAAAAAAAATATAAGTTACCTGCCATCTGGCTGAATAAATTGAGGTTATGTGCAAATTTGTATGTCTTCTTATATTTTTGTTATTGCTTCTGAAAGGTATCCTAATAAACTTTTCAACAAGCCCAAAAACAAAAAAATCGGACCTCGGGTTCAGAAGTTACCAATTTTACCCTACTACACTCCAACCACCAATCCGAAAATTTTCAAACCGCTGGCATTTCGCACACTTGCATTTTCGGGGATGGTCATAATGGATATATTTTCATGAAATGAGCCAAGGAATACGCTGGTAAAATTCGGCGGGTCGTGACTGAATCACCCTGTATTTAAAAAAAATCTGATAAAAATATATTCAAAAATATTTTGAAATTCAGTAAAGAGAATCAGTGAAAACGCAATAAAATTCCTGTTATTTTTTAAAACTTCATAACAGAAATTTTAGTAAAAATATCCATTTTAGCAGAAAAGTCTGTTGAAAGTCATTTTACAGTTTTTTTGACAGAGTTTTTCTTTGTGAGTGTACATGTGAAATTTTGAGATTTTGGGGTCTTTAGTTCAGTAGTTATTTAAAGGAATTATTTTTCCCTGTTTTGTCCCCTAAGAATTTAATTTTTTTGAATATATTTTTGCTGGTTGATCCAATATTCAAAATATCAAGTTTCTAAGACCATTTTACCAGGAATTAAAAAAAAGTACAAAATTTACACTTTTTATCCCTTTTACAACCCTTTAAAACGGAATTTTCAAAAAATCCATTTTCCAGAATCTTTTTTTTTACTGAAGGATTCATACATTCAAAATTTCAAGTTTCTAGGAAAATTTTCAGGAAATATAAGATGTACAACTTTCATTACCTTTAGAAACGGAATTTCCAAAAATTACATTTTGCAAAAAGTTTTTTGTCACCGGAGGATCCTACATTTAAAATTTCAAGCTTTTGGTGCCATTACTCGAGGAACTACAAAAAGTACCAAAAGTACACTTTTTACAACCCTTAGAAACGGTATTTCAAAAAAGTACTTTTTTCAGAATGTTTCTGTCACCGAAGGATCATACATCCAAAATTTTAAGTTTCTATGACCATTATTTCAGGAAATATAAAAGTTACCAAAAGTACACTATTTTAGCCCTTTAGAAAAAAAAACTTACAAAAAGTAATTTTTCCAGAAATTGTAGGGAAATCTTCGAATTTTCAAAAAGTACTTTTTGGATAACGTTTTTTCACCGAAGAATAATACGTTCTGAATTTCAAAACCATTATATGAGGAAATATATAAAGTACCAAAAGTACAGAAAGTACCATTTTTGAAAAGTATTAAAATGATTTTTTCACCAAAAGAAATTACAAATTTTAAGTTTCTATGTCCATAATTTTAGGAAATAAAAAAAAGTACCAAAAGTATATTTTTCCCCATTTTACACCCTTTAAAACCAACATTAAAAAAGTGCCAAATGTACACATTCAAAATTTCAAGTGCCTAGGATCATTAATTCAGGAAATATAAAATGTACCAAGAGTACACCTTTTTACAACTTTTACTACCCTTAGAAATGGAATTTCCAAAAACCACATTTTGCAGAATTTGTTTTTTTTCACTGATCACATTTTTACATTCAAAATTTCAAGCTTCTGGTACCATAACTTCAGGAACTACAAAAAGTACCATAAGTACACTTTTTACATTCTTTAGAAACGGAATTTCCAAAAAGTAAATTTTCCAGAATTTTTCAGTCACTGAAGTATCATACCATTAAAATTTAAAGTTGTTTCTAGGACCATTATTTCAGGAAATATAAAAATTACCTAAAGTACATTTTTTTACCTCTTTAGATAAAGAACTTCCAAAAAGTACTTCTTCCAGAATTTTGTTTTGGTCACCGAAGGATCCTACATAACAAATTGCAAGTGTTTTAGGATCATTATTTCAGGAAATATTAAAAATGCCGAAATTACACTTTTTTCCTTTAAGCATAGTACTCTGTTCGTTTTCACGGGAAAAAATCGGTCAAACTCTATATAAAAAAATTATTTTTTGCAAACTCGAGGAATTGTATTTAAATTGTTAGACAGTTTTCAAGCATAAACAAGATAATTTAAATTGTTGTGAAAAGGTAAATTTTATTTTTGTTGTAATAGTTTCTTTCGTAGAATTGTCAAAATTTGTTGATAATTTTTTTTATTACGATTTAAGGCGTTTAAAGTTTTAGTAAAATTTTCGCCGTGAAAAACAGAGTACTAGGCTCTAAAAATGGAATTTCCAAAAATTACCTTTTCCAGCATCTTTCATTGAAAGATCCTATATTCTGAATTTCAAGTGTCTGGGACCATTATTTCAGGAAATATAAAAAGTACGAAAAGTACAAAATGGTATTTCCAAAATGTACTTTTTCCAAAATGTTTACCTTTTTTACCGATTCTATATTTCAAATTTCAATTGTATATGATCATTATTTCAGGAAGTGTTAAAAGCAACAAAAGAAAACTTTTTTATCCTTTTTAGAATTTTTAAAAAGTACTTTTTCCAGAACGTTTTTTTACACCGGAACCATTATTTCAAGTAATATAAAATGTAGCAAAAATAAGGAAAGTACCATTTTGGAAAAGTACTTTTTTTAAAATGATTTTTTCACAAAAAAAAAAAAAAAATAAAAATTTTAGTTTCTATGACCAATGGTCATTGGCCATTACTTCAGGAAATAAAAAAAGTACCAAAAGTGTACTTTTTCCTTATTTTACCCCCTTTAAACAAATATTAACAGAAACACAGTCTAACAAGGGAAGCATTCCAACCCTTATGAACCGATTTGCCTGAAACTTAAAATATATATAAAAGAGACAATTATAAGGTTGAGTTGTCTCGGCTTATCGGCCTTATTGGGGACTTAGGAGTTCAAAAAATGGGATAAAAAAATATCGAAAAATTATTTTTTTGGAGTTTTCAGCCATTTCTTCTTAAGAAACTACAAAATAGTATTATTAGTGAAGAAAGTTTTTTTACAGCCTATCCAACGTTTAAGTTTAAGGTTGGAGTAAATTCTATGTTAGTAGATCTATTTTCCGGGAGGAAAACATATATTCCAAATTCCAAGTTTCTAGGACAATTATTTCAGGATATATAAAAAGTACCAAAAGTACACTTTTTTGCTTTTTTAAATACCTAAAAATCAACATTGGCAAAAATCCAGCCTTATTGAAGCTACTTTCGAAAAGGAAAATTTTCATTCCAAAATTCAAGTTCCTACACACAAAAAATTATTGGCTAAAAATTTTCAATTAAATCTATTGATCAACAAAATTTATATGAGTCAATCAATGTTTTGATTACAATTTTTGTTATTTTCTTTAACTCTCGAATTACAAATTTTCAACATACCAGATTTTTTTCGCTCTATTTTATTTGAATAGAACAATTCAAAAATATACAAAATAATCTGGATTTACCTTTTTTATTGTTGGCAACTTTTGGAAAGCAAAAAAAAAATAAATTTTTGATAATTTTATCATAAGCTTACAGTTTATTTGTTAAATCAATCATTATTTTGATTGAA
The DNA here is from genome assembly GCA_963921195.1 of Pegoplata infirma. NCBI lineage: Eukaryota > Metazoa > Arthropoda > Insecta > Diptera > Anthomyiidae > Pegoplata > Pegoplata infirma. The sequence continues at coordinate 113,357,222 of OY992540.1, forward strand.
TATAAATACAAAATTTTTAAAATATTTGATATGTGTAAATCACTAACATTAAGTGGTGGGTATAAAAACAGAAAAAAATTTGGAGGGTATATTTTATTCGGCTTTGTTAAATTTAAAATTCTTACTTGTTTTAAATTATTTTAATATAAAATATTAATCAAAGTTCACCCTTGTGAACTTTTTATTAATTCACAAAACACATTGAAACACAATAAAGTTATTCATGTTAAATTTCCAAGAAATTTTTGTAGACCACCGCCTACCACGAAAATTTGAATGACAGGGGAACCAAAAATTTGGAATTTATGTTTTGTTTCTCATGGATTTGTGTGAATAAATGAATAAGGTATGTTATCCATTTTAAATCAGCTAAATCAAAAATATTTGGATTATATCTGTTAATGCATATTTTGTAAATTATCTGCATATTTTAGTTTTTATAGCATTGGTTGGCATAAAAGCATATTTTACTTAAAACTACATATTTTGATGAATTGCAAGGAAAGTAATATTTATTTTTTGGGCTACAATTTTCATGCACTTAAAAACAAAAGTATGCAATAAAAAAGATTTTGAATATGAAAACATTTTTCCGAAACCAAACATAGCTTTTGTGCTAAAAATAAGAACTCAACACTAAAGTGTTTTTTTTTAAAGAAATTGAACATACAGTGTGCGACAATACATTGGAAACTGTTTTATAGTAGATGCAATTTGTTAAAGACAAAGTTAACAATTCTAAACGTTATTATTATCAAATGAGTATTATTTAAAAAATAAATGTTGTGTAGGTAATTTATTAAGCTTTAATTTAAGCTTAATGGCGTCTAGATTGAGTAAATAATAAAGGTGCTACGAGCGTCGATCTGGAAATGAAATTATTTATTGACATTTTTTAGAACATTTTTTTTAAATATTTCCAAGTCGATTTTTTGCAGGTTCAAACATTAAAAATTTAAAAAAATTAGATTTTATAGATTTTATTCAGGCAGTGAAATTTTTAAGTACAGTTGAAAAAATACACATTTTTTGACCTCCAATTCTTTTGACCACAAATTTTTTGTAAACAAAGAAAAAGTTTAGTTATTTTAATATTTCATTACTATACATTTAGGTATACCAAAATTAATAAACAATAACATTTTTTCTTTGTTTACAAAAATCTGGTGGTCAAAAGAATTGGAGGTCAAAACATGTGTTTTTTCTACTGTACCTTAAAAATGTCACTGTTTGTTTGGGTTGTTCGAAAAATTATTTGATCACTGAATAAAATCTATTCGACATTTTTTTAAATTTTTAATGTTTGAACTTGGAAAAAATCGACTTGGAAATATTTTTAAAAAATTTTCTAAAAAATGTCTACAAATAATTTCATTTTCCCGATCGACCCTCGTAGCACATTAAGCTTAAATTAAAGCTTTATAAATTACCTACTTAATATTTTTTAAAATAATACTCATTTGATAATAAAAACGTTTAGTATTGTTAACTTTGTTTTTAACAAATTACATCTACTATAAAAAAGTTTTCAATGTATTGTCGCCCACTGTATGTATATATTCAAAAATAAAAGAAATTTTTTGGCAAACTATGCAGAAATATAAATTTTCAAGTTACAAATATACAATTTTCTTTAAAATATGCAAAAACAAATCGATATTGTTGTATATGCAAATTTATTGATTTAATGTTTGGTTTCCCTATTCATTACAATTTTAAACTAAAACTTTGTTCATTTCCTTTAACGCTAATTATGTGGTCTCATTACAAAGTCAAATACATTTTAAATGTTTTCTTGAAGTTTTTCATTTATATATATTTTTTTTTTGGTTCGCATAATGTATTTATATTTCGTATTTTCTAATCAATATCAATGGTGTTTGAGGTTTCGCTTAATTAAGACATTTTATTTAATTTTACATTTTGAGTGTTTTATGTTTTAACGCAAATTTAATGTCTCGACAGCAGATGTATAATAAAAAAGTTGTGTTTTTTTGTTTGCTTGAGATTTCTGACAAGGGAAGTATCTCAACCCTTATGAACCGATTTGCTTAAAACTTAAAATATATATAAAAGAGACAATTTTAAGGTTGTTGTGTTTCGGCTTATCGGCCATATCAGTGTTTAAAAATTTCGTTGTTCCCTTATAAAACAATGTGGACCTTAGGGAAAATTTCGATATCTCCCAAACAAGCTGAAATATTGTCTAGAGAAAAAATACGTGTCGAACTAAATTTATTAAAGATTATTTCGTATTCAAATGAATATCGTAGGTCTATGCCTTCACCTAAATATCCCCAAAATTTACAAATTTTAATGAAAAAAAATATTTAAAGAATCAGAATCATTACATGGTTATGCCACCGTTGGATATGCTTTAAAAATCCATTCTTCTGATATAGAAACATCATAAAGTTTCTTAAAAAGAAATAACTTAAAAATCCAAAAAAAAATTCGCCATTTTTGACCCGTTTTTTAAACCCCTAAATCTCCAATATGGCCGATAAGCCGAGATACCCCAACGTTCATTGTCTCTTTTATATATATTTTAAGTTTCATGCAAATCGTTTCATAAGAGTTGAGAGATAGTTCCCTCGTTAGTAATTTATTGGAATTTTCCTTAAATTTTTTTGAAGGTTTTTATTAAAAACATTTTAGCATTTTTTGCATCTTCATTAAAAATTCTGTTGTTAGCCTGATCAAAATACTTATTTCATACTTTTTTCGTCTATTCCAACACTACAATCAAAATATTTTGTAGGCAAAAACAAATGAAAAACATATTTAAAACAAGTGATAAAACATTTGAAAACCATCCCAGTAATAATTCATTTGTTTTAACAAATAAAATAAATAACATTGAACATTAAAAAATAACGTCACTTTCATTTATTTTACCAACAAATTCGACAACCTACAAAAACATTAAAAATTAATGATTGTTATGTTATTTTTAGCAACAAATTAAAAAAAAAACCGACAAAAACATTAAAAATTAATGATTTCGTAAGTTATTTTTAAAATGTTTCCATTAAATTGTATGTTAATAATTTTTAATAAAATTCTTGGGGAATCGATCCCGCAATCAACTACATTCTGGCCAGACACTCTACCCATAACGCCAAAGTCATTTGATACAAATATGTGTTTATATTTCTAAAAATAATTTTTTGAATTTAGGTAAAGGTAAAAACTAATGAATTCTCTATAAAAAATGCCAACAATTAAAAAAAAAATAACGTAAAGAAATCATTAAAAATTAAAGAAGAATGACTTATTTTTACTTACAGAACTAAAATTAATGACTTTTAAAATTGAATGATAATGAAAGTCTTTATTTTTTATGTTGCTATTTTTGAAACAAAGAACAGAAACAGTCATTTAAAAAAGCTGAACATTGAACTAATGTTTTTGTACCCTCCACTCTAGTGATAGAGGGAATATATAAGTTTGTCATTCCGTTTGTAACAATTCGAAATATTGGTCTAGGACCCCATAAAGTATATATGGGGCATTCCATGTGATATCGGACACTTTGAAAAACTTTTTTTTTAGATTTTCCCAATTTGTTTACTGTTTTTAGTACTCTTCGAAAACTCCTTCGTGGTAAATTTTCAGATTTTTTTGATGACCCGTTCAAAAGATATTGAATTTTTAAAAATTGGTAGTTTGTTCCTTTACTCAAACTTCTTTTAATCATAACTTCTTCAATTTTTTTTTTTAAATTTTTGTTTTTTTACGTACTTTCTAAAAAAAATCCCAAAAAATTCTTAAAAGCGCTCTAGTATGCGATTTTTAAGTTTTAAAATTTAAATCTCATTTTTGAAAATGTTTGTACTTTTCGATTTTTATGAAATTTTTTTGTGTAAAACTTCTATTAATTCTACAAATTTTTTGCCCAGGAAGATCGTGGGATAACGATTATTACTATTTTTTAAAATTTTTTGAAAAAATTTTATTGTAATTTTTCAATCTTAAAATCATTTCTACTGCTCCAATGATGCTTCATAGAGGGGTACTTTGTAAGACCGACCCCCATTAATTTTTACGTCTTAACATTTCTTTGGAACAAACTAATACCCTATCTCCAATTTCTAAGGGGGCTTCCACACAAAACGACATTTTTTAACATTTGTTCCAACCGCTCTAACTGCCCTAATAGTGCCCTTAGAACAACAAAATGTATGACTGACCCACAATATTTTTTTAGTCCAAACATTTTCTCTGAACACACCTTCCCTTTATCTTTAACTGTTAAGGCGGTCCCCATACAATTATTTTATTGTTTGTAAATTTGTTTTATTTAATCAGCTTCTACCGGTCCAATGGTGCGTCCGAGAGGGGTCATTAGTGAGACCGACCCCCATTTATTTTTACCCTACAACATTTTTTCAAAACATACCTACGCCCTATCTCCACTCCCTAAGTAGGCTCCCATACAAAATTACATTTTTATAAAATTTGCCCCAACTGTTATTTGTATGGGAGCCTACTTAGGGAGTGGAGATAGGGCGTAGGTATGTTTTGAAAAATGTTGTAGGGCAAAAATTAATGGGGGTCGGTCTCACTAATGACTAATAAAAAAAATTGTATGGTGACCTCCTTAACAGTTAAAGATAGAGGGTAGGTGTGTTCAGAGAAAATGTTTGGACTAAAAAAACATCTTGATCGGTCATACATTTTTTTGCTCTAAGGGCACTATTAGGGCAGTTAAGGTGTTTCTGAGGATGCTGAAGCTTGACATATATATTTGTCGTTCCCCTAGCCTGGTTTGCATTGCATTTCAGCCAAATTGGTTTAGTAGTTCAAAAGTTATTAGCAAAACCGTGGATTTCAGATTAGTTTAACCTTAAATTCTCGTGTTGACAACCCGTTAAACATGTGTTAAAACATTTGTAAGTCACAAAAATATTTTACAACGTATTTTTGTCACTCAAAAATATTATTACAAAAAAAAAAAAAAAAATTACACTCGAAAAAAGTTTTACACTCAAAAAAATTTCACACTCAAAAAAAAATTAGTAAAAATTTTTTTTTTTCAAAAATTACAAAAAAAAAAAAGTTTTTTTTATAGAAAATAAAATATTTCTAATCAAAAATGTTATTTTTTTTAAGTTAGAAAATTTACTATCACTTAAAAAGGGCATTGTGGAGGATACTCATAGACTCGGCCAAGTCGAATTTAACTTTTCTACTTGTTTGTTTTAAAAACGACAAAACGTAAAACTTTTTTTAATAAATTATAAATAGTTAATGACATAATTTTTTGAGTGTGCAGCCGAAAAACTCCAAGTCGCGGCAACAAATATTTCCCGACACGCTAGCCTCACCAAATTTGGTATGGAGTCTTTTACTGTAAAAATATTCGATTTGAGAAAAAAATGGGGTGCCCATGCACCCCTTTTCTAGTAGCCCGCCCATAAGGAGGATTTTCGAAAAAAACTGTGTTTTTTAAAATCTCTCGTTATAATTTGTAGGCAAAAAAGCACTATTCGGCCACTATTCAGCTTCGATCATATTTTTGGACGAACATGACCGAATACCGAATAATTGCATAAAATTTGTATTTAACTTGTTGAAAAACATATTCAAGTAGAAAAACAATTTTTTAGTGATAGTAATTTATTTAAAATATTTTTGAAAAAAAAATTTGCTAAATAATATTGACAATGGAATCTGACAAATCCCGAAACACGTGTCGATTAAGTCTTGCAAAAACTGACCAACATAAATAAATTTAAAACAGAAAAATAATTTTCTTAAAAATTATTCTATGAGAATATCATAGTTTTAATTAATAAAGAAAATAATAATCTCGAGCTAGAATAAACCTACTCAAAATATGATATTTTAAAGGTCGAATAAAACAATTTTTATTTTTTAATAAAAATTAATCAGAATTTAAAATAATTTTTTTTTTCAATTCGTTTTCTTCTTTCCAATTCAAAACAAATTCCAATTATTTCTTAAACTAAAACTCTCTTGGCAATATGTTACAAAATCTAACAGGTACCCTATAGTATTAGTTTATATATTCTTCTATAAAAAAATCTAAATTATTTCATTTTAAATCATACAATGTTCATATAAAATCATGACACTTATTATCATGATGAAAAAAGTAATTAAACTAAAAGCGGAAGTTGGCAAAATAACTAATATTTTTCACACTTGGCTCTTTACCATCAATATGAAAAAAAAAATAGACATATTTTAACTAAATCTACAAGATTTAAAGAAGAAAATGTAACTTCTACTATTACATTTTGCTATCTTCCTTCAATAACACTTCAAATATACTCACATACAAACAGTAAAATAAATTATACATAGATAACTCTTAAAGTCTTAAAAACTATTGAGACATTTCTATATTATCCCCTATCGATTTCAAAACCGCAGTAGTTTACTATCGGAAATTATTGAAACAAATTCGAACATTCAGTAAGTACTAGACCGATTGCAATCAAATTTATACCGGTTATTGCTAACGTGTTTTCGAATTTTTTATTAATATTTTCTATCGAAAAATGCTGTAAAATTAAAGATTTTAGTTTTATAAAAGTGTATCCAAATTTCTATTTAGAAAAAATGTTTTAGAAACTGACATTATTTTTAAAATTCAAGATTTTTTTCTACGAAAAATGTTTCAGGGTCCAAAGAAATTTGTATACGAAAAATTCTCAGTGTGTAAGAATTATTTTAAAGTAATTCTTAGATTCTGAGAATTATTTCAGAGTTTTTCTATAGGAGAGAATGTCTTAGAATCTTAGGTTATTTCTATAAAAAAAACACTACGATTTTACGACATTTTCTTTAAGAAAATTTTGAGTCTGATATTTTTTTTTACAGAAATTGCTATCTGAGATTTAAATAACTTTTGATGTGAAAAAGGTTTTAGAATATGCACATTTTTAAAAAGATGATTTTTTTGAGCAACTATTAGCATTGTAGATTTTAACGCTAAAGTGAACTCAAAAGAAAAGCTCTGTAAAAAAATCTGTAAGATGACTTTTAATTTGAATTTGCAAACTTTTGGTAGATTTTTCTGCTGAAATAGATATTTTAAGTAAATTCTCTGTCATTCAGTTTTAGAAAATAACCGAAATTTTTTCTACAATTTTACTGATTCTGTTAGCTGAATTTAAAAATATTTTATAAAAATTTTTAGCAGATTATTTTGTTATTTTACAGAAAAAGTCTGCTAACTTTTTAAAAAAAAAAATATTAGTTTTTTTATTTTTTTTTTTAATTTTTGTAAAATTTAAAATCGTAAAACTAAAAATTATTAAAATTATTAAAAAAAATAAAAATTAAAAAAAGCAGATTTTTTTGAATTTTACAGAAATATTTAGTTATTCCTTTTTGAAAAAAAGTTATAAGTTTTTTTGTTTGATCTTTAAAAAAATTGTAAATTTCATTCTTGAAAACAGTTAAACTTTAAAAAAATAACACTTAAAAAAATTTATTTGTGATCAGCAGATTTTTTTTTCTGCTGTTTCGAAAGATTTTGCTAAAATCAGCAGATTTCTTAAATTGCTCAAAATGGGTGTATTTTCAGCAGATTTTTTTTGCTGATTGAACAGAGAATTTATTTTGAGTGTATGGAGCACAAACCATCCGATTTTTTCAAGCCTGAATTTTGGGGTCGGTTTTTCGTTTTATCCCTGTCGTAAAAAAAAAAAAAAATAAAATCATTTTTAAGGACCTACACGGTTGAATCTTCCATTTTCAGCAAAACAACGAATTAATTAAAAACAAGTATAACAGTTAAAATCGACTTGGCGAATCTATAAATACCCTCCACAATTACTAAAAAAATTGACAATTTTGATTAGAACTACACTCAAAATAATCAATCTGTTAAAATACAGAGGTACTCTGCTAAGCCAGAAGAAAATACCATAGATTTCCAACCAGCAAGATTTTTTGTTATTTTACGAAGAAAACTCTGTAAAATGATTTCGATAAAAAAAACTGTAAATTCAGAGAATTATCTGTAGAATGTTGATAAAAGCGACCAGAATTTTACCAAGAAGCATGGATAAGTAATAACTTGACACAAAATAAAGGCAAATACCATCATTTAAATGCGCCCGCTTAAATGTTTCGCACGCTAATGTTGAACTATGTATTTATAAACTCGCTAGATGTCCTCACGGTTGTTTTTTCATAAACTTCTGATTTTCAGTTCCAAATTTGAGCGGGCTCATTCCAATAAACACTTTTATAAAATTGAAGGGAAATTTCTTAGATATCTTTTTAATGCGCTTGATATGGCTTTTACACAACAGCCACTCTTTGATTCCTGATCTATTTCTGCTTCCTTTATGTGCAAGTTTGGAAAATTCCATCGTTCAAATTTACCCGCTTTAATGCTTCCAAATTGTAAATTTACTTTTTCTTTTTATTTTTGTGAAAATTACTAGTTTTTTACGACAACCTTCAATTTTACACGACATCCTCATAAAATTTACCAGCTTTTATTGTAATTTAAGACGCTTTTTAAAGAGGGATATAAATATTTCGAAGTTTTTTGAAGAGCTTTTTATTTGAAAACTGTATTACAAAGCAGTAAGTAAAAACACAGATGAAATTTGGTACTTGGTTACGAGAAAAAAACAATGTATACACAAAAAAATATTTTACCAATAACTTGGGAGGATATGCGTTTGTAAAGTTTTTTGCATTAATTATGAAAAATTTTGTAACATTTTACCAAGTTTTTGCATAATTTTGGTTAAAGTTTGTAAAATTACACAAGGCTAAATACTCTTATGAATATTTTCTAAACTTTTATCAGAAACAAGCAAAAACTTGGTAAAATGATGCTATTTTTTGCAAAATATATGCAAAAAACTTTAAAAACGCATTTCCTCCCAAGTACTTGGTAAAAATTTGTTTGTGTGTATTTTTCTAAAATTTAACAAAAAAAAACTCTGTTTATTATCTGTAAAATACAGATTACAAAGTAAGAAGTTAAATTACAGATAACATTTTGTCTTTCGGTCACAAGAAAATACAAAGTATTTTCCTAAAATTTGTATTTCGGCAGATAACTTCTGTCAAATATCTGTCGAATTGAGATTACAGTAATTTTACAGAGTATTTAACAGAGTTATTATTTTGAGTGTACTTATTTTATGTAAAAAACCTTTTTTTGTCATTTTTGTAAAAAAAAATAATTTACTAATTTTTTTTTGAGTGTAAAATTTTCTTCGAGTTTAATTTTTTTTAGTGTAAAAAAATTTCTGAGTGACAAAAATACACTGTAAAGTAATTTTGTGGCTTAACATTGTTTTTAAAGCTTGTTTTTAAAATTGGGGTTTTTAACACGTGAATTTTAGGTGAAACCAATCTGAAATTCAGGGTTTTGCGTATAACTTTTGAACCACTAGACCCAACGGCGTATGCAGGACTGTTTTTTCAGGGCCCAACAACAACAACAAAAAAAATTTTGTTGTTTTTTTCGTGAGATTCGTGTTTTCCAATACATATAAAAAAAATATTTTTTTGTTGTTGTTGTTGGGCCCCCCCCCCTGTATACGTCGATGACTAGACCCATTTGGATTTAAAACACACTGGGCCAGGGGAACGACAAATATATATGCTACACTTCAGCACTCTTGGAATTGTCATTCGAAAGTTACCATGTATTTTATCTCGTAAATTCGCGAAAAACCCTTGCTAAAATTCACTCTTTTGTCTATAACTTTTGAACCACTGGACCGATTTCGCTGGATTGCATTACCAACCTGACCAGGTAAATGCCCAATATATATGCCAAACTTCAGGATCCTCTATAAAGTC